>CM054060.1:187231640-187594140 GCA_028641055.1 Alopecurus myosuroides | reverse complement strand
CCGCAACCCACAATCCGGGTTACGAGGCTTACAAACTTTGGGCCTTCCAGAAGTTTCATTATCCTTTAACCGGATCCTGCGCCGTGTCCCTTGGGCCGGGTTACACCTTGGAGTTGGCCTACCGGGTTATTATCCCTCCATCAGTAGTCCCCAGAATAGCTTGGGCTTCACGGATCCTTCCTCGAAGCACTGGCTATTCCCTGCAAAAATATCAAACGCACAAGTGTATGGAGGCCGGGTTAGGGTGCTTTGATATATAGCCAGGCCTAACTCCATGGTGGCCATATAGCAACCCGGCCTTTCTCCAGGCGCTTTGCTCTACTTTCCGGGTCTAAGCCTTGATAAAAGTGCCCAAACTCTATACTTTACTCGATAACTGATCCCGATGCCACGGAGAGGATCCCCTTTTCTTTTCCGTCCGGATATCTCGCTCGGCATGTGAAGCATATCTCCCAAACTTCGAACAGGTAGCTGCTACCCCGCAATTTCCGGGTCCCGCCCGTTGGACTGAGCTTTTCCACCTAAGCTATTATAAATAGGCCCTTAGGGATAACCCTAACCCCAACGGCTCACTTTCCCCCATTTCTCTTCCTTCCTTCCTCCGTGCGCAAGCCCGCAGAGCGCCATTACGGAAACCTCGCGCGTATCACCGGAGCCCATCTGTCGCCGGCTGCGCTCCGCCACGGCGCGCTCCGCCCCACCGCCAAGATCCGCCGCCAGGCCTCCGACCTGCCCGCCAGGAATCGCGAAGGGACACCAGGCTTGCGCCATTTGCCTCCGCAAAGCTTCACTTCAATCTCCTCCAGTAAGTCTCTTGCATCCATTAATCTGCCCTTGCAATTTCTTGATTTCACCTCAGATTAGATCTAAATCGACCCGCCAATGATTTCTCGGCCACGCCGAATTAGGTTGCTAGTATTCTTTCTAGCTCGCCCAATAGATAAGATACAGACTTCAATTCACTCTCCGCCGCAAATCGGGAAATGGAATTTCCAATCCGGGCTCGGGCCGTCCAAATTTTCCGCCCTTGTTTCTACCAGCCGGAAAAATCCTCCTTTTCCGGTTCTTTTGCTCGTGATAGACGTACGGGCAACCATCTATCATCCCCAGATGTTTATCAATACATGAACCTCCATAGCTTTTATAACAATACATGATACCCGGATAGTTTGTACCTCATTCCGCAAAATGATACCCGGATAATACTCAGCTTCCATGTTGTCTTGATATCGCTTATCAGTACTCGACCGACTAACAGCTTCCGAGTCTTATTCTTTTTATCCTTCTACCTCGTGCTTTGCAGGTCAACCACATGGCTCCCAAGAAGCTGGGAAAAACACCGACCAAGGCCAAGACCACCAACTCCATATCCGCTAACTGGGCGTGATCTACGGTCACCAAGGCCAAGTTAGAAGAACTGGTCGAGCTAGGAGTTCTTCCTCCTCAAGAGGATATCCAGTGGAGGGTGCCGGGTAAGGAGACCCGGCCTACACCAGCAAAGGATGAGGTAATATGCTTTGTAGAGCACGTGACTCGGGGCTTTCGTCCTCCGGGTCACCCCTTCTTCCGCGACATTCTGAGCCACTATGGTCTTCGCATATTTGACATAGGTCCTAATTCTGTGTTAAACATCTCCCACTTTATCGTTCTTTCCGAGTCATACTTGTGCACTCCGCCAAGTTTGGCTCTTTTCGTCGAGATTTTTCAGTGCAAACCGTGCCGCGAAAGCGGTGACGGGGCACTTCTTGCTTGCGGCGGGGTTTCTATCCAGCGCCGCAAGAATTCCCTGATGCCACTTCTTACCCTTAACTCCCACGTCAAGCACTGGCAGCTCTCATATTTTTACTGCCGAGACACTTCCCCCCCGGCCAAAAGAAACTGCCGGGTTATTCAGAGGGCCTTCTTGACATCTCTGAAAATTTTAATGCCTTTGCCCCTGACTCGGATAGGGAGGATATTCAACCTTTGCTAGCCAAAATCACTACTCTCGCGGCCCAAGGTCTCATCGGGCTCAACCTGGTGAAAACTTGGGTCGATTTCCGAATTCAGCCCAATTCCATCCGCACAAAGTTAATGTGCGAGTATTCGGGGCAAACCACGGACCCGCTCCGGTACTCTGACAACAACTTTGCGGCTGGTGATACCCATAAAACTATCAAGGGTTTTCTGACAGAGAAACTTGAGGTAATCCGGAACATAGCCGGATTAGAGCCCTTCACACTCGAGAACCCAGCCCCCAAGGTGAAGTAGCGATTTTGACGTCTTTACCTTCGCTCTTTCCACTTGATACAATTTATAACCCTTGTACTGATACTTTTATCTCAGGCTGATGATGATTTTCGGAAGATCAACACTTCTCCTAGCTCCGAGAGTCCAGAGGAACAAGAAGAGACCTTTAATTCGGACGAAGGTGCTTTCCGGGTTTTACTCAGTTCCTTTAAGTTCGTCGTAACTCCTTCATTTTCTAATTATAACTTTGATGATATCCAGAACAAGAGGAGAATGATGAAGAAGAAGAAAATGACGGCAACGTGGAATCCGCCAGTGATGAAGATGAAGTGGAGCCGGCAATTAAAGTCGGATCTAAGAGAAAACCCCGAGGGGTCGTCTTCAAGGTTTCATATCACCTCCTCGTATTCAATTCGTATTCCTTTGATGATATACATGAGCTATCTTGATATTATTCCACTGGCCGTTTTTAAAGGAGTCACCCATGACCAAGCGCAGAGCAACTCGGAATTACCCGGGTGATGATGCTCTTAACCCGGATATTCCATTGTCTCCGGCTCGGCGCACTGGTATTTACCTTATCCTTTCTCGGAGGAAACAATCTTCCTGAACCATTCCCTTACAAAATCTCGTTTGATATTTTTCAGTTTCGCCCATATCCAGCAGCGAATTCCCTTCAGACTTTGCGGTGAATCCTGGGTAAAGTTCCTTTTCTGACGTTCTATCACATTTTCATCACCCTTTCCTGATTGCCTACTGACTGCTCACTCATACTATCCGTAGGGCCACTGTCATTATCAGCGACCAAGAGGATATGGCGACCGATGACCCGGGTAAAGGGAACCCGGCTGATAAGACAACAGCCGCATCTAGCGGTGAAGAACAATCGCCACCACTAAACCCGGGCATGCAAGAAGCCGAGTATCCGATCGCCTCCCACACAAGCAAGAAGAGAAGAGCTGCAACCTTGGGTGCAGGAGAGGGAGCATCGGATTCCGACATTCGAATGACCCGGGTGCCGCCTCCCACTAAGAAGAAAACTCCTTCTCGGAATTTCCAAGGCCCCGGGTCCTCTGATATGGGTAATGACACTTTTGATCAACTGATGAACACTCTCCTCACTATGAAGACTTCAGAGAGCAATATCTTGGAGCGCATGGCCGTAGAGCATCAGGTAATAATACTTGCTATCTCGTAGTGTATGCCTAGTACCCAAGTTCCGAGCATGACTTGCTAAAGTTGTGTTTGGTACTTTACACGATAGTGAGCTTACCATGATATCCAATTGATACTTGTGTTCCTTGTTACTTACAGGCGCAGATAACCCGGTCTGATGAAAGTTTACTCAAGACCGAACAACTTCTTCTTGCCGAGGTAAAGCGGAGAGAAATCCTTGAGGATGACATGAAAACCTTGAAGAAGGATGTTTCTAAATACAAGAAGAAGTGCAATACTGCTCAGACCGCACTGAAGAAACTATCGGACCAGGTCACCGATACGTATCAGATCTTGCTTAGTAAGTTTTTTCTGCCGACTGTCTTCATGCCTTTACTTTATTATATGATACTCGAGATTACTAATACGTCCTTCCTTTGTTTCAACTGCAGGTGCCAACCTTGCGGCCCCAGAAGAAGATGCTATTGCCAAGGCTAAAACATTGAAGACTGTGCTCCGGACCTTTTTTGCCGGTACAAAGTTTATATTGGATGCCGTGAAGTGGCCTACTGAGGTATACCCGGGTGAGGAAAACCTTATTCAAGCCTGCTCCACAGTACCTGGCTGGATCGAGATATGGAAACGCTCAGCCTGCCGGATTGGTATGACCCGGGCCTTGACGCTGGCTAAAGCTTATTTTCCGAAGCTTGACCCGGCAAAGGTAATTTCCGGGTTCCCCGGATATAAAGCTGATGGCTCCAAGTTCGTACCCAAGGACTTTAAGGCCATACAATCCGCGGTACGCCACTCGGCAACCGCTTTGGACGATAAGATGGATCTGGGCACGATCATGAGCTCATATGATGCTGAAGGCAAAACCATACTGGAGGAGGCACCCCCTCCCTTTGATATTTTGGAAAAATGGTCGGCTGATTTGGCCAGGAAGAAAGAAAAAACTGCTAAGAGAGAGGCCGAGTTAGGATCAGGAACATCCACCTCTACACCAGCTGTTCCTCCGCCTGTCCGTCCTGATGCGGGAAGTCCGGGTAACGCTGCCGGGAAAGCTAAGGAGCAAGCCCAGGACCAAGACCCGGAAGACCGTACTCAGGAGGCCGAATAGGGCGATGCCATCATAATACCTGATACTTTGTATTTAGAACCAGTATACTTTTGACGGTGCGCCTGTGCACCTTTGATACTGGTACCGTAATTTGTAACGTACTTTTATTCTGTGATATACTTGTGCCTTTTCTGGCCTTTTGATAATCTTGATACTTGCCTATTCTTGAACTTATTCTCGATACCCGACTCTCTTTTTATTTCCTTCTTTATTTCCGAGTATCGTGAGTTTTGACAGGTGGACTTTTCTTTAAGTCCCCAAGTCCCCACGACTCGGACATTGGGGTCTTTCGTGCTTGGCGACAAAACAACTTGATTCTGTTTCGGAACCCACAGTCCCCAAGGCCTGAATTTTCGAGTCTGTGGTGTGTGGTTTTTCGAAGAGAACAAACTTGTTGTTGCTAAGCTGAAACCCGGAATTGTTTCATATAGATAATGAAGTTATGCTTGATAAACGTTGAGTTT
The DNA here is from genome assembly GCA_028641055.1 of Alopecurus myosuroides. Classification (NCBI taxonomy): domain Eukaryota; kingdom Viridiplantae; phylum Streptophyta; class Magnoliopsida; order Poales; family Poaceae; genus Alopecurus; species Alopecurus myosuroides. The sequence continues at coordinate 187,589,172 of CM054060.1, read as the reverse complement.
CCAGCTATTAGCCTTGTACTCTGCATAACTTGTGGTTTAGATGACCCTTTTGACTATCTTGTACTGTAAGCCGGCTTTCGCGTGGATACCATGTTGTTACATCTATACGAAAACAGGGTCAGACAAGTCCCAGTGGGCTTCATGGCTGATTGTAATCGTAAGCGAGCAAATCATGCCACTTTAGTGCGAGTCACATCAGGCTTAAGTAAGAAAAGTCAAGAAAATTTGGCTCCTCTGTCCGGTTATAAGATTGCAGCCGTACTCGTTTGCGAATAATCGGCCCTTATAACTCATAGGCATCAATGCCGGGTCTTTGGGTTTGTGGCTGCGCTACTTGAGCAACCAGCCCCCGAGACCTATTCATATTCAACATACTTAATGATACTGATGTATTGATGGCAATTGATACTTACTTACTTGTAATCGAAGTAAAAGCCATAACAGAATAGGACTTGATAATCATCTCTTTATTGATACGAGAAAGTTTTGGATCAGCAGGCTGCCTCATTAAAAACCTTCCAGTCCCCTTAGGTACCCTGGGTAGGAAAAGAGCGCGTCTGAAACCTGCTGCCCGTTACATTGTTTCGTTCTTCTTGGGAACCGGTCGCGGGCTGACGTGACCGATACACATTCTCCATTTGCTGGACTTTTTCATGATGAGTACCGGATTTACTAGCCAACCCGGGTGATGTGTCTCCATAGCGCGGCTGGTTGTGAGCGGCCGTGCGATTTCTTCTCCTATGGCAGGTTGTTTGGGGGAATCATCCTTGATAAAAGCCACCATCTTAGCATCTTGTGCTGCCTTGGACTTTGCTCTTTCGTCTTCAGTACTCGGCCTTTTTGACGTGGTTCTATCCTCCGGGTCTGCTTGAGACCGGTAATGCTTGAGTTCCTCTTTTCTACAGGCTTGCTCGGCCATTGCTGCGTCTCCTTCATCGCATTCAGCTGCTATGTCTCGATTTCCATGTATAGTAATGGTCTTCTTGGGACCCGGGATTTTTAGCTGTAGATATACGTAACACGGCCTAGCCATGAATTTGGCATAAGCCGGCCTTCCGAATAACGCGTGATAAGGACTGCGTAATTTGACCACCTCAAAAGTGAGCCACTCAACTCGATAGTTATCCTTTGATTCCCCAAAAGCTACCTCCAATGCGATTTTTCCCTCGGGGCACGCTGAATGACCCGGCACTATCCCATGAAAAATTGTTGAGCTTTTCTGTAGCTGAGACTCCTTGAGACCCATGCGTAAGAAGGTTTCCCAATACAGTATATTGATGCTACTTCCACCATCCATCAAAACCTTTTTCAGTTCATACCCATTTACCTGCGGTGCGACTACTAATGCCAAGACTCCCGGGTGTTCTACTCTTTCCGGGTGATCCCTTCTGCTCCATGTTACATCCTGTTCTGACCATCTCAGGTATCTCGGGACAGCCGAAGAAACTGAATTGACCGCTTGCTTCAGTATCTTTTTGTCCTTGTTAGATCCTCCTGTGGTATGCACGTGATATTGACCCAACTGTTTGGGGTTAGCCTGGAAACCTCCTGCTCCCCCTTGGTTATTACCTTGATTTCCAGCTGCCGGGTTACCGGCTGGGGGTGGACCGTTGCCCGGGTTTCCTCCTGGACCCGGTCCTCCTCCCCGTCCTGCACCTCGCATGGCTCTGTTCACTTCCTCATTTTTCCATCTCTGTAGGTCGGCGCACTGCTCCAAGGAATGGTTAGCTGGCCTTCCGTTCCTGCTGTGTTTCGGGCACGCCATTCTCAAGATATCCCAGTTGTTACCCGGCCTTGGTGGTCCTTGATAGTTTCCTCCGTTATGATTACCTCCGTTGAAATTTCCTTCTGCTCTGGGTCTCGAAGACCCGGCCTCTGTGTTGGCGACAAACTCGGAGCCTCCTTCAAACGGGCGCTTGTTCTGGCTATTTCCGTTATTACCCGGTGCTGATCCATTGCCGGTTCTTCCGCTATTACTTGTGTTTGCTTTTGCCTTCTTGTCATCAACTTCCTCCTCTGTAGTATCTGTTGCAGCGTGTTTGTTGCACGCATCCATCAATTCTCCCATTGTAACCTCCGACGCATTCCGACTGGATTTCATGCGAGTTAACTTTTTCACTAAAGGTATATACTTGCATGTTTTTGCCATAGCTTGTAGTGCATCCTTGGGCTGAATATCTGTGGATGAGTGAAGTATCTCCATAACCCCGCACCCAACTGCGCGCCGACTCTCCCTTCTTCTGGACGCATCGCTCTAGATCATCAATAGTGAACAATTTTCTGCACGTCCCATGAAAGTGCTTGACAAACGCGGTCTTCAATTCCTCCCAGGACTTGATCGATCTTTCCGGCAAATTGGTGAACCATAACTTTGCTGCTCCTTCTGACATCATCAAGTACATGAACTTGGCTTGGAGATTCTCGGATGCGTTGCGAATCGACATTGCCATCTCATAACTGCTTAGCCATGTTTCTGGATCCATAATTGGCTCGTAATTCACTACTTTTCCTGGCTCTTTGAATTTTTCCGGGTAAGGTTCAGCTCTGATATTGTCCGAGAGACACTTGGGTCCTGCAAGAATGGTCGAGGCCGGCCTTGCTCGAGAAACGTGTGATCCAGCGGGGGGCGCAGCTGGGCGGCGCTGCGGGTAGTCCATGCGCTGCAGACCCGGCCCCGGCCCTCCGAGCCCTGGAACTGTCCACAACAGCCTGTGCTGCTGATGCTGCCTGAACGCGGGGAGGAGGCGGCATTTGCTGCTGCTCTACCCTCCGCCGTGCTGAACTTGTTTGGATATTCCCTTGTTGCTGACTGGCGTAAGGCGTCCCGTGCATCCCACTTCTATGATCCGGATAATTGGCTTGCTGCGCCACCGCAGTGTGCAACAGATCGATTGCTTGCCGGGTCTTCTCTGCATGGGGCGACTCTCCCACGGGGATTTGATTCAATGCGAGTGTTGCCGCATACACGTTGTCCATGGGATTGTTGTAGTGGTCTGCTGGTGTGTGAAATCGTGATGGTGGCGGTGGTGGTAGATCGTTGCCGGTTGCGACTCTAGTCTGTGGTAGGGGTAACCCGGCCCGCTCATTTGCCGGATGTGCCCCCGCTGTTGCCGGTTGGGGTGCGGTTCCCTGGTTCACCACTGGTATCGGCTGATCCTGAGGTGTGATAAATAAAGCAGCCGGATTAATAACCCCACCCGTTGCTGGTAACCTAGTTTGATGCCTTTGATGTACTCTAGATGTTTCCTCTCGGAGCCGAGTTTCCAGCGCATCCAGCTCACGTTGCCGTGTGGCCATCCCTTGCCTTTCTGCTTCTACTTGCCTTTTTTGCTGTTCCAACGCACGACGAGCCACATCCAGATCCCTGACACGCTCTGCTGCGTTTTCTGGAGTGATAACCGTAGCAAGAACCGTGGGGTCTAGGATCAGATTATTATCGAATAAGGCCGGGTGACGCGGGTTCGAAGGACCCGCCCCTGGTGTCCGGTTTCCCAGGAATCCGAACGTATTTGCGTGCAACTCCTCGTCTGATGCACGGCTGGTCACTAATGCCGATTCTCCATCAACCCGAGCCAGAACCGGGTTTCCATTAGCCGCGCCCTGCTGCTGGGCCAATGCCCGAGCCGCCCCGACTGCTGCCGCGGTTGCGTTCTCTTGGTTGAGGTTGGCCGCGGGAGCCGTGTAGACCGCAACTCGGCGTACGATGCTTGTTGTGAATTCATGATGTTCTTCTTCGCTGTTATTCTCCTCATACCGGTTCTCCAGCAGATCCCTGATAGACTCGGTATCATTCTCTCCACTGACCTGGTCACGCGGGGCCCATGCTGGCTCCTCCGGCTGTTCCCCCTTTGTGATGGGTTCTTCTATCTGATCTGTTGTTCCAACTGATTCTTCTCTATCTGATTGGATATAGGTAGCCTCCCCTGACACAGAATCAGATCCAAAATTGTCAGGGATCGAACCGGAAGTACATACCATACCAATGAAGACGCTGATCCGGCCGATTGTCACGACAGATCCGGATTCGAGGTGATCCGACCCTGGCCCCCAGCTGGAATCGTCCACCATCTTCTCTCCTTCGTGGTCGACGTAGATCTCGCCTATGACGAGATTCTCCATGTCCTTCCGAGCTTCTCCCGTGATGTAAACACCTTTGGATGCAGGCCCCACGGTGGGCGCCAACTGTCGTGGGATAATCACGGCAGACGTTACCGGGGGTAACTGATCTTGGGGCAAGACGACACAGGCGTTTGGGAGAGGGTTTAGCTCAGAGGAAAACATGATGGTAATCGATCTGGTAGCCGGCAATCAAAGTCGCCGAGTCTCCGATCTTAATATAATAACTCAACTCTCGGGTTACACTGGATGCTCGATATCAAGCGATATTGCTAGGGTTCTTAGATCTCTCTAAACTAGACGTAGGGGCCGGTTTATAAAGCACCGTACCCTCCTGACTTGCCCTCCAAGGCGCACCCTGAATCCTACCCGGACACTGCTTACAAACCCTAGCTTTCCTTACCGCAACCCACAATCCGGGTTACGAGGCTTACAAACTTTGGGCCTTCCAGAAGTTTCATTATCCTTTAACCGGATCCTGCGCCGTGTCCCTTGGGCCGGGTTACACCTTGGAGTTGGCCTACCGGGTTATTATCCCTCCATCAATGTTAGAGTGGAATAGATGGTAAATCCTAGGGTCTTTGAAGTCTTTGGTGGTGGTGGAGTTGCGTCTCTTCATCTTAAGTTGGAAGTCCTTGGTGGTTCTGAAGTTGAAGCTCCATCATCATTGAGTTTTGAAGTTTAAGGGAAAAACATAAGTCATAGAAGCATAAGGTAAGAAGGTACTAGATACGAGATGAGTAAGAGTACTTTGAAAATATTAAGTCGTTTCCATGGTGATCATCATCTCATTAACAACTTATTGAATTTTGGATATTCACTATAGTGAGAGAGACTGGCACCCGCAAAGCCAATCAGGGAACCGGTCTCATGTACGTGGACATGTAATGTTGGTCCGGGCCGCTTCATCTCACTATGCCGCTAGGATCCAAAAATACTCAAAGGAATTAATAAATTTGATCAAAAAGGGTTTTCCAATCCTAAGGACTCGAACCTACAGGCAACACTTTGCTATGATACCATTTTGTAGCGCCCTCACATTTAATAATGTAAGAACTACTGTGTTAAGTGCTAGTCCCTGGATCAATGCTAGCACCACAGAACAAAATGTAAAGTATCATTGCAGAAGTATCCAAAATTATTACAAAAGATCCAGAATAGCCAAGTATAGCTTTATTACAAAGTTCATAGTCTTAAAAGACTAGCAAAACTCATAGTTCTAAACAGCAGAAATAAAGATAGCAATGAGCCTCCATCTTCAATCATGCGCCACAGGCATTACATGTTGGGTATAGACTCGAGTCCAAGCACTTGATCAAACTTCATCCTCTGAATTTCCTGCACGTTAGAATATGCAACCCCCAAAGGAGATTCAGTACAAACAATATACTGGCAAATGACACTATGGTGGATATAAAATGGCAAGTCTAAACTACATGCATATCTGGCTTGGTGGAGTTTAGGCTATTTGCAAAAGGCAAGTTTTTCCCTAACACTTTTGAAAAAGAGTTTTCTTTCAAAGATTGGCACCATGGGACACACCCATGAGCACCACAACTAATATTTCCTTAGCCAAATTTTACTTCTTCAAAACGGTGTTGAGATTCTTCTGTCCATCCTTGTCCAGCTGCTCGAAGTTGTCCATTACCGAGAACACGTCTATGATCATAGCTTCTAACTCTGCAGATGTTGTGCACTTTCACCCTTTGTCTTCAATTAGCCCAAACATCCTATACACCCAGAGTGCATCATGGAAAGGTGAGAATTGAGACGAGATCTTTCAGAAGCAAGAATCCAACCCAACCAGCAAGACCCGTTCCACCTATAATTCTGCTACATCTTCATGTCAAGCATGGGTTGAACTCTCACAACTTAGTTGATCAAGACAGAGCCCATATGTCAAAGGCCTGCACGGAAAGCTACTTAACTTAGAGGACTTGGTAATTTCTTTGTTTCCTTGGTGGCAATCCACAAGTGAACACCCCTCGGGGCGACACTCAACTCTCATCAACCAAACAACCAAATCCAACCAGGTGGTTCATTGAAATTTATACTTAGAATTTTTCACAACATTGAGTAAAACTAATTTGTAGCAAGGCTAAGCATCAACTAAGTATAAGTCTCCAAAATAAAATTTTCTAAAGGATGGCTACACACTACTTGGGATTTTGCGTAGCATAATAATAACTTAGTAAAATTCCCTATCATGCATACTACTCAAAACACTAGTAATGCATAGTGAAAATATGGGAGATTTGATGGTGTGTCACTTGCCTTGGCAATAGGATGAACAATCACAACAAGAATAACAGAAACAAGGGTAGACTTGCTCCTCTTCACAATCTAATACAAGCAAAACATGTCAAACATAAACATACAACACAAACATAACATAGAAAACAAAATAACAATACAAAAACATGTATGCATGTCATGCAATGATCAAATTAATGCACCAAATTCACAACTAGCAAGAATTACTAATAATGATGTTCTCTGATATTAATAACATGTTTATGATGCATTAAAAACAAATCTATTATCAAATTATAATTATTAGAATTGCTAGGGTTTTAATATAGACAAATATCAACATTAATAGAGTTTTTGTTACAAAGTTGCACAAATAATTTTTCCAACGCATCTACTGGATAGAGGACAACAAAACAAAACCATATCAATTGATTTCACCTAAAAAGGATTTGTAGATTTATGCCCACAATAGTGATTAATAAAGATCTACAAATAACATGTGAGTGCACGATTCAAATTTGAAATTTGAATAGCCTAGATTAATCTACACAATGTGCTGATTTCAAAAAGTCCAAAATCATCGAATTTGGATAAACAGAACTCAAGATATGAATTTTTGAAGTTTTAAAACAAATCTGTTTTATTTTGTTTTTAACTGAAAAAGTGATCGATCCGAGGGGAGGGCAATGAAAACAACTCCAAATGATAGCATTTCCCCATTTGTCTCCAATTTGGTCTGTGTTTCCTAGGTGCTATTTTTATATCATTCACAAACAACAATAGGACTTGTTAATTGGTGATTGTTAGGTATCCATACCAAGACCCACCATATAACCTGTTTTACCTTTGTGAGAGCAAAAAAACCTGGGTATTCTATTCTTTACAATAAGTCACGTTAGTTTCTATTACTTGTGGTAAGATTTTCTTTTCACTTTGGAACAGTAAGGATCACCTCTTTTGCTGGTTTTTGAGTGAGTTGGGAGAGAGCACCACAACCCATAGCAATTTTTTTTATTTCAGTAACCTATTAATCATGAATTGGGTTGTTTGATCACATGTTAAAGTCAAATCAGCAACTTAGTTCTCTAAGATAGGTGGTGTGACCAAAACAACTGGTAACTCAACACATGATGTATGCAAATCCTCATGGAATATATCAATAGCATGTGGAGGAACAGAATCAGTACCATCATTATTACCATATATGTCCAACTCAGATGGTGTAGGTACCATCGATGCAGACACATCCCGAGCTTGTGGTGGTGTGACCTCCACAAATTCTTGAGTGGTTTTCATGGTAGGTGAAGTGGTCGAGGGTTTAACCTTCTTTATTGTTGATGATAGTAATTCCATCGAACTCTTGTCGGTCTTATTGCCACGTCTTCGTATTTCCTGGTCAACTTTACAAGCAAGACAAAACAAATGGTCTATAGAATATATCTCATCTTCACACAGTAATATTTTCTGAATATCATGGTGTAACCCTCTCCAAAATCTATCCATAAACTCTTCTTCACTTTCTTCTAAAAGTGAATGCAACAAGGTACTTTCTAACTTATCATAATATTCCCTTACATTGTTATTACCTTGTTTTAAAATTTTCAATTTCTTAACCGTGTCACGAGTATAATATGATGAAACAAATTTATATCTCATAGCAAGTTTCAAGTCATGCCAAGTAATAGGTATATAATCAGGATATAAATGACAATATTCATTCCACCAAATAGAAGCCAAACCAGTAAATGTAGAAATTGCGAATTTCACTTTCTTAGTCTCAGAAATATTATGGGAAACAAATATTGCATTAATGTCAAATTCCCATTCAATGTATAAAGCAGGTTTACAACGACCCTCAAAAGATGGCATAGAAACAGTAACCTGATCATGTACATGGGTACGTGTTTCTACCTTCCGTGGTCGTTATTCATGTGCTGTAGGAGTCAGTTCATCTCCAACTATAGACGAAGCACAATTACATCGAACTCTCGGTCCTTCCATGATTAGTAGAAGACAAGAACAAATCACAATAGATGTTCATATTCCTACTAGGATGTGGTGGCAAGTCGCAGAATCCTTCCAGCAAAAATAAAGATCTTACAAGTTCTCACCCAACAGCAGGAGGTGACTGACAACGAACGATGTCAAGTCCCACTGAAGATTAGATGGAGCGATTGCCAGGTGAAAGTCACAACTCACGATGTAGAATCTGTGGAGCTTTAGGAGGCTTGAATATAGTAGCAAGAATTGGCAATAATCAAATCAGGAATGCAAGTTGAATAAACGCTCAAAGACGGTACCGTGCTGGTCCTAGGCTAGACCGTTTTAGAGACGCGAGCCTATAACACCAACAACGTCACGACGCGACAACAACAAGCAAAGGAGAAAAGTATGAGCAAAGAGCAGTAAGAAAATTCACTAAATAGAGGAAGAAAAATAAAGTTTTTTTTGCCCTCTCCAAACCTCAGACTATGTCTGTGGTCGGGCGAGTTCCCGATTTTTTTTCGCTCTCTCCAAACCTCAGACTATGTCTGTGGTCGGGCGAGAACACGATTTTTTTTCGGGATATTTTTTTTTGGAGTCTGCTACAGTAGGTCGCAAATTTGGTGTCTCAAACTGATTACAACTCTTTTAGATCACAAAAATCTTGCAAGAAAAAGGAATCAGAAGTACCAAAACCCTAACCCTAAGGTGTGGCAGCGGCGTATGCGGCGGCTCGATGGTGTGGCGGATGGGCAGGCTTGCGCAAGGGCTTGTGGTGCCGGCGTGCTGAAAGGACGTGGCGATGGCGGTGCAATGGAATCTTCTAGAACAACGGTGATGGTGGATATTGTTTATGGTAAGTGGAAGAGGTAATAGATGCGAGAGGAGGTGTGAGTGGATGGAGATGCACACGCAGCAGTGCGGGTAGATGGAGATGCGCGAGCAGCGGTGGATGGTGTGGCAGCGGAAAAAGTGGTGGTGGGCAGCAATGGTGATCTGCGAGCGTGCAAGGTGATGCGGCAGCGGTGATGACAAACTATGCAAAGAATTCGAAACTCTACGAGACTAGACGCTAAGACCAGCAACTTGACATGACGATGTAGACGAAAACTCAACGATGCAATGCACTGAAAAGAAAATGCGAGAGGCTCGGACTGGTTGTAGGACAATATGATCTAATCTATATATTTTTGTATGGCTTTTTCTGTGGACTATACGTATGAAGAAGAAAACGAATCTAGGGATAAATGTTCTCACCGAGCAACCTGAAATCTGATACCACTTGATAGAGTCAAAGGTGTCCGATCTTTCGATGAAATGATAACTACGATTTGGGTGGCGTTGACGTTGATGATCCGACTACAAACGTGTGAGGATGTTGCGCCATAGCAATTGCTACACCAACTCCGGGAGGTTCTTGACAGCGCCGTAGCACAATCGACCCAACCACTCAGGTCTAGTTCCTGCAATCAATCGAGAACAAGCAAGAACCAAATATGCAATCAGAATTGCGGATAAAATATGAAGTATACTGATAGATGGTATTCTGCAAGTTCTAGTACAAGAGGTCTATCCGTCACTCGTGCCTATGGCGAAGACTAGCAAATAAAACTGAGTTCTTTTTAACTAAACAAAATCCGAGTCTAAACTGAGACCTATGGAGGGTATATATGGAGGAGAGACTTGGGTGGCGGCCAAGGAGGTGGAAGGACGTCCCAAGGCACCAAAAACCCAACCCTAATTCGTACAAGGCCTTTGGGCCTAATTAGAGGTGACGCAACACCTTTTTCCTGGATTTCTGACCCAGTTTTCAGCTACATGGTCGGACTATTTTGTCCATAACTATTTGCTCGAAACGAATTTTGAGGTGAGGCAAATTTTGGTGGAAAGTGCACACGACCTAGTTTCCAACAAAAAAAGATTCACCCCATTCGGAGCCCGTATGCAAATGTTATAGCCTTCTGAAGTCAGATATATTTCTGTAGTCCGAATATGCGTCCAGAACGTGGAGTAGGGGGACTCTATCTTCTCTTGGATCGAAAGTGCTGTGGGTGAACTCCTTGAGCAACATCTAATCATGTCCCTTATGATGAAGTGTATAGGAAGTATAAATTGTTTTGGTCGTATCCGGCCTGGTAATGTCCTCATCGGGCCTCTTTTGCTTTTTCTCAATTTGTTTTTCTCTTTTTCTACTTTCTGTTTTTCTCTTTTTTTATACTTTTTACTGGTCGAATAATAACTAAAGGAGCAAAAATAACAGGTGAAAACAAAGCTATGATCAACGTGACACAAAGATATGATAATGAGCAGTCTGTATAAGAGCAACAAAGTAGCTAGTCTTGTGCGCAAGGTACCTAAATTATTGCTGTAGAAGGGTTGTGTCTATGGCTCACAAAGATTGAAAAAGAAAACCTAAAGAAAGTGTAAGCAAAAAACCTAAAAGGAAAAATCACTAGAGCTAAGGGAAACTCATGGCAGAAAGTTTTCTGTCACGGCAGAGATTTGCGCATTTGCTGTGTCGCGGTAGCGCGCGTGCGAGCGTGGGTAATGCGCGCGAAGATGCAGAGACCATCTGTGGTTGGGCGCGCGCGGGTGCGGGTAACAGCAGTACACCGCACGGCAGCGGCAGAGACGCGCGGCAGCGATTTCGCGCAAGGGGCTGTCGCGGCAACACGCGGTGGCTAGCGCGGGTGGGTTGCGCACTGGTTTTTAAGGGCACGCGCATGGTGGAAACCGCGTTGCTCTACGGATCGGATTCCGACTATGGCAAGGAGAGTGGGGCGGCAGCGATTTTGCGAGAAACGCTGCCACGGCAGGAAATCGAGTTGAACTCGAATTGGAGGCTCTACCACCGATCGGATTGAGGAATTTGCAGGGATTTTTGCGGTGGACACTATGACGAACTCGATGAACCCTAAACCTAGATGGAACCCTAAAAACACAAAAGAGAAAAGAAACACAAAATCAAAACACAAAACAACACTAGAAATTGAAAACTGGAGATTATCTAAGGCTAAGGCAATGATCTAGAACTATTTTTTGTGGCTTTTTCTGTATAGGTATGAAAAACAACTCGAGTCTAAAGGGATAAATACAGCTCACCGAGTAAACCCAGTAATCTGATACCAAGATGATAAGGGGATGCCAGATCTTCTCGATGAACACTCTAATAATTTTATAACCAATGTGATACCTCGCTCTCTCCTTTGGCCGAACCCTGTTACCAATTGCAACAACACTCAAACCCCTTCAGATAGTCGAGACTCCACACTCTTGCACAAGTAGCCACCGACTACAAGTGGTCTTGTTTCTCCTTATTCCCAATGGAAGAGTCGAATACACTCAGATTTGCAAGTAGTAACAATTCAAGACGAATGCTTCAAGCAATACAATTTAGAAGTCTAGGGTTTATGTTTTATCGTAGTCTAGCCTGTCTAACTCGCACTAGGGTGTTATATGAGGGGGTATGGTGCTGCCACAAGGGGTATTGCGCAAGCACCAGCCCTAACCCGAATAGAAACCACTTTGGACTCTCTTTGGACTTGGACTCGAACCAGACTGATACAAACCGACCCAACATTAAGGGGTTCGACCACAATCGTATACAAACCATGCCTATTTAGAATAGGACTTCTATATGGCGCATTGGTCTTCAATGGGGGTGCCCTCCTCTTGTTATTCCTTGTTTTCCACCAAATAACAATTGTTATTCTCTGTTATTCCTTGTTATTCCAGCAAATAACAATTGTTATTCCTTGTTATTCTTTGTTTTCATCCTTCTAGAACTTGTTTTCTAGCTCCTCTTCATGTCCATCTTCATCCATGCTCAGCTCCTCTTCATGTCTATCTCCATTCATGCTTGTGTTATGAACAAACCTGCTGTTATTATAATTTAGTTCTTGATCTAGTCATTGGTCCAATTCTCACTTCATCATTCTTCTCTTGAATAACATCATCATCATCAATAGGAGAAATAACAGATGTACTAGGGATGTCCTCATCAATAAATCTAACCACAACCTTAAAACTCCGGGATCCTACACTCCCTCGTGCATCGGTTTCCTAACGGGGGTTTAGATTTCTGTCACTCCGGCAACCCCACAATTAGTAGCCAAATACACAATGCATCCTCCTAGGCCCATAAAGGTGAAGTATCATGTAGTTGACGTTCACATGACACCATTAGAAGAATAGAACCACAACTTAAATACCCAACCACGAGATATTACTTCAACATAATTCAACTACTAACATCATGACTTCTCCCATGTCCTCAATACATCATATGGATCATAATCACAGGTGATATAATGGATAATAACAATCTGGTCATAAAGTGTAAACATTGATAAATCTCACATGCATCAACTACTAACAAGTAATCCACACCGGGAGAGAGATCTAATGTAGAACAATGATAGGAACCCCTAACTGTTACCGCGGGATGAAGGTGGATGATGAGCGTGATGGTGCTGGTGGTGATGATAATGACGATGAAGATCTTGATGATGCCCGGAGCGATGACGACAATGATGGCGATGATCCCCCCTCTCCAGGGAGGAATTTCCCCGGCAGATCTCTCCCTCCCGGAGAGCTTTTCTCTCTCTGTTGTTTTCAGCCCCGAGGCGGCGGCGGAATAATTCTTCGATGATGTTCTGGGGCTTAGGGTTCCCTCGGGGTCAAGTACGCGAAAGGGGGCACCTAGAAGTGGGCCAGGGGGCCAGACCACACCCAGATGCGACCAGAAGGGGGGGGCGCCGCCTGGTGGTGTGGGCCCCAGGTGGCCCCCTCCGGGTGCCCTTCTGGATGACTTCCTCCTCGGGACTTCTAAGACTCCTCCGGTATCCCCCTCTTCTTCTGATCTTCTGAAATAGGGTATCTCGACGGTGCTTTTTCCATCAGATTTCTGGTCCCAGTGTTTATTCTCTAAAAATTATAAAACATGCAAAATAAGATAAAACAACATAAGTGATGCATCATAACATGAAATGTATCGATGAATAACAGAAAATAACAGTATAAAATAGTGATGCAAAATGGACGTATCAACTCCCCCCAAGATTAGACCTCGCTTGTCCCTAAGCGAAACTGAACTCAGTAAAAAAGACCACGGTTTTATGGAGTGAGGTGCCGATAAATAAAATACGGACAAGAAGCATCACATGTAACAAAGAACAATTCATTTTAGAGAGCAACTTCCTCTCATATAATCAAACTTGAAACAAGTAGAGGAAATCACAATAAAGGTGCAAAAGTAAATCATAATTAGTAATGGCAAACTTAGTTCTTGGTTAGAGAATAATTAATAGTGTACTTATCTTTTGATTAGAGTCTTTATACTAGAGCTTATATTGCAGAGTTTATCATGATCGATTATAACTGTCTCTTTGCAAACATTAGTAACTTTCAAAGTGGTATTCAAACTGATAAAATCATTTGTACTAGACAAGGAAGAATAAAGAACATTTTTGAGTAAATCAACATATAGGTGATTGGATCACAACAACTCAAAAGCTTGCTTAAGACAGAAAGGAGTAGGTTTACTGACTCAACAGAAAAGTAAAAGATAGGCCCTTTGCATAGGGAAGCATGGATTAACTCATGTGCTAGAGCTTTTCATTTGATAAACATCGTATTGAAAACAATTTTGAGGTGGTGTATGTTTATGTCAACGAATGGTAAACAAAAAAATACGGTACGTCACAAGCCAACTAGACTACACAAGAGTGACTCCCATTGTAGGATTCAACTGGTATAGAAGGTCATCCCACTTTCTCTTTTGTTTACACAATTATGCTTTGACTGATAAATCAGGGGCAAAAATAGTGAAGAGAATTTATATTATTATTTGGGGCTGGGAATGCCGCTGCTAGTTCTTCTAGCATTTGGATAAGCGGATGAAGCCACTAGTACAGGTGTGTAAAGTCCAATCAACAAGTGAGATAAAGATTCTCTATTTGCATCCTCATGAGCTAAAATAGGGGCACAAAACAGGTGTAATTTTGAAGGTTTTAAAGGTAGCACACAAGCAATTTACTTGGAGTGGCGGTTAAATACCACATATAGGTAGGTATGGTGGACATAAATGGCATGGTTTTGGGGCTCAGGGTTTGGATGCACGAGAAGCATTCCCTCTCATTACATGTTTTTGGCTAGCAAGGTTGGGTACTCAAAACTCTATCTCATGCATATAGAAAATAATGGGTAGTTGAATGGTGTATTTCTTACCTTTGAAGTTGGTGAAGAACAATCACCATTTCTTCACAAAATAGAACATTGGTCTCCGTACAATCTAAACAATATGTAGCGTTCCCACATTTAAATAATGTAAGGACACCTGTGTTAATGTGATAGTCCCTGGATCAATTGCTAGCACCACAGTACAAAATGAAATATCATGCAAATGCATCAAATTCTATTACATCGGATGATCCAGTCTTTACAAAATAGTATTACAACTTGCATAGTCTTAGAAGACTAGCGGAAAACAAACATATACATCGGAAGACATAGTACAACATTGAGCCCATCTTCTTCATGTGCCACAGGCAAAACATGTTGGCGATAGTCTCGAGATCCTAAACGAAATCCTCACTCGTCTTCAGAAACGTCTGCAATATGGAATATGCAGCCACAAGGGAGTCAATACAATTTAATGTATTGGAAAGTAACACTATGGTGGATATAAATGGCAAGACTAATACTACATGCTTATTTGGCTGAGTGGAGTTTAGGCTAAGTTTGCATAAAGCCAGTTTTGTCCTATCTCTTTTGTAAAACAAACTTTTCTTTTCAAAGGGTGGCATCATTGGCCTGTAATCCAAGTACCACAACTACTGTTCACTTGGTCAAATTTTACTTGCTGAAATTGATGATGATATTCTTCCGTCATTCCTTATCCAGCTGCTCATAGTTGTCCATAACCGGGGACACGGCTAAGATCTTAGTTTGTTGACTCTGCAGAGTTTGTGCACTTTCACCTTCAGACACAAATCAGCCCAAACATCCTATACACCCTGAGTGCATTAAGGAAAGGAGAAGATTGAGACGAGATATTTCAGAAGAAATTCCACCACCATTTGGCTTACCCGTTCCACCTATAATTATGCTACATCTGCCGGTAAGCCTAGTGAGTTCATTCAACTTAGTTGATCAAGACAGAGCTCATATGACTAAAGGCTGCACGGGAAGCTACTAAACTTAGAAGGACATAGTAATCTCTTTGTTCCTGGGTGGCCATCCACAAGTGACAACCTCAAGTGGAATAACCCTTAGATAAGGGTCCTGAGGCAACACTCAACATAAACCAGTCTTACCACTTCCACCCAGGTGTTTTATTTATTAGTTATACTTAGAATTTTTCCTCAACATCTAGTAAAACAATTTGTAATATTGCATAGCATCTACTAAGTTCTAAGGCTATCAAAATAACAAGGGTAAAAGAGATGGCTACACACTACTAGGATAATAGCATAGCATAATATCACTTAGTAAAATTTCGTATCATGCATACTACTGAAAACTCTAATGATGCATATAGAAAATAATGGGTAGTGAATGGTGTGTTACTTGCCTTGTTGAAGTTGGTGAAGATATCACACTCTCTTCACAAAGGATCGTTGCTCTCCGTACAATCTATTCATTGAAAACACAATAACAAAAATAAACAAGCATCCTAGCAATCAAACACATAAGTGGAGAAAGCAAACAGAGCAAATAACATAACAAAGGAGTTGGACCAAGTTGGCTAGGACAAGGTCAAGGTTTGATTTTGACATAATCTATTCTCTAATGGTTCAATACATTCTAAGGGCTTTCCAAGGTTCTACTTCGGATGGACTAGGTTGAGTTTTGTAGAAAACTAACTTTATTATAACCATACTTTCGAGGAAGTTCCAAGAGTTCACCAAGGTGATCTCACTATTTCAACTAAAGTATCACAATACAAAGTGTAACAATTAGCTGTTTTCATCAAAACATTTGAGTGATCTAAGTTAGTCCTTCCATTTTGGTTGAGGCTAGGTCTAGGTTCAACTAACTTCATAACAAAGGAGATAACAAGTTAAAGTCTTGGTATTTTCCATTTGGGTCAAGGGCTGGACAAAAACAACTTGTTATTCTTCAACTTGTATGGATTTATCCAAGTCTTCACATGCTTGTCTTCTTGAAGATCACCTTCATGCTTCTATTGTAGACTTGTTCCTTGGATGGATTCTTCTCTTGGTATTGATAGATTCTTCATGGCTTTCACTTCACTAATTGGTTTGGGTATTGGATGGGCACAAATACAACTAAGTCAATTTGAAAAGAAAGAAATGGAAGGGATAGGAAGCGAGAGGAAAATGTCTTCTCCTTGCTTTTCTTCATACTCCTGTACTTCATTGAGTTTCTTCTTGTTGTTGTGGAGTCTATGTCCTTCCTTAAATTTCTACAATGATATTCCTCATAGCTCTTCATGTTGCCACCAAGTTGATATTGAAGTTTCATTCTTGTGCTTGAGTCTTGATCTCCATTTTGCTGATTTGGTGAATTTCTTGAAGCAAGAATGGGGGGAGTGGAGAAGATAGAAAACTAAAGTTCACTACTTGGTACTATATGTGATTGATACATTCTAAGGACTTGGATTGGCTCCAAATAGACATAACATCAAGGAATAACAGTTGAGAACAAATCCTAAGGAATGGTGAAAAATGGATGTATCACTATGTTGGGTTTTTGGTCAAATACTCATGGCCATGGTCCAAGGATGTCCAAAATGGTTGGGAAGGGTTGTTTCTGGTTCAAGGTTATCAAATGGAGCAATTTTGCAAAAGGAACTATAGTGAAAATATTTATAGAAATTAATCTATGTCAAAAATACTCAAATAGACAACTTAATTCTAAAATCAATTTTAATTTGTTCAAATATTATTTTGGGACAGAGGGTATGAAAGTACACATCCTAAGGTTTCCAAATATATTTTATTTGCAATTTTTGGATTTGTAGAATTTAAATTATGCCAAAATTCATCAAACAAGCATATTTGAATTTGAACCAATTTAAGTTTGTCAATTTTGAATTTTAACAGTGCTAAAAGATTCTACAGATCCAGGAGATTTCAAAAAGTACAAGATCGCTAAATTTGGGCTTATGGTTAAAAGATATGATGTTTCTAAGTTCTAGGGACTAAACAACAAAAATTACTATTTATTTTCTAATCCGGAAGAAATACAGAGATTGGGCTCCCATGCGCTGCACTGGGCGACAAATAACAGCTGGGCCTGGGCCGGTTACACGCTGCGCCGAGCGGTGGATAAGCTATCGGCGCCCGGCTGACTGGGCGCCACGCGGCCTTTCCTGATTCGCCGATACCGGTTCGAATAAGTGACCTACTACGAGCCGTCCGATTCAGATCTAAAGGCTGGGGAGGGCTAGGGTTGTACCTTGCCGGAGTTGTCACCGGAAATGGCCACGGGGCGGCCGGCGATGCAGTTTCCTCGACGGCGGCGGAGATCCAGTGGCTCCCGGGGCTCGGGAAGACGACGGGAAGACGCAGAGCAGCACCACGAGGTCGATGGTGACCACGGCGTGCTCGCACGCTTCCGGGATGGACTGCGTCAAGTGGATGGTGGCGGGAGATCTCCGGTGAGCTTCGGTCGTCGTTGTCGTGGCCTCTTTGCTGCGGCAAAAATTGGCAAAAGGCATAAGGGAGGGGCGCGCGGACAAGGGAAACAAACGGAGGGGGTTCTCGGGCTTAAGGAAGGTCTCACCATGCCGGAGGAGAAGAAATACGGCGGCGGCCGAGAGTAACTCCGTGAGCAATTTCTTGAGTGTGGCCGCACGATTTTTAGCGGGAGGAGAGGGGAAATGCGGTGGGAGTATAGGGCTATATGGTTCTGGCCTCAGATCTGCCGTTTCTGCTCTTAAACACGCGCAATCAAAGGATTTGATTTCGGGAGGAAACGGTAGAAAACCACGGGCTGAGCTTGATGACGAGGTGACGTCATCATGACGTCATCATTTTTTTTCCTTTTCTGTTTTTAATATCTTTTAATTGGTAAATCCATTTAACCTCAAACCAATTGCATTTGATTCATAAAATTCAAACCTTTCAGATTATAAATTTTTTGTAAACTTTTTATCACATTTGAATTTTCATATTTTGCAATTATAAATAAAACATTAATAGTACTTAATGTTATTTAAAATTGGAAAATAAAATAAAATGATGTTTTTTAATTAAATAAAAGTTTAGAGACATTAAACATGTCAAATACTATTTTTGGAAGTCATTTTTAAACCATTTTTATATTTTATAATTTTAGGATATGAAGGATTTATTAATAATAACTTAATGCTATTTTTAAAATAGAAAATTCAATAATTATCAAAGTGGATTAGAAAAATTCCACAACCCATAATATTGTTTTCTAAGTCCTATTTTATATTATTTTCAAAGCAAAACATTTTATGAATAGCACTTTATGTTTAAAACTTGGAATAACATTTGCATATCAATATAAATAGTTGTTATTCTCATAAAATAATTTTGAGGCATAAAAATTATTAGAGATAATAATTTTGTGGTTTCAAAAGCTGTAAAACATTTTCAAAGTAATTGTTGATTTGAAAACATGTTATTAAATAAGGTTTTCTAAGAGAAAACAATTTCTTTGATTAATGAATAGTTATTTTGAATGGGCTTTTAGGGTTTATGGAATAAAGGTATAATGGATTCTTAATTTCAATTTTCATTGAGTTATGTATTGTTTCCTTTTATTTCTTGCATCTCATTGGGTTTTGGTGACTTGCATAACATCAAAACAAAAATTTTCAATTTTTAGTGATTTTTGGACTTTCAAAAATCAGGGATGTTACAGACTACCACCCTTAAAACAAATCTCGTCCCGAGATTTGGGAAGGCTAAAAAGAAAGATAGGTTTGGGTAACTGGGTTTCCAAAACTACTGGGTGGGCTACCACCCTTAAAAGAAACTTTTGTGGGTAGTCTATTTTCATTAGATTGGAGTGTAGATTGATTTGGGATTGGCTTGAGTAGAACTTTCCTTTGCGGTAGAGCTGTAGACCAACATAGATCTGTTGAACTACCTTTGACACTGAGTGGTCACTATTTGGGTCAAACAAAATACCAAGTTGAGAGGATTTCACAACATCATCTCATTATAATGGGAACACAATTCTCAAACATTCATTGTATTTTATTACATTGGAAGTTTCTTAAGGGAACATTTGTTTCTAAAGTAAAACTTTGCATAAGTCTCATTCTTGAAATGATACTTCTCGTTTCTAATCATGTCTTCTTGAAGTATTGGCCTCCTTATAACTTCATGCTTCTCAAACTATCCTAACTTTGGGTTTTGGTGGCATGTTCTTCCTTTCTGGGCATTTGCTTGAATAATGCCCCATGTTTCTGCACTTATAACACTGTATATGGCTGAGGTCCTTCTCTTTAAGGCAATCATCTGTGAAGTGTCCAGTCTCTCTACAGCGATGGCAAAATACCATAGACATGTCCCTTTCCCCTTTCATTGGTATGGTCTTGGCCATCATATCTTCATACTGTTGTCCAGTATACTCAACTATATTGGCAGGTAGTCTGGGTTGCTTGTTGGGACAATTCCTAGATAAATGTCCATCTTCTTCACAAGAATAACAATCTTGGTGGTGTGTTTGGATGAACATGGATGTGGTGTAGTCTTGGCTCTAGTATCCATCTTGACATGGTTCATCTGAATAGTATCTAACTTGCGTTTTCCCTTCACTTCTAGTTTTCCTAAGTTCTCTTGGAGTGCACTAAGCATTCCTACTCTAGCTTGTTGTCCAACTTGTTGTACCATGGGGTAAAGTGGACATTGTGTTGGAACATGGGTTGTTCCTTCACACAAAAAGCAAGGATCTTGAGTGAAGTATCCTCCAGTTGAGTTGTTTGCATCACTATGGGGCCACTCATCAGGACATTCCTTGGAATAGTGTCCTATCTCTCCACAAGATTTGCAGGCTTTGAATGTTGACAATATTTCTTCTTCTATCTCCTGGTTATCTCTAGCTATCAGAGGCTGATTGTTTTCACTATTGGCCAAGTTTTGGGACATCATCTTCACTATCTGTGATTGAGTATCCAACACTTGTTGCATTCCTGGTGTTAACACCATATTGGGGTTGCTTGCTTGGTTCTGGGTCATCAGTTGTATCAGCTGAGTTTGAGCTTCTAGTAGCATCTGCATTACTATTGAGTTCTCCGGGTTGTTGGCATTCTGGCTAGGCATATGTTTTGAGTTTTTAGGAAAGATGAGTAGAGGTTAGAAAGGATCTAAGAAGGTTCCTATCCAAACACAGCAGATCAAGGAAACTCATCTTACAAACAACACATAACAAACACAAAGCAACACATTCATCACACCAATCATCAAGGTTTTTTTATTTAAAAAAAACAACTAATATTGTCATACCACACTCATTGGTATGATCAATACACTAACACGTTAACGTTGTTCTAACAAAGAAACTAGATTGGTGGTCTCATCTATATCTTCTTGAGTTTTTCTTCAAATTCTACTCTCGATGTCTTGAGGTATTCTTGATTGTTGTGAAGTTTGGATATTTTCTCCAAGTTTCTTCAATGGTCTTGAGTGTAGGTCTTCATGTGGTGAAAACACTTCTTGCCTTGAGGGTATTGAGGAGGAGGTCATCTAGGAAAATTTTGAAGGTGAATAATAGATGAGATGATATGAGAAGAATTAAGATGATTGTTTTGTTTCTAGAAAGTTTGAACATAGAAAGTTTTCAATCCTAGGGTGATCAAGGGGTTATTAACAACTTGTTGCAAATTGGATATTCACTATAGTGAGAGATACTGGCACCCGCTAGCCAATCAGGGAACGGTCTTGTGTCCGTGGACACGTAAAGTTGTCCGGGCCGCTTCATCTCACTATGCCGCTAGGATCCAAAATACTCTAAGGAGATAATAACATGATCAAAAATGGCTTCCAAACCTAAGGGTCTCGAATCCTACAGGCAACACAATGCTCTGATACCATTTTGTAGCGTTCCCACATTTAAATAATGTAAGGACACCTGTGTTATTGTGCTAGTCCCTGGATCAATTGCTAGCACCACAGTACAAAATGAAATATCATGCAAATGCATAAAATTCTATTACATCGCATGATCCAGTCTTTACAAAATAGTATTACAACTTGCATAGTCTTAGAAGACTAGCGGAAAACAAACATATATAGCGGAAGACATAGTACAACATTGAGCCCATCTTCTTCATGTACCACATGCAAAACATGTTGGCGATAGTCTCGAGATCCTAAACGAAATCCTCACTTGTCTTCAGAAACGTCTGCAATATGGAATATGCAGCCACAAGGGAGTCAATACAATTTAATGTATTGGCAAGTAACACTACGGTGGATATAAATGGCAAGACTAATACTACATGCTTATTTGGCTGAGTGGAGTTTAGGCTAAGTTTGCATAAAGCCAGTTTTGTCCTATCTCTTTTGTAAAACAAACATTTCTTTTCAAAGGGTGGCATCATTGGACTGAAATCCAAGTACCACAACTACTGTTCACTTGGTCAAATTTTACTTGCTGAAATTGATGATGAGATTCTTCCGTCATTCCTTGTCCAGCTGCTCATAGTTGTCCATAACCGGGGACACGGCTAAGATCTTAGTTTGTCGACTCTGCAGAGTTTGTGCACTTTCACCTTCAGACTCAAATCAGCCCAAACATCCTATACACCCTGAGTGCATTAAGGAAAGGAGAAGATTGAGACGAGATCTTTCAGAAGAAATTCCACCACCGTTTGGCTTACCCGTTCCACCTATAATTATGCTACATCTGCTGGTAAGCCTAGTGAGTTCATTCAACTTAGTTGATCAAGACAGAGCCCATATGACTAAAGGCTGCACGGGAAGCTACTAAACTTAGAAGGACATAGTAATCTCTTTGTTCCTGGGTGGCCATCCGCAAGTGACAACCTCAAGTGGAATAACCCTTAGATAAGGGTCCTGAGGCAACACTCAACATAAACCAGTCTTACCACTTCCACCCAGGTGTTTTATTTATTAGTTATACTTAGAATTTTTCCTCAACATCTAGTAAAACAATTTGTAATATTGCATAGCATCTACTAAGTTCTAAGGCTATCCAAATAACAAGGGTAAAAGAGATGGCTACACACTACTAGGATAATAGCATAGCATAATATCACTTAGTAAAATTTCCTATCATGCATACTACTGAAAACTCTAATGATGCATATAGAAAATAATGGGTAGTGAATGGTGTGTTACTTGCCTTGTTGAAGTTGGTGAAGATATCACACTCTCTTCACAAAGGATCGTTGCTCTCCGTACAATCTATTCATTGAAAACACAATAACAAAAATAAACAAGCATCCTAGCAATCAAACACATAAGTGGAGAAAGCAAACAGAGCAAATAACATAACAAAGGAGTTGGACCAAGTTGGCTAGGACAAGGTCAAGGTTTGATATTGACATAATCTATTCTCTAATGGTTCAATACATTCTAAGGAATTTCCAAGGTTTTACTTGGGATGGACTAGGTTGAGTTTTGTAGAAAACTAACTTTATTATAACCATACTTGTCGAGGAAGTTCCAAGAGTTCACCAAGGTGATCTCACTATTTCAACTAAAGTATCACAATACAAAGTGTAACACTTAGTTGTTTTCATCAAAACATTTGAGTGATCTAAGTTAGTCCTTCCATTTTGGTTGAGGCTAGGTCTAGGTTCAACTAACTTCATAACAAAGGAGATAACAAGTTAAAGTCTTGGTATTTTCCATTTGGGTCAAGGGCTGGACAAAAACAACTTGTTATTCTTCAACTTGTATGGATTTCTCCAAGTCTTCACATGCTTGTCTTCTTGAAGATCACCTTCATGCTTCTATTGTAGACTTGTTCCTTGGATGGATTCTTTTCTTGGTATTGATAGATTCTTCATGGCTTTCACTTCACTAATTGGTTTGGGTATGGGATGGGCACAAATACCACTAAGTCAATTTGAAAAGAAAGAAATGGAAGGGATAGGAAGAGAGAGGAAAATGTCTTCTCCTTGCTTTTCTTCATACTCCTGTACTTCATTGAGTTTCTTCTTGTTGTTGTGGAGTCTATGTCCTTCCTTCAATTTCTACAATGATATTCCTCATAGCTCTTCATGTTGCCACCAAGTTGATATTGAAGTTTCATTCTTGTGCTTGAGTCTTGATCTCCATTTTGCTGACTTGGTGAATTTCTTGAAGCAAGAATGGGGGGAGTGGAGAAGTTAGAAAACTAAAGTTCACTACTTGGTACTATATGTGATTGATACATTCTAAGGACTTGGATTGGCTCCAAATAGACATAACATCAAGGAATAACAGTTGAGAACAAATGCTAAGGCATGGTGAAAAATGGATGTATCACTATGTTGGGTTTTTGGTCAAATACTCATGGACATGGTCCAAGGATGTCCAAAATGGTTGGGAAGGGTTGTTTCTGGTTCAAGGTTATCAAATGGAGCAATTTTGCAAAAGGAACTATAGTGAAAATATTTATAGAAATTAATCTATGTCAAAAATACTCAAATAGACAACTTAATTCTAAAATCAATTTTAGTTTGTTCAAATATTATTTTGGGACAGAGGGTATGAAAGTACACATCCTAAGGTTTCCAAATATATTTTATTTGCAATTTTTGGATTTGTAGAATCTAAATTATGCCAAAATTCATCAAACAAGCATATTTGAATTTGAACCAATTTAAGTTTGTCAATTTTGAATTTTAACAGTGCTAAAAGATTCTACAGATCCGGGATTTCAAAAAGTCCAAGATTGCTAAATTTGGGCTTATGGTTCAAAAGATATGATGTTTCTAAGTTCTAGGGACTAAACAGAAAAATTACTATTTATTTTCTAATCCGGAAGAAATACAGAGATTGGGCTCCTATGCGCTGCACTGGGCGACAGATAACAGCTGGGCCTGGGCTTATTACACGCTGCGCCGAGCGGTGGATAAGCTATCGGCGCACGGCTGACTGGGCGCCACGCGGCCTTTCCTGATTCGCCGATACCGGTTCGAATAAGTGACCTACTACGAGCCATCCGATTGAGATCTAAAGGCTGGGGAGGGCTAGGGTTGTACCTTGCCGGAGTTGTCACCGGAAATGTCCACGGGGCGGCCGGCGATGCAGTTTCCTCGACGGCGACGGAGATCCAGTGGCTCCCGGGGCTCGGGAAGACGACGGGAAGACGCAGAGCAGCACCACGAGGTCGATGGTGACCACGGCGTGCTCGCACGCTTCCGGGATGGACTGCGTTGAGTGGATGGTGGCGGGAGATCTCCGGTGAGCTTCGGTCGTCGTTGTCGTGGCCTCTTTGCTGCGGCAAAAAATTGGCAAAAGGCATGAGGGAGGGGCGCGCGGACAAGGGAAACAAACGGAGGGGGTTCTCGGGCTCAAGGAAGGTCTCACCGTGCAGGAGGAGAAGAAATAAGGCGGCGGCCGAGAGTAACTCCGGTGAGCAATTTCTTGAGTGTGGCCGCACGATTTTTAGCGGGAGGAGAGGGGAAATGCGGTGAGAGTATAGGGCTATATTGTTCTGGGCTCAGATCTGCCGTTTCTGCTCTTAAACACGTGGAATCAAAGGATTTGATTTCGGGAGGAAACGGTAGAAAACCACGGGCTGAGCTTGATGACGAGGTGACGTCATCATTTTTTTTTCCTTTTCTGTTTTTAATATCTTTAATTGGTAAATCCATTTAACCTCAAACCAATTGCATTTGATTCATAAAATTCAAACCTTTCAGATTATAAATTTTTTGTAAACTTTTTATCACATTTGAATTTTCATATTTTGCAATTATAAATAAAACATTAATAGTACTTAATGTTATTTAAAATTGAAAAATAAAATAAAATGATGTTTTTTAATTAAATAAAAGTTTAGAGACATTAAACATGTCAAATACTATTTTTGGAAGTCATTTTTAAACCATTTTTATATTTTATAATTTTAGGATATGAAGGATTTATTAATAGTAACTTAATGCTATTTTTTAAATAGAAAATTCAATAATTATCAAAGTGGATTAGAAAAATTCCACAACCCATAATATTGTTTTCTAAGTCCTATTTTATATTATTTTCAAAGCAAAACATTTTATGAATAACACTTTATGTTTAACACTTGGAATAACATTTGCATATCAATATAAATAGTTGTTATTCTCATAAAATAATTTTGAGGCATAAAAATTATTAGAGATAATAATTTTGTGGTTTCAAAAGCTGTAAAACATTTTCAAAGTAATTGTTGATTTGAAAACATGTTATTAAATAAGGTTTTCTAAGAGAAAACAATTTCTTTGATTAATGAATAGTTATTTTGAATGGGCTTTTAGGGTTTATGGAATAAAGGTATAATGGATTCTTAATTTCAATTTTCATTGAGTTATGTATTGTTTCCTTTTATTTCTTGCATCTCATTGGGTTTTGGTGACTTGCATAACATGAAAACAAAAAGTTTCAATTTTTAGTGATTTTTGGACTTTCCAAAAATCATGGATGTTACACAATACAAGTAAAGAAGCAAATTATAAACAAAAGAACAAAGTATAACAATCAAAAAACTTAACACAACAATTTATTTTACCAAAGGAATTATTGTGTTTGGGTTTAGTGTATAGCAATGGCTAAGGATTGGTCAAGGACTGTATTTTGAAGAGTTCAAACTTATTGATCTAAAGTTTCACTAAGGATTATCACCTTTACTCTAATATGCAAAAGGAAAACTTGTTATTTCAATACACTAAGAGAAACTAAGTAATTATAGTAGTGTTTTCCATTTGGGACTAAGGGTTGGTCTTTGATAAAAAATATTACACAATTTTTTTGGTCCATTTCTACTTCTGTCTTGAGTTTCTTCAAGTCTTCTAAGTCTGTATGAATGTCCTTCAATAGCCTTGCTTGTAGTCCTCCTTATTGAGTTGAAGAAAATCTTCTGAATTACTATCTAGTATTTAGGGACTTAGTCATATAGAGAAAGAGAAGGGTAGATGAGATTTCTAGAGTTACCCTAAAAAGGACTTGTAAATTCTTCCTCGTCTTCTTCTTCTTCTTCATCTTTGGGAGAGTATTCTTCTTGAGTTGGCTTCTTCTTGAAGTTGCTCTTATTGATGAAAAGGCTCCTTGTTGATGTATTGGTAAAAAATCTCATCTTACTTTGTGAAATAATTCTAAGTCTTGAACAAAAACTAACTTCATACTAATCATATAGACTAGGTTGTACCTCCAAGTATTCACATTGGTTGGTCATTCTTAAGGATCATCTTCAATCTCTCTTGTGTCTTCCTGCTTAGTGTAGTGACTCCATTGCTTCTTGTAGAACTTCATGGTTTTGGGACATAAATCTAAGCTCACTAACTTATTTAGCATATGATGTACACCTAGGGTTTGGTCCTTAGGAAATGTTGGGTAGGTTCTTATTGAGGAAAACAAAGAGTGATGGGGGATAAAATGATGTAACAACTATAGTGATCACTCCACTTGGATTCTTCTTGTTCTTCTTTTCCACCATCTATGGATGAGTATTCTTCTTGTTATTCCTTCACTTCTTTGAGTTTCTTCTGGTTGTGGTGAATTCTATCTTTCTCTAAGCGCTTCAATGATCTTCCATGTAGTGGTTCTTTTTGAGTTGAAGAATATCATCTAAATTTCCCTCTAATACTTTTAGGGACTTAGTCTTTTTTTAGAATATAAGAATTTTTTGTGAGATGGATATGAGATATGATTACTAGGGTTCATGGGTGGACCACTATGATAGATTTTTGGCCAAAATTACATGCATGTGGTTCAAGGGTACTCAAACGGCTTAGGTTATGTCTCCGGTTCAAGGTTACAAAATGGAGCAATTTTGCTTAAGGAACCATTTTCAAATTATCTATGGAATTAAATCTATGTCAAAAAATACTCAAATGAACAAATTAATTCTAAACTCAATTTTAATTTATTAAAAAATTATGTTGAGACAGAGGATACGAAATTACACATCTTAAGGTTTCCAAATATATTTTATTTCCAATTTTTTGATTTGTAGAATTTGAATTATGCCAACAATCATCAAACACGCATAGTTAAATTTGAACTATGTTAAGTTTGTCAAATTTAAATTTGGACAGAGCTAAAAGATTCTACATAACATGGGCTTTTCAAAAAGCTAAAGTTTGCTAAATTTGGCCTTATGGTTAAAAAGATATGGTAGTTCTAAGTTGTAGGGACTTTTCTGCAAATATGCCTTTTAATTATATTTGGGAGAAAATCAGAAAAATGGTTGGCCACGTGGCGGCTCCTGATTGGCTACAATTTCTGACTCGGCACTCACTATGCACTGGCGTGTCTATTGACTAGGCATGCCACGCGGCACTCTGCTATTGGTCGGTAATCTTCGTTAAGTGGCTTGATCTGGGTGCTTGGATCGGGATCTAACAACACGAAATAAAATAGGGGGAAAGAGAGGGCTCACTCGATGGCGCGGTTTGCCAGAAATGGAGGGTGCAGCAGCGCCCTACTCAGGTCTTCACCGACACACTATTCTGGTGGTCTCCATGGCTCAGTAAGGTGACGCAGGGGTGCGACGCGACTCGAGGATCTCGTTGGTGGCGATGGCTCGCTCCGAGGGGGCCTCTGCGGACGACGGCGTGCAAGCGGAGGCGATGGTTGCTCCGATGGTCTCGGGCAAGCTCATATGAGGTGAATCCCTGTGGGCAAAAATCGAGAGAAATTCGCAGTAGGTGCGCGGGGATAAGGGAAAGGAGAGGAGAAGGAAATCGGGGTCGGGGATCCTGTGTAATGGCCGCCGATGACGAAGAACAGCGACGGACCCGACCTACTACGGCGAGCAATTTCGGCAACCTCGGGGCGCAAATTCGGGGAAGGAGGAGGGGAAACGAAGCGAGCAAGGAGTACTATAAGAGGGAGGGCAGAGGGCTGCAAATGCGGCCATAATTCGCGAGAAATCAAGGGGAATAACATTGGCAGTTTTCTGCCATTTCTAGAGATTGAATGCGAGGATGAAGATATGTGACGTAAGCATGACATCATTTTTCTGTTTCTTTTTATTTTGTTTTCTTTATAAAATCATAACTATTGTTTTACAAATCCATTTGAGCTCAAACAAGAATCTATTTTTTTTAAATATTATCTTTCAATTAAGAATTTCTTTGTGAACACTTCAAAAAAAAATCAAGTTTTATATTTTGGATATAAAAACAATCCACTAGTAGTACTTAATAGAAAACAATACTTAAAAATAACATTGGAAGATGACATAATATTTCATTTGTGTTTGAGTTTTATTTGTTTTTGGTGACTTGCATTGGAAAACAAAAGTTTCAATTTTTAGTGTTTTTTGCACTTATAAAAAATCAGAGATGTTACAAGGAATCCTTGGCCTTAATGGCCATAAAATGTGCGGCGAAAAATTAGGTCGTGACGACCGGAGTTTCCTTCTGGAGGAGGAAGACGCGTTGACGTCATTGGTGATGTCGCCGTGGGGTCCACCCGCGAGTGATAGAAAAGAGAGAGGGAAGTTGGGCGGGCTGCTACGCTGCTGATGGGCCTCTGCGCATCGCACATGTGTGTGAGAGAGGGGTGGGGAGGGGGTTTTGGGTTGGGCTGGTTTTATTATTATTACTATTTTTTTCTGTTTTTTTTTTCATTTCATAACTTATGATTTATAAGCCCAAATGACTTCAAATCAAAAACTATAGTTTTGTAATAAAAATTCTTTCAATAAAAAACAAATGTGTACTGTTTCCAACACCTTTAAAAAAATGTATTTTCAAAATATGATTAAATAATTAATAGCAACTTATTGCTATTCGAAAATTATAGAAATAATTAATTTAAACTAGGGTCAAATAAAATTTAGAGACCTACAACATTTTAAGATATTGTTTCTCTAAACTTATTAGCCATTTTAAACCAATAAGAGTTTTATCAAAACCTTTTATTACTTAATACTTGATTTAGTAATTGAAAGGAGATGATCTGGTTAAATTTGGCTTTCAAAAATATTTCATTAATCCAATAATTAAAATATGAATTATCATTGTTGGATAGAGGTTGAAACAATCATTTGTAAACATATTGCTAGTAAAACCATTTTATATTCTTTAAGGTTTCATAAAAAGAAGATGATTACTTTGTGAAAGGATTATTTATTTTGAGGATTTAGGGTTTTAGAATAACAGAGGCCTTTCGATTATCATTACATATGATATTTCTTTTGTGTTGAGTTTTTTTTGATGACTTGCATTCGTAGAAAACAAAAGTTTTCAATTTTTGTGTTTTTTGAATGTCTTCAAAAATCAGGGTTGTTATAGACTAGCACCCTTAAAAGAAATCTCGTCCCAAGATTTGGGAAGACTAGAAAGAAGGATAGGTTTGGGTAACTGGGTTCCAAAACAACTGGGTGGGCTACCACCGTTAAAAGAAAATTTTGTGGGTAGTCCAATTTCATTAGCTTGGAGTGTAGCTTGATTCCATATTTGGTTTGAGTAGAACTTTCCTTCGCAGTAGAGCTGTAGACCAACATAAGTGTGTTGAACTACCTTTGAAACTGATGGGTAACTCTTTGGGTCAATCAAAAGACCAAGTTCAGAGGATTTCACAAAAACATCTCATTTTATAAAAATGGGAACACATTTCTCAAACATTCATTGGAGTTTATTACACTGGAAGCATCCCTTAAGGAACATTATTTCTAAAATAAAAATTCGCATAAGACTCATCCTCAGACTGATACTTCTTAATACCTTATTATGCCTTCCTGCAGAATGTCATGTTTACTTCCTTCTCCTTTTGAGGGCAACTATTTGCATAGTGTCCTTTATCCCCGCATTTGAAGCATATTACTTGGCTGATGTCTATGTAGACGAGATTGGGGTTCTTCTGAAGTGTCATCTTACTTTTTGGTGGTATTAGATTGGCCATGATATCTTCATACTGTTGTCCAGAATACTCCACTATATTGGCAGATAGTATGGTTTGCTTGTTGGGACAATTCCTAGATAAATGTCCATATTCTTCACAAGAATAGCAACTCTTGGTGGTGGGTTTGGATGAATATGGATGTGGTAAAGTCTTGACTCCAGTATCCATCTTGACATGGTCCATCTTAATAGTATCCAACTTGCATTTGCCTTTCACTTCTGGTTCTCCTAAGTTCTACTGGATTGCACTAAGCATTCTGATGAGGACATCCCTAGCTCTTCACCTATTGTTACACATGAGGATGCTCCTATAAAAGCTAATGAAGTGAGAATTGGTCCAATGACAAGATCAAGGACCAAGCTATTACAACAACAGGTGAATTCACTCCTACTTGAGTATAATATTTATAATTGTGAGAATTTTATACTACCTAAGTCCTTGCATTTGTGTGTCCTTAGGTTTGTTGATAACACAAGCATGAATGAAGATCATGGAGAGGAGATACACAAGGATGAGCATGGACTACAAGAGGAGATGGAAAACAAGTGCTAGCATGGAGAAAACAACAAATAACAAGTGTTATCATGATAAGGGGATGGTGCCTCCACAAGATCAAATGCACTAAGTGTGGAAAACAATGCCATATTGTTATTTCACACTCATGGATGGACAAGGCAAGAGGAGGGCGCCCACAAGGAAGCATCAATGCGCCATATATGTCCTAGTAGAAGTAGAATTGGTTTGTATACCAATATTGGCCGCACCCCTTTGTGTGTGGGGTCGGTTTGTATCCTATAGTAGTTGTGTTAGGAGTCCTAGTCCAATTAGGAGTAGTGCTTGCGCAAGGAGGAGCCTTGTGGCCGCACCCTCTCTCATATATACCCCTTGGGCGCATAGGAGAGGGCAGACTACGTTAAAACATAAACCCTAGACCTCTAGATTGAAACTGCTTGTAAGCCTTTCATCTGGAAGTTCATCTGCAAACTTTACGTGATACCTGCTGTTCCACTGGGAATAAGACGGTACAGGACCACTTGTAGTCGGTGGATTACTTGTGCAAGAGTGTGGAGTTGAGAATATCCTTGGGGTTGCTATCTTTTGCATTGGCATCAGGGATCAGCCGGGAGAGTTCTTAGTGGCGCACTAGTTATCATACTGGAGTTATCTGTGAGTTCACTGAGAAGATTGGGCCACCCCTTATCATCTTGGTATCAGATTTACAGGTTGCCTCGGTGAGCTATCATAATTTCCCTTTAGTTTGAGTGTTTTTATTTCCTATCCAGAAAATTGCCCCACAAAAATAGTTTTAGTTTTTGCCATAGCCTAGATATCATCTTAGTTTTCAATTACTAGTGTTGTCTTTGTGTTAGATTTGTGTTGCTTTTTCTTTTTTTAGATTTCATATTTGTCGGCTAGGTTTAGGGTTCTTGTTCTCTCTAGCCGAAACCATATCAAAAACTCCAAAAAAAATAGCTTTCGATCCACCATATACCTCCCAATCCGATTCCACCTAGGGTTCCTGTCGCGGTACCAAAAACATACCAAAACGCTGCCGCGCCCCTTTTCCTTGTGTTGATCGGATTCCCACCGCCACTCGCAAAAACCACCCCGCTGCCACCTTCCTACTCGCTCTCGGACTCCCACCATATCACGGTTACAACCCCCCCCGAACCCCGCAGCACACCACACCAATTCCCACCCGCGCGCACACCCGCCCACGGCAGAGCAACTCTGCCGTCGCTGCCGCGCCCACGTATCAGCCGCGCATCGCAGTTTTCCCCGTAACGCGCTTACCAAAAGCCAAATCGCGCGCGCGCGCTCTGCCGCGGCACAAAAATTGTCGTTTTTTCTGCCGTGCGCGCCTGCTAGCTGCTGTCTCTGCCGCGGTACGAAAATAAGCAGTTTTGCTGCCGTGATCGTCTGCCGTGGTACGATTTTGTGCTGTTTTGCTGCCGTGAGGCCAGTTTGCTGCCGTGAGTGTGTTCAAGCTCCAATTTCACCTAGATTTTTTCTGTTTTCTTTGTTTATTTCCTGTTTCATCACTAGGATCCATCCATCCAAACTTTGTGAACCTTAGCCACAGCCTTTCTACAACATTCAAATAGGAACTTGCCCACAAGTATAGCTATTTTGTGCTCTGACAGGTTGCTCAATTTTCATCACCACCATTGTGTTCACTTGTGTTTGGTTAATTGTTGCCCCTAGCTTAGTGTAAGGCCATTGAAAAATTCAAAAAAATAGAAAAAGCAAAAAGTATAAAAAAAGAGAAAAGAGAAAAAGAACAAAGTGCAAAAGGCCATATCATTGCTATTGTTTACTAGTTGAGCTTGCCATTGTAACACTTGGTTTTTCATTGAGCAATCTTGTGCCTGTCAATTAAGAGCCTAGCTAGTGACTTTCTAGTGCATTGCAAAATTCATCCACATATTGCTTTGCCACATTTGTCTCCATTGTGTGAGTTTCCTTGGGTATTTTTATATCTTCACTAAGACAGCAAATAGGATTGTTACTTTGGTGATTGTTAGGTATCCATACCAAGCCCCACTAAATAACCTTGTTTGCCTTTGTGAGAGTTAAAAACCTGGGTATTCTCTCTTTCACACCAAAGCACTTTAATTGCCTCTACTTGTGGTAAGTATCTCTATTCACTTTGGAGTGGTAAGATATCCTATTGTTTTGCTTGATTTTTGAGTGAGTTGAGAGAGGCACCACAACCTATACTTGTTTTATTTTCACTAACCTTCTAATGGATCTTTCTAGTGGTGATCTTGTGCAGCAAAAGAAGGACCAATCCGAGGGAGTGAATTGGAGGGAGTATGAGGCATTAAGGGATGTGTTGAAACAAAAATTGGATGACAATGAGGAACACTACAAGAAATATGTTAATGAAGCTTGTGATCCCCTCTATGAGATGGTTAATACCATGGACAAAAAAGTGGAGGAAACCAACAAAGTGGCCGAGACCAATAGTGCTCAATTGAGAACAATGCAAGATTCTATTGATGCCATCAACAATACCATGACTGATCTTCAAAGATTAATTCAAGCTCGGTTGCCACCTATTGATGATGACAATGCTAGTGTCCATAGTGATGCAAATAATGAGGAGGAACCTAATTTTGGCCGTGGAGCTAGAGGAGAAAGAGGAAGAGGAGGTTTTCAAGGCCGAGCTAGGCGTGTGCCTTTGCCCAATGCTAATGACAATAGAGAAGATATATTGGGTAAACCCAAATTTTCTATTCCATCTTTCAGCTTTGATACTATGGATGTGGAAGAATTCTTGCTATGGGAGTTGAAAATTGAGAAGCTATGGAGATTGCATGATTATAATGAGGATAGAAATATCAAGTTGGCATCTTCTGAGTTTGATGGATATGCTCTTAGATGGTGGGATAATTTAGTGAGAAAGAGACATAATGATGGTGAGTTACCCATTGCTACTTGGAACACCATGAATAGGCTCATGAGGGAAAGATTTGTACCACCCAATTACATAAGGCAACAATTTGACAAATTACAACAATTGAAGCAAGGTCTCAAGACAGTTGATGCTTATTATCAAGAGATGGAATTAATTATGCAAAGAGGCCGTGTGGTAGAGCAAGAAGAGCGAACAATGCAAAGATTTCTTTCAGGATTACATTATAGGATCAAGGGCATTGTGAGGCATTATCAATATGCTAATATGCATGATCTACTCCATCATGCTAGGGACGCCGAATCACATCTACTTGAGGAAGCACAAAATTCAGCTAGAACAAGGAGTAGATTCCCATTGAGATCATCTACTACTCCTAGTGTGCCACCACCACCACCTCCATCATCAAGTTTTCGAGGTGCTCCATCATCCAAAACCGAGCCTAGTGTGGCTAATACAAGGAAAACATCACAACCAGCAGCAAGTGCCTCGGGTTCTAGTGCTCCTACTACAAGGAATAGAGATATTACATGCCACACATGTGGAGGAAAAGGACACTTCACGAGGGATTGTCCAAATTCAAAAGTGATGATTATCAATGAGAACAATGAGTATGAGACAGGTGATGATGTTGATCCCAATGATCTTGATGATGATGATGGATATTTGAGTGATTCTCCTTTGGATGCTTATGCTACTACTATGCCTTCTATTATTTGCAACCAAAATTCATTGAGTGTGGTGCCTAGTCCTGAAAATCAAAGGTGCAATCTATTCCAAACAAAGGCTGTTATTGGTCCCAACATGGCTTGCAAAGTCATCATTGATGGAGGAAGTTGCAGAAATTTGGCTAGCAAAGATCTATGTGCAAAACTCAATTTGAAATATATGCCACACCCTTCTCCTTATCACATCCAATGGTTGAGTAGCACGGGACAAATGAAGGTTTCTCATATGGTGAGAGTGGAGTTTCAAATTGGACCTTATAAGGATATCATTGAGTTTGATGTGGTACCCATGACAGTTTGCCACTTATTATTGGGAAGACCTTGGCAATTTGATAGAAGTGTGAAGCATGAAGGAAGAGCAAATACTTATGAGCTATATCATCATGGGAAGACTATTATTTTGAGGCCTATGACTCCACAACAAATTGTCAATGAGTCCCAATCCAAAATTGCTATGAAAGTGGAAAAAGAGAGAGAGAGGGATGAGGGAACACCAAAAATACAAGCCATGGGGAGTGATAGCAAAACCAATTCGAGTGGTAAAAAGAGAGAGAACCTATTATGCATGTTAGCCACTAAAGAGGATTTGAGGGAATTTAAGGATGATCCTTCACTAGTCCCTATTGTGCTTATTCACAAGGGAGAGATTTTGGTTTCTAATGACATGACCCCTATTCCTCTTGGTGTTTCTAATGTTTTGCAGGAATTTGAGGATGTTTTTCCACAAGATGTGCCCTCGGGATTGCCACCATTGAGAGGAATTGAACATCAAATTGATTTGATCCCGGGAGCATCTCTCCCAAACCGAGCCCCTTATAGAACCAATCCACAAGAAACAAAGGAGATCCAAAAGCAAGTACAAGAACTATTGGACAAAGGTTATATTCGGGTTAGTCTTTCTCCTTGTGCCGTTCCCGTTATTTTGGTTCCTAAGAAAGATGGTACTTGGCGCATGTGTGTAGATTGTAGAGCAATTAATAACATCACTATTCGTTATCGTCATCCTATACCACGTTTAGATGACATGTTAGATGAATTAAGTGGTGCTACTCTTTTCTCTAAAATTGATTTGCGTAGTGGATACCATCAAATAAGAATGAAAGAGGGAGATGAATGGAAAACTGCTTTTAAGACAAAATTTGGTTTATATGAGTGGTTAGTAATGCCCTTTGGTTTAACTAATGCACCTAGTACTTTCATGAGATTTATGAACCATATTTTGAGAGACTTTATTGGTAGATTTGTGGTAGTTTATTTTGATGATATTCTCATATATAGCCACAATGAACATGACCACATGGATCATATTAGACAAGTTTTGCAAGTGCTAAGAACTAATAAATTGTATGGTAATCTTGAGAAGTGCACTTTTTGCGAAGATAAGGTTATATTTCTTGGTTATGTTGTTTCTAAGCATGGAATTGAGGTTGATCAATCTAAAATTGAAGCTATTCGAAATTGGCCAATTCCCACTAATGTGAGTCAAGTTAGAAGTTTTAATGGGCTTGCTAGTTTCTATAGAAGATTTGTGCCTAATTTTAGTACAATTGCTGCCCCTTTAAATGATCTAACTAAAAAGGGTGTTAATTTTGAATGGGGTGTTTCTCAAGACATTGCTTTTGATACTTTGAAAGATAAGTTGATTTCGGCCCCATTACTTATGCTTCCAAATTTTGATAAACAATTTGAGATTGAGTGTGATGCTAGTGGCATAGGTATTGGAGGTGTGCTCATGCAAGAAAAGAAACCTATTGCCTATTTTTCTGAAAAATTGAATGGTGCACAACTGAATTATTCTGTTTATGATAAAGAATTATATGCACTTGTGAGAGTTTTAGAAGTATGGAAACATTATTTGTGGCCTAAAGAATTTATTATACATAGTGATCATGAAGCATTGAAAATTTTAAAGTGCCAAAATAATTTGAATAAGAGACATGCTAAGTGGGTTGAGTTCATTGAATCTTTTCCATACATTATAAAACATAAAAAGGGATTGGATAATGTAGTTGCTGATGCTTTGTCAAGGAAAAATATGTTACTCTCTAATTTAGAAATCAAGGTTTCGGGTTTGGAGGGTATTAGAGATTTATATGATGAAGATAATGAGTTTTCTATGCCATTTAATAAATGTGTTAATACTAAAGCATGGGAAAAATTTCATATACATGATGGGTACTTGTTTAGAGCTAACAAATTGTGTATTCCCGAGTGTTCCTTGCGTTTGTTTTTGATCCAGGAATCTCATAGTGGAGGATTGATGGGACACTTTGGAAGAGAGAAGACTTTGTTAATGTTGGCTGAAAGTTTCTATTGGGCACATATGAGAAGAGATGTGTATAGATTGGTACAAAGATGCATTACTTGCAACAAATCCAAATCAAAATTGAAGCCCCATGGATTATATACACCATTGCCATCACCAAGTACACCATGGGAGGATATTAGTATGGATTTTGTGTTGGGATTACCAAGAACAAAAAGAGGACATGATTCTATCTTTGTGGTTGTGGATAGATTTTCAAAGATGGCTCATTTTATTCCATGCCACAAGAGTGATGATGCTTCTCACATTGCCAATTTGTTCTTTAGAGAGATTGTGAGATTGCATGGAGTTCCAAGGACTATAGTTTCAGATAGAGATGTCAAGTTCATGAGTTACTTTTGGAAGACACTTTGGGGTAAGCTTGGCACTAAGCTATTATTTTCTACTACGTGCCACCCCCAAACTGATGGACAAACCGAGATGGTTAATAGAACATTGTCCACATTGCTAAGAGGTATGGTCAAGAAGAATTTGAAGGAGTGGGAGGAGTGTTTGCCCCATGTGGAATTTGCATACAATAGAGCTGTGCATTCAACTACTCAATTATGTCCTTTTGAGGTGGTCTATGGTTTCAAGCCTATTACTCCTCTTGATTTATTACCACTTCCATTACATGAGAGAGTTAATATGGAGGCATCAAAGAGGGCTGATTTTGTGAAGAAGATTCATGAGAAAACAAAAGAAGCAATTGAGAAGAAAGGAAAACATGTGGCTGAAAGAGTAAACAAGAAGAGGAAGGAGCTTATATTTCGGCCAGTAGATATGGTGTGGGTACACTTTAGAAAAGATAGATTTCCCACATTGAGAAAGTCCAAGTTGATGCCTAGAGGAGCTGGTCCTTACAAAGTTATTTCAAGGATCAATGATAATGCATACAAGATTGACCTCCCAATTGATGAGTTTGGTGTTAGTAATTCTTTTAATGTGGCTGATTTGACACCTTACCATGGAGATGATTTAGCATCGAGGTCGATGCCTTTTCAAGAGGGGGAGGATGATGAGGACATCCCTAGCTCTTCACCTACTGTTACACATGAGGATGCTCCTATAAAAGCTAATGAAGTGAGAATTGGTCCAATGACAAGATCAAGGACCAAGCTATTACAACAACAGGTGAATTCACTCCTACTTGAGTATAATATTTATAATTGTGAGAATTTTATACTACCTAAGTCCTTGCATTTGTGTGTCCTTAGGTTTGTTGATAACACAAGCATGAATGAAGATCATGGAGAGGAGATACACAAGGATGAGCATGGACTACAAGAGGAGATGGAAAACAAGTGCTAGCATGGACAAAACAACAAATAACAAGTGTTATCATGATAAGGGGATGGTGCCTCCACAAGATCAAATGCACTAAGTGTGGAAAACAATGCCATATTGTTATTTCACACTCATGGATGGACAAGGCAAGAGGAGGGCGCCCACAAGGAAGCATCAATGCGCCATATATGTCCTAGTAGAAGTAGAATTGGTTTGTATACCAATATTGGCCGCACCCCTTTGTGTGTGGGGTCGGTTTGTATCCTATAGTAGTTGTGTTAGGAGTCCTAGTCCAATTAGGAGTAGTGCTTGCGCAAGGAGGAGCCTTGTGGCCGCACCCTCTCTCATATATACCCCTTGGGCGCATAGGAGAGGCAGACTACGTTAAAACATAAACCCTAGACCTCTAGATTGAAACTGCTTGTAAGCCTTTCATCTGGAAGTTCATCTGCAAACTTTACGTGATACCTGCTGTTCCACTGGGAATAAGACGGTACAGGACCACTTGTAGTCGGTGGATTACTTGTGCAAGAGTGTGGAGTTGAGAATATCCTTGGGGTTGCTATCTTTTGCATTGGCATCAGGGATCAGCCGGGAGAGTTCTTAGTGGCGCACTAGTTATCATAATGGAGTTATCTGTGAGTTCACTGAGAAGATTGGGCCACCCCTTATCACATTCCTAGTTTGGCTAGTTGTCCAACTTGTTGTACCATGGGGTAAAGTGGACATTATGTTGGAACATGTGTTGTTCCTTCACACAAAAAGCAAGTAACTTGAGTGAAGTATCCTTCAGTTGAGTTGTTTGCATCACCATGGGGCCACTCATTAGGAAAATCTTTGGAATAGTGTCCTATCTCTCCAATAACTTAGCAGGATTTGAGTGTTGAGAACAATTCTTCTTCTGTCTCCTGGTTATCTCTAGCTATCAAGGGGTGATTGTTTTCACTGTTGGCCATGGTTTTTTGGGACATCATCTACACTATCTGAGAAGTATCCAACACTTGTTGAATTCCTGGTGTTAACTCCATATTGGGATTGCTAGCTTGATTTTGGGCCATCAGTTGTATTAGTTGAGTCTGAGCTTCCAGTACCATCTGCATTGCTATGACTTCCGAGGGTTGTTGGCATTCTGGCTAGGCATTTGTTTGGGTTTCAGGGGGAGATGAGTAGAGGTTATAAAGATAGCTAAAGGAGGTCCTACCCAAATACATCAGATCAAGGAAACTCATCTTACAAACAACACCTAACAAACATATAGCAACACATTCATCACACCAAACAACATGGTTTTAGAAAACGTCTAGCATTGTCACACACTAATCGTGTTTCATATCTCACAACTTTATTACATCTCATGGTGGTCTACTACATAAAGCAGGCTAACCATTTTCTTGTTTTATTCTTCATGAAGAGTCTTCAATACTCAGTCTTCACGATGATTTCCATGTTCCTATGCATTGTTATCTCCTTTTCAAGAGTGTTAATCTCTTCTCCAGCCTCCTTGAGATCCTTCCTAGTGTTGTGAAGTGTCCACTTGAGTCTCTCTGCAAGTTCTTCAATAGCACTCCATGCAGCAGTTCTTGCTGAATCGAAGAATGAAGGATGGGTTACCGTGCTGATAAACATACAACCTCCTCCTATCTTGTGGTCGTACTCCTTGTTTCTGTACAGATGAATCTATACCCAGCAATGTTCATAACCATCCTCCTCATCTATGTAGGGAAAACCCCGGTAGACTGCTGGTCCTTCAAATCCCATGATTAACATGAGGTCCTTTAGTACTCTTGGGAACTTAGTGTCACATTCCAGGGTCATGGTCATCATTGGTCCTCTCTTGAGTGAATCAAAGATGATGGCCATCTACAGATAATAGTAGACATTATAAATGTACCATAGACAGAAGTACGAGGAGGAATGAAGGTATAATAGGTTTCTTTGTGAAGTAGTTGAAAGATAATATATTTTTATTCCAACGGCTTTTCCTAGTTCTAATCGAAACCTAGGGTCTCGAATCCTACAAGCAACACAATGCTCTGATACCATTTTGTAGCGTTCCCACATTTAAATAATGCAAGAACACCTATGTTATTTTACTAGTCCATGGATCAAATGCTATCACCACAGTACAAAATGGAATATCATGCAAATGCGTCAAATTCTATTACATCACATGATCCAGTCTTTACAAAATAACATTACAACTTGCATAGTCTTAGAAGACTAGCAGGATACAAAGTATTACATCGGAAAACATAGTACAACATTGAGCCTCATCTTCTTCATGTGCCACAGGCAGAACATGTTGGCGGTAGGCTCGAGATCCTAAACGAAATCCTCACTCGTCTTCAAATTCATCTGCAGGATGGAATATGCATCCACAAGGGGGTCAATACAATTTAATGTATTTGCAAGTAACACTATGGTGGATATAAATGACAAGCCTATTACTACATGAGTATTTGTCCAAGTGGAGTTTTGGCTAAGTTTGCGTAAAGCCAGTTTTCTCCTATCTCTTTTGTAAAACAATCTTTTTCTTTTCAAAAGGTGGCATCATTGGACTTAAGTCCAAGCACCACATCTACTATTCATGATAAGGGGATGCCCGATCTTCTCAGTGAACTTGATGAAAATCAATGTGATACCTCGATATCTCCTTTGGCTAAACCCTGTTACCAATTGCAACAACACTCAACCCCTTCGGATATTCAAGACTCCACACTCTTGTACAAGTAGCCAACGACTACAAGTGATATTGTTTCTCCTTATTCCCAATGGAACAACAGAATACACTCAGATTTCCAAGTAGTAACAATTCCTAATGAATGCTTCGAGCAATCAACAATGGAGTTCTAGGGTTTATGTTTAAAGGTACTCTCCCCTTTCTATTTTGCACCTAAGAGGT
This sequence comes from Alopecurus myosuroides, assembly GCA_028641055.1. Taxonomy (NCBI): domain Eukaryota; kingdom Viridiplantae; phylum Streptophyta; class Magnoliopsida; order Poales; family Poaceae; genus Alopecurus; species Alopecurus myosuroides. Next base: position 187,548,173 of record CM054060.1, on the reverse strand, counting down.
ATATATGAGGGGGGTGCGGCCAAGAGAGGAGGGTGCGGCCACAAACAGCCCTAATGCGCCCCCTAGCCCACTCCTACTCGGTTTGGTGCAACCAAACCCTTACAAACCGCACCTAACATGGGTTCAGCCGAATGGACTCGCAGGTCCTCTACTAAAAACGTTTGGGACAGCCTAGGACATGTCCTTCCTGCTCCCATATCAGCCTCCAATGTACCTATTGTGTGGATGGCTCCTTTAGCTCTTGTGGGAAACAATCTCCATGATTTCATCCATGTGTGCATACTTGTTTTCCACCATTGCCTGCTTGTTTTCCAGCTCCTCTTGATGCTCTCCTCCATCCATGTTTGTGTTATCAATAAACCTATCACACATAAATACATATGCTTAGGTAGTATAACATTCTTATAAACACAAACAACACAATCCATTAAGAAGGAATTCACCTTATAGTAATCATCAATTAACTTCAATATTTGTTTCCAACTCAAACATGAACAATCATCATGTACCCTTATAATATCCATATCAATTCACTTAGTCAAAAATTTACATATTGAAAAAGATGATGTGATTCTTCTGTCCATCCTTGTCGAGCTGCTCGAAGTTGTGCATAACCGGGGACACGACTAAGATCTTAGTTTATCACTCTGCAGAGGTTGTGCACTTTCACCCTTGTACTCTTTTCACCCAAACATCCTATACATGCTGAATGTATTAAGGAAAGGAGAGAATTGAGTCGAAGTATTTCAGAAGCATGAAAACTACCAACCGGCGAGAACTGGTCCACTTATAATTCTTCTACATCTGCTTGTCAAGCCACAGGTCGAGTCCATGGAACTTATTCAACTAAGATAGACACCATATGAACAAAGGCTGCAGCGGAAGCAATCTAAACTTGGGGGACATCAAAATCACTTTTTTCCTAGGTGGCATTCCTCAAGTGAACACCATTCAGAGAGACACTCAACTCTCATCAGCTATACAACCAAATCCACCCAGGTGGTTCATTGAAGTCATTACTTAGATTTTTTTTTTTGCACAACATCAAGTAAAAACAAACTGTAACATTGCCTAGCATCTATCAAGTTCTAAGGCTATAAAGATAAGGTAAAAGAGATGGAATAATATAACGTAGTAAAATTTCCTATCATGCATACTACTCAAAAATCAACTAATGCATATAGAAAATAATGGGTGGGTGTGTTACTTGCCTTGTTGAAGTTGGTGAAGAAATCACACTCTCTTCACAAAAGATCGTTGCTCTCTGTACAATCTAAACATTGAAAACGCAATAACAAAATAAACAAGCATACTAGAAATCAAACACACAAGTGAAGAAAACACACAAAGCAACTAACATATCAAAAGGGGTTTAACCAAGTTGGCTAGGAGAAGTTTATGGTTTGAGTTTGTAGTGATCAAACTTTATTGATAATATATTTTATCCAAGAAGTTCCAAGAGTTCACCAAGGGTGAGCAAACCACTTAGCAAACCAAAGGAAAACTTGGCAATATTTGTCACCTAATTCCAAGCACACAAGTAATCCAAGTGTTTGGGCTAGGTTTTCCATTTGGGTCAATGGTTGGACAAAAACAAACTTGTTATCAAACACTTGAATAAGTTGTATGGTTGCTCCAAGACTTCACTTGGTTGTTCTTCTTGAAGATCATCTTTAGGCTCCCATGTAGCTTCCTCCTTAGTGTGGTGACTCCATTCCTTCTTGTAGCACTGCATGGTTTTTGCTTAAGTGTTTAGAGGCAAGCCAGGTTTTTATAATCCACTAAGAGGTTTTTAGCTACTAGGGTTTCTTAACAGGTTCACACTTATGGATTTTTTGTGAAAAAATTATCGAGTTGTGTTCTTCCATATTCTTTAATCTTCTAAGGGATTCTTTAGTTTTTGATGATGTAGTCCACCATTCTTGCTTGTTGATGTAGGGATTCTTCTTCATGGGGTGACTTGATCTTGCCGGTTGATTGATTCTTGGCTTAGTCTTCAACTCCACAATCTACTAAATTATGTGGTTACCACATTATGAGTGTTGGTATTGATAAAAATGATCACACCACCAAGTCTAATTGGGTAATAAAAGAAGAGAATAAAGAATAGAGAGAGATGTGGTTAGTCTTCTTAAAGTTCCTCTTGATTTTTTCTAGTACATCCACTCCTTGAGTTTCTTCTGATTTTGGTGAAGTCTCTGATAAATATGATAACCAATGTGATACCTCGCTCTCTCCTTTGGCCGAACCCGGTTACCAATTGCAACAACACTCAAACCCCTTCGGATATTCGAGACTCCACACTCTTGCACAAGTAGCCACCAACTACAAGTGGTCCTGTTTCTCCTTATTCCCAATGGAACAACAGAATACACTCAGATTTGCAAAGGTAGTATGATTCAAGATGAATGCTTCAAGCAATCTAGAAGTCTAGGGTTTATGTTTTATCGTAGTTTGACCTCTCTAACTCGCACTAGGGGTTTTATATGATGGGATATGGTGCGGCCACAAGGGTATTGCGCAAGCACCAGCCCTAACCCGAATAGAAACCACTTTGGACTTGGTTTGGACTTGGACTCGAACCAGACTGATACAAACCGACCCAACATTAAGGGGTTCGGCCACAATGGTATACAAACCATGCCTATTTAGAATAGGACTTCTATATGGTGCATTGGTCTTCAATGGGGCGCTCTCCTCTTGTTATTCCTTGTTATTCCACCAAATAACAATTGTTATTCTCTGTTATTCCTTGTTATTCCTTGTTATTCCAGCAAATAACAATTGTCATTCCTTGTTATTCTTTGTTTTCATGCTTGTAGCATTTGTTTTCTAGCTCCTCTTCATGTCCATCTTCATCCATGCTCAGCTCCTCTTCATGTCCATCTACATTCATGCTTGTGTTATCAACAAACCTGATAATACATAAGTGCATGGATTTAGGTAGTATAAAGTTCTCATGAAAACAAACATCATATTCTAATAAGAGAGAATTCACCTGTTGTTGTAATAATTTAGTTCTTGATCTAGTCATTGGTCAAATTCTCACTTCATCATTCTTCTCTTGAATAACAACATCATCATCAATGGGAGAAATAACAGATGTACCATCCTCCCCCTCTTGAAAAGGCGTCGACCTCGACGCATCAAGTTCCTCTCCATGGTATGGTGATAGATCATCAACATTGAATGAATTACTCACACCAAACTCATCACTAGGAAGATCAATCTTGTTGGCATTGTCATTAATCTTCTGAAGTACTTTATATGGACTAGCACCTCGTGGCATCAACTTAGACTTGCGCAATGTGGGAAATCTATCCTTGCGAAAATGCACACACACCAAATCTACAGGACGAAACAATACCTCCTTCCTCTTCTTGTTTACTCTCTCAGCTACATGTCTTGCTTTGTTCTCTATTGCTTTCTTTGTCTTCTCATGGATCTTCCTCACAAAATCAGCATGTTTTGAAGCCTCCATATTGACTCTCTCTTGTATAGGAAGTGGCAGCAAATCAAGTAGAGTTATGGGCTTGAAACCATACACCACCTCAAACGGGCATAACTGAGTAGTAGAATGAACAACCCTGTTGTATGCAAACTCAACATGTGGAAAACACTCTTCCCACTCCCGCAGATTCTTCTTGATCATGGCTCGCAATAATGTGGATAATGTGCAATTCACCACCTCTGTTTGTCCATCCGTTTGGTGGTGACAAGTAGTTGAAAACAGCAGCTTTGTCCCCAGCTTCCCCCATGGTGTCTTCCATAAATAGCTCATGAACTTCACATCATGATCAGAAATAATAGTCTTGGGTACTCCATGCAATCTCACTATGTCCCTGAAAAACAGATTAGCAATGTGCGACACATCCTCGCTCTTGTTGCATGCAATAAAATGTGACATTTTAAAGAATCTATCCACTACCACAAATATAGAAGCATGTCCTCTTTTAGTCCTAGGAAAAACTAATACAAAATCCATACTAATGTCTTCCCAAGGTGTATTAGGTGAAGGAAGAGGAGTATATAATACATGAGGTTTTAGTTTAGACTTAGCCTTGTTGCAAGTGATGCATTGTCTCACAAAACTCTCCACATCTCTTCTCATTCGTGGCCAATAAAAGTGATCAGCCAACATCATCAATGTTTTCTCCCTCCCAAAGTGTCCCATCAATCCACCACTGTGTGATTCCTGCAACAATAACAAACGCAAGGATGACCCAGGCACACATAATTTGTTTTATCTAAACAAATATCTATCATGCAAATGAAATTTATCCCATGCTTTCACATTAAAACAATTCACATAAGCAAGTTTAAAATCATTATCTTGAGCATACAAATCTTTCACACTCTCCAAAACAGGAACTCTCACATCTAATTGAATTAATAACATGCTTTTTCCTAGAGAGAGCATCAGAAACAACATTATTTTTGCCTTTCTTATATTTAATTATGTATGGGAAAGATTCAATGAATTCAACCCACTTAGCATGTGTCTTATTAAGGCTAGATTGGCTCTTTAAAAATTTCAATGCTTCATTATCAGAATGTATGATAAATTATTTTGGCCACATATAATGTTTCCAAACCTCAAGAACTCTAAAAAGTGCAGAAAATTCTTTATCATAAAAAGAATAATTCAATTGAGCACCATGCAATTTCTTAGAAAAATAAGCTACATGTTTGTTTTCTTGCATAAGCACTCCACCAATACCAATAAAACTTGCGTCACATTCAATTTCGAATTGTTTATGAAAATTAGGTAACATGTGCAATGGGGCCGAAATCAATTTTTCTTTAGTAGCATCTAAAGCAATGTCTTGTTCAACCCCCATTCGAAATCAACACCCTTTTTAGTTAAATCATTCAAAGGTATAGCAAGAGTACTAAAATCCTTGACAGATGTTCTATAGAAACCAGCCAACCCATTAAAACTTCTCACTTGGCTAACATTTGTAGGAATAGGCCAATTTTTAATAGCTTCAATTTTAGATTCATCAACTCCAATTCCATGCTTATAAACAACATATCCCATAAAAATGACCTTATCTTTGCAAAATGTACACTTAGCAAGATTACCATATAATTGATTTGTTCTTAACATATGCAAGACTTGTCTAATATGATCAACATGTTCATGTTCATTGTGGCTATATATGAGAATATCATCAAAATAAACTACCACAAATCTACCAATAAACTCTCTCAAAACATGGTTCATAAGTCTCATGAAAGTACTAGGTGCCTTATTTAAACCAAAAGGCATCACTAACCATCCATATAAACCGAATTTAGTTTTGAAAGCAGTTTTCCATTCATCCCCCTCTTTCATCCTAATTTGATGATAACCACTACGCAAATCAATATTAGACAAAACAACAACACCACTTAATTCATCTAACATGTCTTCCAAACGAGGTATAGGATGACGATAACGAATAGTGATGTTGTTAATTGCTCTACAATCTACACACATGCGCCAAGTACCATCTTTCTTAGGAACTAAAATAACACGAACAACACATGGAGAAAGGCTAATGCGAATGTACCCTTTATAAAGTAGCTCATGCACTTGTTTCTGTATATCTTTGGTCTCTTGGGGATTGGTCCTGTAAGGGGCTCGGTTTGGCAATGTACCTCCATGAATCAAATCTATTTGATGCTCAATGCCATGCAATTGTGGCAGTCCTGCTGGTACCTCTTTTGGAAAAACATCAGCAAGCTCCTGTAAAACATGAGAAACACCAAGAGGAATAGGGGTCATGTCATTAGAAACCAATATTTCTCCTTTGTGCATAAGCACTATAGGAAGCATACTAGGGTCCTCTCGAAATTCTCTCAAGTCCTCTTTAGTGGCTAACATGCATAATAGGCTCACTCCCTCATTTTTATTTTTACCACTCATATTGGTTTTGCTATTTTCACTCACAACACTCTTGTTTTCCCTCTCATGTCTCTCACTATCACTCTCAGGAGTTACATTAATTTTTTTTCTAGACTCATTGACAATTTTCTGTGGTGTCATAGGCCTCAAAATTATGTCCTTTCCATTCCACTTCAACTGATAGGTATTTGCTCTCCCATCATGTGTCACACTCCTATCAAACTGCCAAGGTCTCCCAAGTAACACTGACATAGGCACCACATCACACTCAATAGTGTCTTTGTAAGGCCCAATTTGAAATTCAACTCTCACCATGTGGGCCACCTTCATCTCTCCTTTATCACTAAGTCACTGTATATGATAAGGATGAGGATGTGGAATATATCTCAATTTCAGCTTTGCACACAACTCCTTGCTTGCTAAAATTCTGCAACTACCTCCATCAATAATCACTTTACAAGCCAATTGAGGGCCTACAATTGCTCTTGTTTGGAATAAATTGCATCTTTGACTTTCTGGACTAGGGAGAACACTCAATGTTTTCTGCGTGCAAACAAAAGTAGGATAAGAAGAAGGATATGCATCAACTGGACCATGATCATCACAATCATCCTCCTCAGTAGGATCAGCATCATCTCCAGTCTCATACTCCTCATCAGCATTGATCACAATAATTTTCTTGTTAGGATAGTCTCTCTTGAAGTGCCCTCTTCCTCCACATGTATGACAACTCATGTTTCTATTTCTAGCTGTAGAATTTGTGGATCCACTTGCACTAGCTGCTGGTTGCACTTGCCTCTCAAAATTGGAGGTGGGTGCTCTTGGGTTTGGTGGTGGAAACCCCACGGTTAGGGGCTGGCCGTGGTGATGGTGAAGAAAAAGATGATCTACGAGTAAATGTCCTCCTTGGAGCCATAAGAGCCTCTTCGGCCAAGTTCTTTTCTGCCTCCCTTGCTTGATGTAATATCTCATTCATATCATTATATTGCACATGCCTAGAAATGCTCTTGATTTTAAATTGTAAGCCTGAGAGAAATCTTTGCATAGTGTGCTCTGCATCTTCCTTCACTCTAGCTCTTTGCAATATCAGCTCCATCTCCCTTAAATAAGCATCCACATTGTTTGTACCTTGTCTCAAGTGTTGTAACTTGTCATATAATGATCTCAAATAATTTTTGGGCACAAATCTGTCTCTCATAACTTGCTTCATCTCCCTCCATGTAACAATTTAAGTTTCTCTATTTCTTGCTCTTGTTCTTCTAATTGGACCCTCCTTACGGCAAAGCCACGACCACTTCCATTGCCTCTACCTCCCCCACGGCCTTGAGGGATATAATTGCCCACATCATTATCATTATCACCAAGGGCACTAGCATTATTCTCCTGATCAGGGAGCCTTTGATTCACCAAAGTTGTCAAGGCAGCAATTTGTGATAAGGGGTTGCCCGATCTTCTCGATGAACTCACACGATATCTTGATAGATAAATTGTGTCTCTCCACAAACTCTCCGGCTGATTCCTGATGCCAATTGCAGCAGCAACCAATCCCTTGGATATTTGCAAATCCACACACTTGCACGAGCAACCACTGACTACTAGTGGTCCTATATCAACTAATTCCCAGTGGAATAGCAGATAACACGCAAAACTTGCAGATGAATCAATTCCTGATGAATGCTTCAAGCAGTCAACAATGGAGTTTAGGGTTTATGTTTAAAGATAGTCTAACCTTTCACACGCAGTTGAAGAGGTATATATGATAGGAGGGGGGTGCGGCCACAAGGGGGGTTGCGCAAGCACCAGCCCAAATCGACTAGGACTCAACTCTTAAGGGGTTTGGACTCGGACTAGGGGATACAAACCGACCCATGAGGGGGGGTGTGGCCAATAGGCATGCAAGCCTTTATTCTACACGCATTGGGACACCCTAGGACATGTCCTTGGTGCCCCCAAGCATTGCTCCAGGTTCAGCTCGCTGTCGGCTGCGAGTGGTTGGTTCGGAGGATCGAGAGCACCGCAACCAGGGAGCACCCGACTTAATGTCACTCTGAACACGTCCTCAGGCATACGAACGCCGTGGGATACGCGGTTCAGAGGTGTGATGATTTTTCCTTTGGCGACGTCCTTTAACTCGCCGTTCACATTAAGGAGCAATGTGCATCCCGTCTCGTCGGCCTACGAAATGTCGCGCGATCGTTGTTAGAGACTGATGCCGTCACGAATCAAGTCATAATATATAATTAAGCAGTGCACGTTGAATTACCGTGAGGGCATTGAGCTCGGACAAGGGGGATGGACCGCTAAGTGTCGGCGGCGGCGTTGAAGAGATGTGGCGGGGCGGCGACGGATCTTTGCGACCTTCCGGCTGAGGGTTGGGGGCCGGCTCGTTCCGCGCAGCAGACTCCACGACGGGGGCCGCGTTTTGCGGCGCCACGACGGGGGCCACGTTCTGCGGCGCCACGACAGAGGCCACGTTCTGCGGCGCTGGCTGCACCATTTGGGCTATGTTTATCTGCGGGAGCGACCCTTGTCCTCCACCTAGCATCCACGGCTCTAAGGACTGAGCGACGGTCGAACAGATGGTAGGGAGGAGCTCATTGAGCCTCTCGTTCACAAGCTCGTCGACCGTCTTCTCCGGGCCCTTGTTCCGCTCCTTACGCTTTTCCTTGGTGTCGGGGTAGTAGTGCGCATGCCGATGACCCTTTCCGAGGCCATGCACATGGCCACGATTCGGCTTCTTGTCAAGGGGCACTCCCTTCATCGCGTTAAGCGCCCTAATGAAAGGGGTGTCATACGGGTCCTTGTTCGTCGTCGCCGAGGACCCCCCGTCAGATTGAGATAGGCGTTCTTTTTCTTCTTCCTCAAGATACTTATTCTCGAGCAGCTTGACCTTCTCGTTCAACACAAGATCGCCGGGCTTTTTGGGATCTTCCCTGTAATGGGCCCTGACAAAATTTCTCACCTGCGGGTCGGTGATCTTGTCAAACGGGTTCGGCCCTTCTCTCTTCGAATCCTCCTTTTCCCATACTTTCTGCTTCCCAAGGTAACCCCGGCTTCCGAGATTGTGAGGGCCAATGTTCTTTTCTCGCTGTTCTTTCCCCCATTTAGTCAGCGCAATCCTTTCCGGTTTGAGTTCGTCGATCTTGAATTGGGCCAAGTCTTCCTCGGAAATGGAGGGCCACATCTTATGGATCTCATCAAAATCCTTACCCTTCGCAAGCATCTGCCGCAAACTGGATCTCCAAGTCGTAAACGCCTTGGCGAACTTGTTCAGTGCTAAGGAGTTGACCAGATTCTTCTTCAGGTCCTGGTTGTCGTAAGGATCCGGGAATTTGTACCTTGTGTGCAGCTTCTCAATCAGCAGGGCGGCATTAGCCTTGTTTTCTTTAGCTTTGAGGTGCTCCATATTAACGTTGCCGAAGTCTCGAGCTATGCAGCCTATCTGGTTTCCATAGCCCTTGGCATAACTCTCCGACTCGAGGGGAGCACCGCTCTTGGGGTCCACTTCCGTGAACTCTTCCCGCATTGTGGCGAGCATGTTGTGCCGCCTCTCTTTGCGCCTAGCCGCCGCCTCGCTACCGGAGGCGGTATCCCCGGTGCCACTACCGGTTTGATCACCTTCTGCGCCCGATGTATCGTTGTGTGGCTCTAGCTCCTGGCGAACGGTTTCGTCCATCTCGTCGTCTGCATCGTCGCCCTCCATCTCTAGATCCGGGTGCGGATCTACGGGTCCGCCTCCCGCGCTTAGCATAGAAAGCCACGCATCGTCGTTGTCTCCGCCGTGTCCAAGACCAGAACCACCCGCCTCGTCGTTGTGAGCCATATCTAATGAAGGAGAGAAAACCCGAAATAAGTTCAACAAATCCTACAATTTAGACGATGTATACCCCATATGAGTCCAAATTTCTCGGACACTCTAAGTTGTGATATTTTTAGCAAAGATCATGCCAAAATTCACGGAAAATTTCGGCATGACCTTTGCTAAAAATATCACAAATGGAGTACCCAAATTTGCCGGAACGGAAATTAATCAACATTCCAGCAAAATAGGGACTCACGTGGGGTACCTGCACATAAAATCCCACCCCTCATATAATAGATCCCACCCCTCATATTATCATCGTCATCCACACGAAGGTGGGCACATATCCACACGACCACACACCATCTCCACCATCCATCACCACCATCCATCATCACCACGCCATATCCATCACAACCATCCATCACCACCATCCATACACCACCATCCATCACCACCAACCAGATTCACATTTAGATATCAAGACAGGATCGACATGAATATAAATTAGCATATAATTTCTAGCTACTCAACCTACACACAACAACCACTCGTCACTAGCTCATCAACATAAAAACATTCCTAACACACTACTACTCATTCCTAACTCGCCTAATATGTTTAAGTGAATAAAAACCATTGTGTTGCATGCTGTATCATCACTTGAGCAAACCAAAAAGAGAAAAAAAAACAGTAAAACAGGAAGACCTGATACTTTCAAAGCAAACAAACAGGTGTATATCAATTAATAATAAAGTGGCAATTCAAAACAAAATTAGTAAAACCTAACACACTACTGCTGCTGTATCATCACTTCATTATCAGCTATGGTTTTACATCAACCAGACAACAACCATCAATAGGTTCAGGTTCCTGTATTATATGAATTATATGAATTTTCAAAACAGAGAAACACATACTTTTCAAACTGAATTATATGAATTTTCTGTTTGGTTTTTAGGTTCCTGTATATTGTTTAAGTCAAGAATTATATCGATTAATAACAACTAGTGGAGCAGTTTTAGGTTCCTGTTTGTTTTTTAGGTTCATGTATATCCTGTATATTGTTTTTAGGTTCCTGTATATTGTTTAACCCAAACCCAACCCAACGGAACTAGCTAATTCCCCGAGCATTCCTAATCCAAGCAACGGAGCCACACTAGTGCAACGGCACGCACGTAGTGCCAACGGCCAGAGCAGCAGTTAGCAGCATGTAGCATCAGGAGCTACTTATTAGCATCAGCAGCAGGTAGCAGGTAGCAGCTGTTGGCACGCGTAGAGATAAACGAAAACTTTTTCCTACGCGATACTACCAAGATCTAGCCGAGGTAGAAGGCCACGAGTATTACCACTAGACGCGCAGGTGCGGATTATCGATGTAGCGCGTCGGGTCGGGGCAGTGCAGTCCCACGATCCGGTCCGGCCGATCCAATCCCTCGAACGTCGAAGTGCTGAACGTACAGCACCTCTGCCGGTATCCACACGTACGAGGAGGAGCTCCGACGGCGGACTGCTAGGTCCGGTGCGGCGGCTGGACTGAGTGGGGCTAGGGTTCCCAACGCATGGGAGAGTGGACTAACGTGCCCGCTGGGCAACCTGCGCCCCTCTTTATATAGCGTATGGTAATGGGCTTCACAACACTTGTGGCCCATTCCCTCTGTGAGTCCGACTCACACAATCAGTCCATTTCTGGTTTGGGTCCAACCCAACCAATATTTGCTCCCGCTCTTAAGTGTGCGACCCTGCAGGCTCATGGCGACATGGACACGATTGGAGTCCTACTCCCAATCGATCAATCGGTAGCGGCTCCTAGCAGAACGTGCCGACTCCCAAGTCCCATTGAGTCATGACGACATACCTTTCAATGCGATATTCATCTTAGTCCCTTTTGCCTCACGATATACCTTGTCGAGCTATAGGCGATTTATCGTCATCCCTTAAATAGCTCAACTCTCTTCTCGATCCGTGATATGTGATTCATCTGACTAACTCTTTAGTCAATAGACACAGTTAACACTTAACTGAGTCGCGCATGGCCATGCTTCCTGAATCATATCACTCGAGAGGGCCCAGAGAATATCTCTCCAATCGGAGGGGCAAAATCCCATCTTGATTATCCACATCATGCAGCTTGCTTCTCATTCGACCCGAACTCTGCCTTTATAGTTGCCTTGTCACAGAACAACGTTTGACAGAACCTAAGTCGGTGATCCACAACTCGGATTGTGCGACAACCTCAGGTCTAAGGATTACATTGATTGAGACATGCAAATGATGACTTGATCGTTGCATCTCAATGTGGGTCAGTCCGACTTGCTAAACTCTTTAGCCAAGTCCGTGAATGTTGGAATGGCATCACCATGCCCATGACAAGTGGAACCGTGTCATCAGCCAACACTCACATTAGTCTAGGGTGTGTGTCCAGCACAACCTAAATGACTAAGGACAATCTAGTATGAACAACATGAATATATAGTTCCACAATCGAATCACATATTCAATGACATATATCAGATGTTCAAAACAAGGACAACTTAATAACTTTATGAATACAGTGGGAATTACATCATACATGATTGCCTCTAGGGCATATTCCCAACAGTCTCCCACTTGCACTAGAGTCAATCATCTTGGCATCATATGCCTAGGCATCTAATGCCCATACCTCTCGTGTGCGCCTCATGCTTAGGCTGTGGTAGCGCCTTTGTCAACGGATCTGCAATGTTTGCATCCGTGTGTACTTTGCATAACTTGATATCACCTTGTTCGACAAACTGGCGAATGAGGTGGTACCTCATGAGTATATGTTTGTTCTTCTGGTGTTGTCTAGGTTCCTTGGCCTGTGCGATAGCACCATTGTTGTCACAATATACGTCCAAAGGATTGGACGCGCCCTGAACCACACCAAGATCAATCAGGAGATTCCTGATCCAAACAGCTTCCTTTGCCGCCTCTGAGGCAGCAATATACTCAGCCTCTGTTGTAGATGCAGACACCGTATCTTGCTTGGAACTCTTCCAGCTCACAGCCCCTCCGTTCATCACGAACACGTATCCAGATTGCGAACGAGAATCATCTGAGTCGGTGAGATAACTCGCATCTGTGTAACCCTTTACACTGAATTCCTCATCACCTCCATAAACTAGGAACATTTCCTTAGTATTTCTCAAATACTTAAGGATATTTTTAACCGCTGCCCAGTGGGCTTCGCCAGGGTCAGCCTGGTATCTGCTCGTAACACTTAGAGCATAGGAAACATCTGGCCTAGTACAAATCATGGCATACATGATGGATCCTATTGCCGAAGCATACGGAATCACACTCATCCGACTTCGCTCATCAGTCGTCGAAGGACACTGAGTCTTGCTAAGTTTTATGCCATGGGACATCGGCAAAAATCCCTTCTTGGACTCTTGCATTTTGAATTTCTTCAAAACCTTGTCCAGATAAGTACTCTGACTCAATCCAATGAGCCGCCTGGATCTATCTCTATAGATCCTGATTCCTAATATGTAAGTTGCCTCACCCAAATCCTTCATTGAGAAACTCCTTTCCAATGACTCTTTGGTTTCTTGCAACATCATGACATCATTTCCAATCAGTAATATGTCATCCACATATAAGATTAGAAAGTTTACTTTGCTCCCACTAAACTTCTTGTATAAACAAGAATCGTGATCGCTCTTGATGAAGCCAAACGATTTGACTACCTCATCAAAGCGAATGTTCCAACTCCGAGATGCTTGCTTCAACCCATAAATGGATTTCTGAAGTTTGCATACCTTGTCAGCATTAGCTGGATCAACAAAACCTTCGGGCTGTATCATATACACGTCCTCAGTTAAATTTCCATTAAGGAAAGCCGTCTTGACATCCATCTGCCATATCTCATAGTCGAAATAGGCTGCTATGGCTAACATGATCCGAATTGATTTAAGCATCGCTACGGGCGAGAAGGTCTCGTCGTAGTCAACTCCTTGAACCTGTCGGAACCCCTTCGCGACAAGTCGTGCTTTATAGACGGAAATATTTCCATCCATATCAATTTTCTTCTTAAAGACCCATTTGCACTCGACGGGTCTTGCACCGTCAGGCAGATCAACCAAATTCCAAACTTGGTTTTCATCCATGGACTTTAACTCGGATCTCATGGCTCCAAGCCATGACTCGGAATCAGATCCCACCATCGCTTCCGAATAAGTTGCCGGCTCATTACTGTCTAACAGTAAAACATCTCGAGCACTCTGTAATCTGGCAGATCTCCGTGGTTCAGGTGCTGTTACCGGTGTAGGTACCACGACCGGCTCAGCCTCCAAGGCATTCGCCGACTCGCCCCTAGCCGGTTCCTCTCGAATTTCTTCGAGTTGCACTGTGCTCCCACTGACTTCCCGACCGAGAAACTCTTTCTCAAGGAAGACACCATTCCGAGCGACAAACACTTTGCCCTCTTCCCGGTTGTAGAAGTAGTACCCCAAGGTTTCCCTCGGATACCCCACGAAAATACACTTATCCGACTTGGGCGTGAGCTTGTCCGACTGAAGTCGCTTGACAAATGCTTCACAACCCCAAATCTTAAGAAAAGACAAACTTGGCTTCTTGCCCGTCCACATCTCATGTGGTGTCTTCTCTACTGACTTTGATGGTACTCTGTTTAGTGTGAACGCTGCAGTTTCTAGACAATAACCCCAAAATGATAAAGGTAGATCTGTCCGACTCATCATTGATCGTACCATGTCCAACAAGGTCCGATTTCTCCGTTCCGATACACCGTTTCTCTGCGGTGTACCTGGCGGAGTGAGTTGAGGAACTATTCCACAACTCTTTAGATGGTCATCAAACTCATGGCTCATGTACTCGCCTCCACGGTCCGACCGTAGAAACTTTATTTTCTTGCCGAGCTGATTTTGTACCTCATTCTGGAATTCCTTGAACTTTTCAAAGGCTTCCGACTTGTGTTTCATTAAATAGATATATCCATACCTACTCAAATCATCAGTGAAGGTAATGAAGTACTCATAACCACCTCTGGCTGTCGTGCTCATTGGACCACATACATCACTATGTATTAGTTCCAACAAGTCGGACGCCCTTTCACAACTCCTTGCAAAAGGTGTCTTGGTCATTTTGCCTAGTAGGCATGATTCGCATGTCTCGAATGACTCTAAGTCAAACGAAGTTAGAAGTCCATCATCATGGAGCTTCTTCATGCGCTTCCAACTTATATGACCAAGCCGACAGTGCCAAAAGTAAGTCATATTCAGATCATTTGGTTTCAACCTTTTAACATTTATGTTATAGACCGATTCACTATCAAGATTTAAAATAAATAACCCGTTCTGAACGGGTGCAAAGCCATGAAACATATCTTTCAAATATAAAGAACAACCATTATTCTTAATATTCGACTCATAACCTTGTCTCATCAAACATGAGGCGGAAATAATGTTTCGACTAAGCGCTGGAACATAATAACAATTATTTAGTTCCAAAATAAATCCTGAAGGTAAATGAAGTTGCATCGTGCCGACTTCCAACGCAGCGACTCTCGCCTTGTTGCCGACCCGAATGTCAACCTCTCCTCTTGCCACGCTCCTAGTTCTTACCAGCCCCTGCAACGAGTTGCAAATGTGAATGACTGATCCGGTATCATATACCCAAGAACTATTAGGTGCATCAGCAAGATAAATGTCTATAACATTGCACACAAGTGTACCTGAGTCGGAAGTCATACCTCCACTCTTGGCCTTGTCAGCCAAATACTTGGTGCAGTTCCTCTTCCAGTGGCCATCCTGCTTGCAATAGAAGCAATTGGCTCCGGCTGTAGGAGAAGGCTTAGTCTTTGAGGGAGCACTCTGGACAGGGCCATGGGCGCTACCTCCTGACTTATCCTTCTTCTTCTTAGTCCAAGAACTCTTCTTGAACTTAGCCTTATTCTGCACCATCAACACTTGACTGGCGCCTTTCTTGATATCAGCCTCTGCCGTTTTGAGCATCCCATGTAATTCAGTGATACTCTTATCCATACCATGCATATGATAGTTCGAGATGAACGGACCATACGCACTAGGAAGAGAGTTCAGAATTATATCAGTGGCGATCTCTTCTTTAATTGGGAAGCCCAAGCGATCCAAAGACTGTATGTAACCAATCATCTTGATTACATGCGGACTCAGTGGATCGCCGTCTTTAAGCTTACAGCCAAGCAAAGCTTGAGAGACTTGATACCTCTCAGTCCTTGCTTGAGCCTGGAACATACTTTTGAGGCTTTCGATCATATCGTAGGCCTCAACATTTTCGAACTGCTGCTGCAAGTCCGGTTCCATATGTGCAAGCATAAGACAGCTAATTTCCGTAGACTCATCTCTAGCCTTACGGTAGGCATTCATGACAGCGACAGTCGCATCGTCATCAGGCTCATCTGGAAGTGGAGTTTCTAGAACATGTTCTTTCTTGTCATGCTTGAGGACTATCCTCAGATTACGATACCAGTTGGTGAAATTAATTCCATTAAGCTTATCTTTCTCTAGGATTGACCTCAACGCAAAAGTGGACAACTGAGGAAGGTTGCTAGGTGCCATTGATCTACAACAGAAAATACGCAAAAACACTTAAGACATGTATTCATAAAAGAGCAGGCATATTAAACGTTTTAATACTTATGCTCCCACTAGAACCAACATCCCTCCGATGGTTGCTAAGTGATTCAGGACCCTAAATAAGCAAGCCGACTAGTGAGCTTTAGCATCACCGCTAGCCGTCAAGTGATCTAGGTAGGCAACACCTTGCCAATCGTATCTCTATACGACTCCTGTTAGTTGGGTGACATCACATGCCCCGGCTCCCAACCTACCTCGCCCCGAGCCCCACAACCGTTGTGATGGACTCGTCTAGATTACCAAGTGCTTCTGCGTGTAAGAGTCCGACTCAAACCCACCTAACCGGAAAGAATTGGTAGCACCTCAATTTTATGAGCCCACTACCAAGAATGTCCGACTTGTGATGGTGCAGCACTGGCGGGGCGACCGACTAGACCTTCTTTGAGGGATTAAAGAATCTACCAACTATCTAAATAGAGGTAAATAGAGACATAACAATAACACAAATAAAGCAATTATAATGTGAAATGGTATGGCTCTCTTCATGGTGATCTCCATCTCCACGAAGCTTGTAAGTCGACTCGTGCCAACTCTTGTCACGTGCCATCTTACTCCATGTAGCCGACTTGTACATCGACTTGCATGCCATCCGGGTTCTCCAACAAGCTACACTAGCTAAGTAAATGAAATTTACATAGAGAATCCGACACGCAGGCCGGTATACAATAAAATGACAGCACCTAGGCTCCAGCCGGCTGACAAAAAACATGATACGCAGATCATGTATGGATTACACACATCACATGCACATAAGCCATACCATTCACAACTTCCTGCAAAAACAAGTTATGCATAGATACGATATCTACCGGCGTTGTGAAACTCGCAACGACATCTAAGGCGCTACGACAGGACGACGGCGGTCCCGATCATGGATTTCGGAAAACGCAGATCTCATCTGCATTCCGATCATGGATTTCTTCATCGGATAAAACGATTTTACCCGAATCTGATCCGTATTCCGATTCGACCAAACTCTTTGATCTTCGATCACCGCAACTGGATTTATGTGTCACGGTATACCCCGATGGCGGAAACCGACCGGTAGGGGTAAGTTGTTCCACGACCTTAGCAGTATGATCACGGAAACCAGATCATCCATTAACCCCGAGTACGATTGATCCAATCAACCTTGTACAAAACCGATCTATCTCATAGACCGACCACAACAGCAATTAGATCACATCTAACGCTAACTACATATCACATATGTACGGATCTCGGGCCTAATACCAGAAGCTACCGCTCTGATACCACTGTTGGCACGCGTAGAGATAAACGAAAACTTTTTCCTACGCGATACTACCAAGATCTAGCCGAGGTAGAAGGCCACGAGTATTACCACTAGACGCGCAGGTGCGGATTATCGATGTAGCGCGTCGGGTCGGGGCAGTGCAGTCCCACGATCCGGTCCGGCCGATCCAATCCCTCGAACGTCGAAGTGCTGAACGTACAGCACCTCTGCCGGTATCCACACGTACGAGGAGGAGCTCCGACGGCGGACTGCTAGGTCCGGTGCGGCGGCTGGACTGAGTGGGGCTAGGGTTCCCAACGCATGGGAGAGTGGACTAACGTGCCCGCTGGGCAACCTGCGCCCCTCTTTATATAGCGTATGGTAATGGGCTTCACAACACTTGTGGCCCATTCCCTCTGTGAGTCCGACTCACACAATCAGTCCATTTCTGGTTTGGGTCCAACCCAACCAATATTTGCTCCCGCTCTTAAGTGTGCGACCCTGCAGGCTCATGGCGACATGGACACGATTGGAGTCCTACTCCCAATCGATCAATCGGTAGCGGCTCCTAGCAGAACGTGCCGACTCCCAAGTCCCATTGAGTCATGACGACATACCTTTCAATGCGATATTCATCTTAGTCCCTTTTGCCTCACGATATACCTTGTCGAGCTATAGGCGATTTATCGTCATCCCTTAAATAGCTCAACTCTCTTCTCGATCCGTGATATGTGATTCATCTGACTAACTCTTTAGTCAATAGACACAGTTAACACTTAACTGAGTCGCGCATGGCCATGCTTCCTGAATCATATCACTCGAGAGGGCCCAGAGAATATCTCTCCAATCGGAGGGGCAAAATCCCATCTTGATTATCCACATCATGCAGCTTGCTTCTCATTCGACCCGAACTCTGCCTTTATAGTTGCCTTGTCACAGAACAACGTTTGACAGAACCTAAGTCGGTGATCCACAACTCGGATTGTGCGACAACCTCAGGTCTAAGGATTACATTGATTGAGACATGCAAATGATGACTTGATCGTTGCATCTCAATGTGGGTCAGTCCGACTTGCTAAACTCTTTAGCCAAGTCCGTGAATGTTGGAATGGCATCACCATGCCCATGACAAGTGGAACCGTGTCATCAGCCAACACTCACATTAGTCTAGGGTGTGTGTCCAGCACAACCTAAATGACTAAGGACAATCTAGTATGAACAACATGAATATATAGTTCCACAATCGAATCACATATTCAATGACATATATCAGATGTTCAAAACAAGGACAACTTAATAACTTTATGAATACAGTGGGAATTACATCATACATGATTGCCTCTAGGGCATATTCCCAACAGCAGCATCTCCACATTAGTAATATTCAGATAGCATTTGACCAAACATACACATGGAAATGAATTATGTACAATACTCCCTCACTAAGCAAGCAATAGCACTAACATAATTAAGCAAGCAATCTAGGAGTGCATCACTAACAAATCTGAAAAAAATTCTGATCTTAGAGAAACAGGAGAATTGTGTTCCACAGACTAAAGCTAGTATCTTCTGTGATAAAAAAGAGCATTGCAACCAGTCTGCATGTTTCACACTTGATAGTTCTAATATTTTACTTTTTTTTAGTATAAACAGTCTATTGGAAACAACTTCTAGTCTTTTGGTACTGAAATTACTTAAGTAAAGTATGGATTCCAACTGGGTGAAACTACCAGGTCTTGATCTGCTACCAGGAGTAAAAGAATCCTGAACTATTAGCTACTCTCCAGGTCTTGATCTGCTAGCTACTTCCCAGGTGCCAGTATACATAGCAGAGATTTACTGCTATGTATACTCTCCAGGTGCCAGTATACATACCAGACCCAAACCTTTGCTTGTCCCCAAGTAAAGCAAAATGAGGTTCTAGTGACACTAGTCTTGAGATGAACAATACTCAGTTCTGAAAATTTAGCAGTTCATTCAAATTGGATTCATTGCAATTCTGTTTACTATTAGAGCAAATGCTAATTTGGAAACGAGTTTCAAATAGCAGGTTTTAATCATTTCTAGGTTCAAATACTCTAGATTAACAAGATACGGCAGTTAACAAGGAAATTGAAAAGAAATGATCCAGAAAATAGCCATAATGCAGAAATAGATGTCATATGCATGCTTAGTCAGTGCTTCACCAGCTACAGTTCCTAGGAACATAGCAGGCTAGTGCAAATGCATAAAATGAGTTAGTTTGTTGTTACAAAAAATTTAGTTAGTTTCACTGTTAGTGCTTCACAAATCACAATCCAGAGATCATGATTGCAAATGCAAAAATGCAAGCATGCAGAATTACAGTTAGTACATGGCTCTAAAATGGATCATCACATTCTGTTTCTATGTCACTTGCAGTATCTGGTATTCCAAAGGTTATGAACAGAGAAATCAATAAATTCTATTTTGATAAATGCTTCTGAACATAAGTTTTTGCAAGAATAATAATCAGATAGAATGCAAGATTCACAACAAAATGAAACGCTAATTGATCAGAACAGAGCAACACAATGAAACTTTTACTGAAACAGCTATAATTTTCCAAATTGGTCATAGTTATGGTGATTTATATAAAAAAACCACCAACCTCAAAATGCATTTGTTGTGATCTCATGTACTTTTTTATCTTAAAATTATATATTGTATTCATTTTTAATTCTGCAAAAATCAACCCAAGAGTATGTACCATAACAAATATGACCAGGATCAATAAAAAACAATCATATCACTGCATGTTCCCTCAAATTCAGTTTACTGCATGCTCATCAGTAAACTGCAACTAGCTGTTTTCAGTTTACTGCGTGCTCATCAGTACTGCTTCTCAGTGTGATATATCCAGGGCAGCAATAGGCGGATGGATACCAAGTAATGAGATTGAGATCGATCTGCTGTGGGGCTTAATTTGCCGACACTATCTATGTACAAGCAAACATCAGGTTTATAGATGTTCTTGCCGACAGCCAGGAACCCAAGCACGTGCCATTTTCTGGTTCTACTCCATTGATGAAGCAGCACTGCTGCAGGGCAGTAATTAAGGAGTTCTAGGCTGGAAGAAAATAACTATCTGTATGTAGTATGGTTTGTTTCCCCTGCATTGATCTGTATCCACCGCAGCATGTTAATTCATGCTGCTTGCTACAGCCCGTGTCCTCACGTCAGTACGACATTAGGAGCGCAAGCAC
Organism: Alopecurus myosuroides; assembly: GCA_028641055.1. Lineage (NCBI taxonomy): Eukaryota > Viridiplantae > Streptophyta > Magnoliopsida > Poales > Poaceae > Alopecurus > Alopecurus myosuroides. The sequence goes on along the minus strand of CM054060.1, from coordinate 187,527,367 downwards.
GACAAGATGAATGAGATGGAGGGATCGCTATGTATTATACATGGAAGCACGCAGTAAATTTTGAAAACCCAAGAAAAATCATCACCAAAAATCATCACCAACAACCAAATTGAAACAAATGGGAGCACAATTACCTCACAGGTGTTCTGTCGAACACGTTGCAGGCAGGAGAGGAGGAAGAAGAATCAAGGGCGAGCACGGCCCCTCGGCGCAGCAGTGAGGCCGAGGAGGGGTAGGGGCGTGTCGCCGCGGGGGAGGAGGAGGAGGGAGACGCGGGCGAGGGCGAGGGCACCAGGCGTGGCGTTGATCGCCGGAGAGTGGCCGGTGTCGATGGAGCCGCAGGGGAGGTTGGGCGCAAACACAGAGAGGGAGAGGGCCGGTGTGGAGGGAGTGGAGGGGAGGTAGCGAGAGTGGAGAGGGCGCTGCTGCTGCGCGGTGGTCGCCGGAGAAGAATGTGCTCGCCGGAGACGAAGGGGAACCGTGCGCGCGCGTGTGTGTGTACTAGAAGTGAAAAACGGCTAAGTCCCGCGCTGGCCCCTGTGTAGCTCTCTGTGGGGCTTACCGCTGGCGAACTTGGCTGTTGGTTCGCCAGCGCTACGTTACCGCTGGCGAACAAAGCTCTGTTCGCCAGCGGTAACGTAGCGCTGGCGAACCAACAACCAAGTCCGCCAGCGCTACTTTTTTATTTATTTTTCTTTATTTTTATTTGGAATGATTTACTTTATTAATTTTTCTTGAGAAACATTACTGCGTTATTTTTATTTATTTCTTTGAATTTGAAATGTTTATTTTGTTTTCTTTATTTATTTAAATTATTCAAATACATTTCATTTATAATAATTCAAACACATTACAAATTAATTTCAAACAAATTACAAATAATAATGTTTTATTTTGTTTTCTTTATTTGTTTAAATTATTCAAATACATTTCATTTATAATAATTCAAACACATTACAAATTAATTTGGTTTTAGTTGTTTTCCATTATTTTCCTTCATTTTTCTATTTGGTTTCCTTTATGTTTCAAATAATATAAATCCACACATTTGAAATAAAGAAAAAGGTACATTAAATTTATAATAAGTGCACATCAGACCAGTTGATCCATGCATATACATAGTTTCGTCGCATACAATTGGCAGAAAAATATATATATACATAGTTTGTCATCAGTGTTTGATTTTTTTGCCTTTTTTGGTCGCAGTTGCATAATTTAACCCCACATTATGACTTCTTCTTCTGAATGGAAGACCATGCCTAGGTAGCGTAGTTCTGCTTCTTCTTGTTGTGTATGTTGCATGACTATCATCATCATCTTCTTGATCATCGTCAATATTTGGGTCGCCGAACGTGTCGAACTCGTCCTCGTCAACGACTCCATCCATTCCGATGATATTTATTTTCCCTCTCCTCACGACAACACGGCTAGGCCTTGCGGGGTCTGTTATGAAGAAGCATTGGGACACATGCTTAGCCAATACCCATGGCTCATTTTGCGCTGTGACATTCGCGCTTGATGAGGTTCCGGCTTCGGGAATAACCATGGTTGTAAAGTATTGGTCTTCTTTTCTGACAGTCGACATCCTAGCCCATCTGACGCGGAACATAGGCACCTTCTCTCCAGGGTAGTTAAGCTCCCATATCTCCTCGATCCTTCCGTAGTATCTTAACTTTTTGTCACCGGTGTAGGATTCCATCGTTACCCCTGAGTTTTGATAATCGGAAGTTTTGTCTTTCTCCTATGTGTAGAAAGTGAACCCGTTGATATCATATGCTTGAAACGTCGCTAGGTTGGGAGCTGGGCCATGTGCCAAGGCGTACAATAGTTTATTTTTCGGATAATCCCTTGGCGGTGGATTAGCGACGATCACATCTTTAAACCAACGCAAGAAAGTGGAGTTATGCTCTCTGATTATTTCTCCTTCGGTCCTCCGCTTGCCTTGTTCACTGTACTTTTTCATAATCGAGCTCTTGTGTTTTTCCACCCAAGTATCGACCATGTCAATGTGTTGGAGAGATACTAAGTTTGCCCTGTTAAAGTCCGTGCGTCGACAAGCCCGATCCACATGCACTTCTCTACGTCCATTTTTGTGACCTACTCCATCGAGCTTGCCAATGTGCTTGTTTCTGGGCAGACCAACTGGGTCCTCCACGTCCATATGATTCGTGCAGAAAGAGATGCACTCTTCGGTGAGAAAGCCCTGAACGATGCTTCCGTCCGGACGAGCTCTGTTGCGAACATATCCTTTGATGACCCCATTCATCCTTTCAAACGGCATCATGTTGTGAAGGAACAACGACCCGAGATGGATGATATCGTCCACGATATGGACCAACAGATGAACACATATGTCAAAGAATGATGGTGGAAAGTACATCTCAAGCTCGCATAGTATCACGACAATCTCTTCCTGCAGCCTTGAGATCTGCTTCCCCGTGATCGACTTTCGAGATATAACGTCGAAGAAGTTACAGAGGCCAAACAGGGTTTCCCGGACGTGTTTGTCCATTATCCGCGGATCGCAACCGGAAGTATCTGCGTCATCATCACGTAACAGTCATGAGACTTCATCCCGCTAAACTTTTGTTTCTGCGCGTCGAGGAATCTGCTTATTAGCCCTGAGTAACCGCTAGGGACTTTGACTCCGAGAAGGCACATCATCAATTTTGTGATCTCGTCCGGACTAAGAGTGAAGCAGGAGGGGGGGCAGTAATAGTCATTCCTCTTAATAACCCTTTTGGCCTTGCGACCATCCGTCTCCTCATCACACGATTGATCGCCGTCGTCATCATCCGGGCGTCCCCCTGAAGATCTACCCTAATACCAAAATATTTCAGGTCGTTTCTTTCTTTCACCCCGTCTTTGGTCCTCTCCGGCATGTTGAGCAGCGTGCCAAACAAACTTTCAAACACATTCTTCGTGATATGCATCAGATCAAGGCAGTAAGGCGTATCGAGAATGGGCCAGTATGGCAAGTCCCAAAACACCGACCTCGTCTTCCATACATCCAGAAGCGGTTTTGGCGCCTTTTGCTTCTTTCCCGGCTCTGGGCCTTCCTTCCAATCATTCAGCAAATTGTAGATTTCTTCGCCGCACCTCTTACGTGGAGGTCCACGGAGCTCATCCTCACCGTTAAAAGGTCTCCTCGTCTTCTCCACGGGTCTTTGTTGGGTAGCCACCTTCGATGGCCAACGAAAACTGTTTTCGAAGACCCAGGATCTTTCGGAAGTTGCATAAACGTGGAGTCATCCATGCACCTCACGCAACCGTTATGTCCGTGGCACACCTGGCCCGCCACATATCCGTAACCTAGTAGGTCGTGAACCGTACAGAGTAAGACAGCTCTCATTGGGAAATATTGTTCACCGAAGGCGTCCCATGTGTTCACCCCTTCCTCGGCCCATAGCGTTTCCAGCTCATCTTTAAGCAGCTTCAGGTATAGATTGATGTCGTTGCCTGGTTGTTTCGGCCCTTGAATTAGCATACTCATGTGAATATACTTCCTCTTCATGCACAACCAGGGAGGGATGTTGTACATCCATACAAACACGGGCCAGGTGCTATGGGTGCTGCTCTGGTTGCCAAACGGATTGAGTCCGTCGGTGCTCACACCCAACCTGATGTTCCTTGCCTCCGCCCCGAACGTTGGATATTCACAGTCAATTGCTTTCCATTGACTTGCATCTGAAGGATGTGTCAGAATTACTTTTTCACTCCGATTTGGATCTTTCAAAACTTTATTCCTCCTTTTCGCGTGCCAGCGCATGAGCTCTGCTTCCTTGCGGTCCGCGAAATACCGTTGCAGACGGGGAATGAGCGGAAAGTACCACACAACTTTCCGAGGAGCTTTCTTCTTCCCTTTCTTGTATCGAGCGGCGCTGCAAACTGGACAAATGGTTTTGTTCGCGTCCTCTTTCCGATAAATGTAGCAATCGTTGATGCACACATGGTATTTTTCGTGAGGTAAATCAAAGGGGCACACGACTTTCTTGGCCTCGTCGCAACTTTTAGGACAGGTGTTGCCCTCTGGAAGGACATCGTGCCAGTATTGCAGGCTTGCATCGACGCTTATGTCGCTCCATTTGTATCTCGCCTTCATCTGCAGAACATCGAGGGCCACTCTCAGGCGGGACTCTCCCGGACCGCAGCCTGCATACAACGGTGTCTTCGAGTCTATCTCTAGTTGCGCTAGCTTCGATTGCTCTCTAGCAGCAGATATCGAGTTAGTCGTCTTTCTCAAAAGCAGTTCTTTCAGATGAGGGTCACGCACAACTTCCGTTAGGGGTGTCCCTGTGTCCTCGTGATCTTCTTCCACGTCTTGTTCAACATCTTCTCCATGATCATGTGCGGGGTCATGAGGCTGATCTTGGTCCTGCTGTAGTTGGTCCTGCTGTAGTTCTAGTCGATCGTTGCTATTGTCCTGTTGCACATCATTTCCTACCGCCGCCGCCCCATGGACTTCATCATCTTCATCATCACTTACCCACTGACTGTTATACCCATCCATGAAACCATACCTTAGGAGGTGACTGAGCAAGTCTCCGGTAAAGGGATTGAGCAAGCCCCCTAGTTTGCACTTTCGACATGGACATCGTATCTCCTTGCGGCCATTTTGTAACATGTCTTCTGTCGCGTGTCTCAAGTAACTATTCACGACACGTTCACTCTTAACGACCACCATTATATGTCGCCTGCACGAGAGCGCGCGCCGATATAATTAATATTAGAACCAAACATAATATATACATATATTTCGATATTCACGAAAAAAATCGGCATGACCTTCCTACAAATTGGAGGTTAGAGGAGTGCCAAACTTTACCGAGACGGAAATGAATCAACATTCCGGCAAAGTGGCAACTCATTTTCATATCAAAAATTTCACTTCATGTCGTATTCACGAAAAAATTCGGCATGACCTTCCTACAAATAGGAGGTTATTAGGGAGTGCCAAACTATGCCGAGACGGAAATGAATCAACATTCCGGCGATAGTTGGCTACTCAATTTCATTCCACAACAAATTGCGCACACATGCATTTATCGTCTCCATCACACGACCATTGTTGAATCCGGTGAAATTTCACACATATTGCATATCGCGTGTATCCGGACAAAATTTATATACAAACTCATTTAATTATATATTATCATTCATCCCACCTCAAATGAATAGATGGCTACACAACGATATCCGGAGAATTTTGGAGCTTTGGAGAGAAAGGGGGTAATTCTAGATCGATGGCTAGGGAGGGAAAATTTGGGGTAGAAATGATGTTAGGAGGGAGATAAACATATATATACCAACTAAAATAAATTTAGTTGGTTCAAAATAGAGTAGGAGGGTGGAGAAATTGGCATAATTTCGAGCTAGAGAGAGAAGCGGGGACAAGGTGAAGAAGAGAGAGTGGAGGGGAAAGTGGGTGGGTGGGGGTGCACTTATGGCTAGATCTGCGGAATACCGCTGGCGAACAGGTGCTGCTGTTCGCCAGCGCTAAGATGCGTGCTGGGCCCACATATTAGCGCTGGCGAACAGCAGCACCTGTTCGCCAGCGGTTGTGGGCGTAGCGCTGGCGAACACTTTGCCCTGTTCGCCAGCGCTAATATTGGGCAGCGGCTGTAGCGCGCGCAGGTGGGGCCCGGCCATAGCGCTGGCGAACAAGGGTGGTGGTTCGCTAGCGGTAGTGTTTCAAAGCGCTGGCGAACAGGTATTTCTGTTCGCCAGTGCTGTTAGCGCTGGGCAACGACAATTATTGTTGGCCAGCGGTATGGTGGTGGCTATAAGCCATTCCCTACTAGTGACATGTTCATGTTCATTGTGGCTATATATGAGAATATCATCAAAATAAACTACCACAAATCTGCCAATAAACTCTCTCAAAACATGGTTCATAAGTCTCATGAAAGTACTAGGTGCATTAGTTAAACCAAAAGGCATCACTAACATTCATATAAACCAAATTTAGTTTTGAAAGCAGTTTTCCATTCATCCCCCTCTTTCATCCTAATATGATGATAACCACTATGCAAATCAATTTTAGAGAAAACAACAGCACCAGTTAATTCATCTAACATGTCCTCCAAACGAGGTATAGGATGACGATAACGAATAGTGATGTTGTTAATTTCTCTACAATCTACACACATGCGCCAAGTACCGTCTTTATTTGGAACTAAAATAACAGGAACATCACATGGAGACAAGCTAATTCAAATATAACCTTAGTCGAGAAGCTCCTGCACTTGTTTCTGAATTTCCGTGGTTTCTTGGGGATTTGTCTTGTAAGGGGATCAGTTTGGCAATGTTGCTCCAGGGATCAAATCAATCTGGTGCTCAATGCCACGCAATGGTGGCAGCCGTGCTGGTAACTCCTCTGGAAAAACATCATCAAAGTCCTGTAACACATGAGAAACACCAAGAGGAATAGGGGTCATGTCAGAAGAAACCAAAATTTCTCCCTTGTGCATAAGCACTATAGGAAGCATACTGGGATCCTCACGAAATTCTCTCAAGTCCTCTTTGGTGGATAACATACATAATAGGCTCACTCCCTCACTTTTATTTTTACCACTCAACTTGTTTTTATCACTCATAGAAGGATTAATATCTTGTTTTTATCTCTCACTCTCCTTCTCTAAATTCACTTTAGTTTTTTGACGAGGCTCATTTACAATTTTCTGTGGTTTCATAGGTCTCAAAATAATATCCTTCCCATGCCAATTCAACTGGTATGTATTAGCTCTCCCGTTATGTGTAACATTCCTGTCAAACTGCCATGGTCTTCCAAGCAACACGTGACAAACAGACATGGGAACAACATCACACTCAATAGTATCAGTATAGGGCCCAATTTGGAACTCCACTCTCACCATGTATCTCACCTTCATCTCTCCTTTATCACTCAGCCACTGTATATAATAAGGATGAGGGTGTGGAATATATTTCAATTCAGTTTTGCACATAGCTCTTTACTAGCAAGATTTCTGCAACTCCCGCCATCAATAATCACTTTGCAAGCCATTTTAGGACCTACAATTTCTTTGGTTTGGAAAAGATTGCACCTCTGATTTTCTGGAGAAGGAACAACACTCAAAGTAGCAGCATATTGTGAGCAAACAATTGTGGGGTAATGTGTGGCATAAGCATCAAGTGGACCACCTTGCTCATCACAATTATCCTCCTCATTAGGATCAGCATCATCTCCAGTCTCATATTCATTATCCTCATTAACAAGCATGGTCTTTTTATTGGTACATTCTCTCTTGAAGTGGCCTTTTTCTCCACATGTGTGACATGACATATCTCTATTTCGGGCCGTAGAAGTAGTGGATCCACTTGCACTTGCTGCTGGTTGCACTTGCCTCTTAAAAGTAGAGGGGGTGCTCTCGGCCTTGGGTATAGAAACCCCACGGCTGGGTGTGGGCTGTGGTGATGGTGATGAGAAACTGGAATTTCTAGGTGAAATCACCCTTCTAGCACTCATCTTTGCCTTCTCGGCTAGCTGTGATTCTGCCTCCCTTGCATGATGTAATAATTCAGTCATATCATTATATTGAAGGTACCTCACAATGCTTCTAATTTTGAATTGTAAACCTGAGAGAAAACATTGCATAGTATGTTATGGTTCTTCTCTCACCTTGGCCCTCTGAATAATCAACTCCATCTCTCAAAAATAAGCCTCAACAGACATTGTACCTTGTTTCAATTTTTGCAATTTATCATATAGTGTTCTCACATAATTCTTTGGCACAAATCTGCTCGTCATGAGTGGCTTCATAGTAGCCCAAGTAACAACCTCAGGATCACCATTTTCTGCCCTCAAATGTGTTATATTATACCACCACAAAAGAGCATAACCATCAAAACTAGAAGAAGCCAATTTGATCTTTCTATCTTCATTGTAATCATGCAATATCCATAGCTTCTCAATTTTCAGATCCCACATCAAATACTCTTCTACATCATCATTATCAAAGTTGAAAGGAGGAATAGAAAATTTTGGCTTGCCCAAACCATCATCTTCTCTATTATTGTCATGAACTTGTACCCTCCTAGCAGGAAAACCTCCACGGCCATGATAAGCATGGGCTCGGCCTGGCTCCCAATCATCATCATTACCTCTTTGTTCTAATTGAGTAGACAATTGAGTAATTTTTCTAGTCAAATTTGTGAGAGATTCTTGCATAATATCAACAGATTCCTGAGAAGCAGCTTGCTCAATTTTAATACCCATCTGCTGTAAATCCCTCCTCAAGCTCTCATCATAAGCATCAAGCTTCTTATCAATTCGGGTGGCTACCACTTCATCATACTCATCAAGTTTCTTGTCAATTATGGAACCGATCATGTCTCTAAATATGTAGAGATCTCCCCATGTGAGCACATCATCAACAGTCTTCTTAGAAGTGGCCTCAGTAGCTTTCCCATCAATTTTATTCACCTGCACATCACTAGCCACAAACTCCATGGATTAATGTGTTAGTCAAAACAAAAATATGGGATCTGGTGTTCTCTCACAACTCACTCAAAACATCAAAGCAATGAGGTCAACTTACTGTTCCAAAGTGATTAGAAATACTTACCACAAGTAAAACAACACTACTATGAATTGGTGTGAACAAGAGAATACCCATGGATTTTAGCTAACACAAGGCAAAACAAGATATATAGTGGGGCTTGGTATGGATACCTAACAACACCAATAACAAGTCCTATTTGCTATTTGTGATGATAGAAAAATAACACCTAGGAAACACACACCAAAGTGGAGACAAATGTGGCAATGCAAATACATGGATGGAAATATTGCAATGCACTCGAAAGACACTAGCTATGCTCAAAGTCACAGGCACAAGATTGCTCAATGGAAAGTGTCAATATAGTAGTGGTGAAAACAGCTTCAAACAATATGTAGCAATATATCTCAAGGCCTTTTTCTCTTTTCTCAATTCTGTTTTTCGCCTTTTCTATTTTATGTTTTTCTCTTTTTTTTTATACTTTTATAACTGGCCAAAAATAAGTAGGAGCAAAAAGAAACACTAGATGATCAATGTGACACAATGTATGTAAGTGAGCAGCCTGGAAAGAGCAACAAAAAGAGCTAGTCTTGTGGGCAAGGTACCTAGTTTATTGCTGTAGATAGGCTGTGTCTAAAGTTCACAAGGATCAGACTGGAAAAACAAAAGAAAACTAGAAAAGAAAACCAAAGGAAAACACATAAAAGGACCTAGAGAGGCACGGCAGAAAACTGCCCGTTTTTGTGCCGCGATGGTAGAGAAACGCGCGGTTTTGCGCAGGCGACAGGCTGTCGCGACAGAAAAATTGGCCGAAACGCTGCCGTACGGCAGCAGCTGGTCGCAGCGAAATGCGCATTTGAGAGCAGAGGCTGTCTGTGGTCGGGCGATCGCACGCGGGTGCGGAAGGGCGAGGCCACGGCAGGGAAACGCGGACGCGGCAGAGAATTGGCGGAAACGCGTACTGCGGCAGCGCGCGGGCGTGCGGCTGGTAAGCGCGTTACGGTTGTCGCGCTGGATTTGTAAGGCGCGCAATAGCCGAATCCGACTGTGGTAAGGACACGGTGGCGGCAACGAATTGGCAAGTTTTTGTGCCGCGACAGAAACTCGAGTTCAACTCGAATTAGAGGAAAAACAACCGATTGGATTGGGATTTTTTTGTGGGTTTATGTGGACACTACGGGAACAAAATGAGGAACACCTAGAACCCTAAACCTAGACCAAAAATTAAAATACACAAAAGAAGAAAAGAGACACGAAATCAACACAAAACAACAACTAAAACTTGATAAAAAGTGATGATCTAAGGCTATGGCTCGAACTACTCCTATTTTTTGTGTGGCTTTTTGTGGATAGGTAATGAAAACAAACTAATCTACTAGATCACGATAGCTCACCGAGTTAACCTGTAAATCTGATACCAAGATGATAAGGGGTTGCCCGATCTTCTCGATGAACTCACACGATAACTTGATAGATAAATTGTGTCTATCCACGAACTCTCAAGCTAATTCCTGATGCCAATTGCAGCAGCAACCAATCCCTTGGATATTCGCAAATCCACACACTTGCACGAGCAGTGACTACTAGTGGTCCTGTATCAACTAATTCCCAGTGGAATAGCAGATAACACGCAAAACTTGCAGATGAATCAATTCCCGATGAATGCTTTAAGAAGTCAACAATGGAGTCTAGGGTTTATGTTTAAAGGTAGTCTAACCTTTCACACGCAGGTGAAGAAGTATATATGAGAGGAGGGGGTGCGGCCACAAGGGGGGTTGCGCAAGCACCAGCCCAACTCGACTAGGACTCAACCCTTAAGGGGTTTGGACTCGGACTAGGGGATACAAACCGACCCATGAGGGGGGGAGGGGTGCGACAAATTGGCATGCAAGCCTTTATTCTACACGCATTGGGACACCCTAGGAAATGTCCTTGGTGCCCCCATAAGCCTGATGCGCATCACACAAATATATGGGCTGAAGCACCCTAAGACATGTCCTTGGTGCTCCCATCTCTATCGTGCATAGCTCCTGGTTTCTCCTTCTTGTGTGTGCTGCCATGATCATCTCTCTCCATGTGATCTCCCATGCATTTCTCCATGGCTCCTTGCTCCTCTCCTCCAATAAAGCTTATGTTATCAACAACCTGAATGATACATAAATGCAAGGATTTAGGTAGTATAAAATTCTCAGAACCACAAACATCATAATTTAATAAAAGTGAGTTCACCTATTGTTCTAGTAGTTTGGTTCTTGATGTAGTCATTGGTACAATCCTCACTTCATTATGTTTCTCTTGAACAACAACATCATCATTAATGGGAGAAATAGTAGATGTACTAGGGATGTCCTCATCAATTTGTGTAGTCAATTGTGTAAGGGCTGTTTGCATGGTTGTAACTTGTCCTTGTGTGGCAGCAGCTGTTTCAGCAACATTATCAACTTGCAACCCTAAATTCTGAACATGAGTATCCATATGCACTCCATGCTTGTCAATGAGAGAATGTAACTTTGAATTTTTTGTAGCAATGGTTGTGTTCAATTGTTCTTGCATCTCCTCCAAATCTATCCACTTCACATGCTCACCACCATTGGTCCTCTTAGCCTGCGCAGAAGCATCACTAGGAGAAGCCATGATTAATATGTTAGTGAAATAAACAAAATGCTATGGGTTGTGGTGCTCTCTCCCAACTCACTCAAAAACCAGCAAAAGAGGTGATCCTTACTGTTCCAAAGTGAAAAGAAAATCTTACCACCAGTAATAGCAACTAATGTGACTTCGTGTGAAGAATAGAATACGTAGGTGTTTTTGCTCTCACAAAGGTAAAACATGTTATATGGTGGGGCTTGGTATGGATACCTAACAATCACCAATTAACAAGTCCTATTGCTGTTTGTGAATGATATAAAAAATATCACCTAGGAAACACACACAAAATTGGAGACAAATGGGGCAAAGCAAATATGTGTATGGAATTTTGTAATGCACTAGAAAGACACTAGCCAAGCTCAATGATAAACAGGCACAAGATTGCTCAAAGTGTAGTGTCAATGATAGCAATGAAAACATCTGCCAAATGATAGCTATAACAATATGTCTCAATGGCCTCTTTTTGCTTTTTCTCAATTCTGTTTTTCTCGTTTTCTATTTTCTGTTTTTCTCTTTTTTTTATACTTTTTACTGGCCAAATAACAACTAAAGGACCAAAAATAACAAGTGAAAACAAAGCTATGATCAATGTGGCACAACGATATGAAAACGAGTAGCCTGTAATGAGCAAAGAAAATAGCTAGTCTTGTGGGCAAGGCACCTATTTGATTGCTATAGAATGGCTGTGTCTATCGTTCACAAAGATAGGAAAACAAAACCTAAAGAAAGTGTAAGCAAAAACCTAAAAGAAAAATCACTAGGGCTAAGTGAAACTCATGGTAGAAAATTTTCTTTCACGGAAGCGGTTTGCACCGAAACTCTGTCGCGACAGCGCACGGTCACAGCAGCAGTGGGAAAACCCGGCACGCGTAAGGAAAAATCGTTACCGCGAAGAAGTGCGTGCATCAGTGGAACACATGGCAGCCGCAGGGACGTGCGGTAGTGAAAGTGCTTGGGTTGCTCTCGCGGCAGCGCGCACGGGCGAGCGTGGTGTGGTGCGCGCGGGGATTTTATGGGTGCAGGTAAGCCGATTCTGATACGAACAAGGGTGCGGCAGGGGGTGACTCTGATATCGAGTATGAACCGTACATCGGCAGCGATTTTGCGAAAACGCGTGCTGCGGCAGGAAAACGAGGTCAACTCGACATAGACACAACAACAACTCGGATTTGAGATTTGATATGAAACTTTCGGTGGACACTTGATGAACTCGATGAACCCTAACCCTAGGTCAAAAAACTAAAAGACACAAAAGAGAAAAGGAACACAAAATCAAAACACAAAATAGCACTAGAAATTGGAAACTAGAGATTATCTAAGGCCAAGGCAATGATCTAGAACTATTTTTTGTGGCGTTTTCTGTATAGGTATAAAATCAACTCGAATCTAAAGGGATAAATACAACTCACCGAGTAAACCCAGTAATCTGATACCAAGATGATAAGGGGATGCCCGATCTTCTCGATGAACTCTCTGATAAATATGATAACCAATGTGATACCTCGCTCTCTCCTTTGGCCGAACCCTGTTACCAATTGCAACAACACTCAAACCCCTCCGGATATTCGAGACTCCACACTCTTGCACAAGTAGCCACCGACTACAAGTGGTCCTGTTTCTCCTTATTCCCAATGGAACAGCAGAATACACTCAGATTTGCAAAGGTAGTATGATTCGAGATGAATGCTTCAAGCAATACAATCTAGAAGTCTAGGGTTTGTGTTATATCATAGTCTGGCCTCTCTAACTCGCACTAGGGGGTTTATATGAGGGGGTATGGTGCGGCCACAAGGGTATTGCGCAAGCACCAGCCCTAACCCGAATAGAAACCCCTTTGGACTCGGTTTGGACTTGGAATCGAACCAGACTGATACAAACCGACCCAACATTATGGGGTTCGGCCACAATGGTATACAAACCATGCCTATTAAGAATATGACTTCTATATGGCGCATTGGTCTTCAATGCTGCGCCCTCCTCTTGTTATTCCTTGTTATTCCACCAAATAACAATTGTTATTCTCTATTATTCCTTGTTATTCCAGCAAATAACAATTGTTATTACTTGTTATTCTTTGTTTTCATCCTTGTAGCATTTGTTTTCCAGCTCCTCTTCATATCCATCTTCATCCATGCTCAGCTCCTCTTCATCCCATCTCCATTCATGCTTGTGTTATCAACAAACCTGAGAATACATAAGTGCATGGATTTTAGGTAGTATAAAGTTCTCATGAAAACAAACATCATATTCTAATAAGAGAGAATTCACCCGTTGTTGTAATAATTTAGTTCTTGATCTATTCAATTGTCCAATTCTCACTTCATCATTCTTCTCTTGAATAACAACATCATCATCAATGGGAGAAATAACAGATGTACTAGGGATGTCCTCATCATATGTTCTTTTCTAAATGCTTCAATGATCTCTCATGTAGTGTCTTAGTTAAAAAATAACATATGAGTTATCCTCTTGTACCTTAGGGACTTAGTCATATTAGGGCAAGATAGGAATTTTGAGAGGTAGATAGAAGATATGAGTACTAGGGTTTAGGGTTCACTAGTTAGTTTAGTATGTTGTAGACACACACTAAGGACTTAGTCTTGGGGTCCAAAATAGCCACAACATCAAAGATAAAAAGATGGAAACACATTCTAAGACATGATAAAATGGGTGATCACTATGTTGGTTTTTGGTCAAAATCACATGGTCATGGTCCAAGGGTGTCCAAAATGTTTAGGCACTGATGTCTATGATTCAAGGTTACCAAATGGAGCCATTTTTCTAAAGGGGCCATATTTAAATTATTTATAAAATTAAATCTATGTCCAAAAATACTTAAAGGGACCACTTAGATCTAAATTCAATTTTAATTTATTAAAAAAATATTTTGGGCCAGAGTATATGAATGTACACATCCTAAGGTTTTCAAAAATATTTTATTTGCAAATTTTGGATTTGTAGAATTTGAATTATGCCAAAATTCATAAAATAAACATATTTAAATTTGAGCCAATTTAAGTTTGCCAATTTTAAATTTGAACAGTGCTAAAAGATTCTACATGTTGTGCTGATTTAAAAAAACAATTTTGCTAAATTTGGGCTTATGGATTAGAAGTTATGATGGTTTCAAGATTCAGGGCCTTTTCTATAAAACTACTAAATAATTCTACCGGGAGAAAATTCAAATAAAAGGATGGCCATGTGGCGGCTTCTGATTGGGCGAGTGTGCTGACTGGGCACGCTGACTGGGCCGGTGACTTGGATACGTGGCCATACCTGGGCCGTCATATCCAGATCTGACTGTGGCGTACCTCTTCGCATTGGATCTAATTCTAGTCGTGCATCAAATCCAACGGTCCAGGAGAGAGGAGGGGCTTACCGGAGGGATATGGCCGAAAATATCTACGGCGGCGGCGCTACGCTCGGGAGGTCGATGGCGCGGGCGCTCTGGTGGCTCCCTGGGCTCCGGAGGGGCCCGACGACATGTGTAACAACAAATCAAAGTTGATGGAGGGAATGACATGGTCCCGTGCTTCCTCGGCCGGTGGCGAGGAGTGGATGGAGATGGACGACTCTGGTGAGTCACAGACGAGGATGGCAAAACTGTTCTGCTGCGCCTAAAAATCGCAGAAGGGGTCCGAGACATGCGCAAGGACATGGGGATTCTACTAGGGGTGTTCTAGAGCTCGGGGACTACCTCACCTCGCCGGAATCAACAAAATACGACCGCGGTGCAGCGGACTTTGGTGAGAAAATTCGCAAGCCCTAGGGTACCATTGAGAGAGGGGATTAGGGGAAACAGAGATGGGTTCTGTGGCATTTTATAGGGCCGGGGAAGGACGGAATCCTTGGCCTTAATGGCCAGAAACCGCGCGGCGAAAAATCAGGCCGTGACGGCCGGACGTACCTTCTAGAGGAGGAAGATGCAGTGAAGTCATTGGTGATGTCACCGTTGGGTCCACGCGCCAGTGAGAGAAAAGAGAGAGAGGGAAGTTGGGTGGGCTGATGCGCTGCTGTGGGCCTGAGCCTCTGCGCGTCGTGCATGTGCGAGAGAGGGGTGGGGAGGGGGTTTTGGGTTGGGCTGGTTTTTTTTCTATTTTTTAATTCCATAACTTATGATTTATAAGCCCAAATGACTTCAATAAAAAACTATAGTTTTGTAATAAAATTTTCTTTCAATCAAAAACAAATGTGTACTGTTTCCAACACCTTTAAAAAATTATATTTTCAAAATATGATTAAATAATTAATAGCAACTTATTGCTATTTGAAAATTAGAGAAATAATTAATTTAACTAGGGTCAAATAAAATTCAGAGACCTACAAAATTTTAAAATATTGTTTCTCTCAAGTTATTAGCCATTTTAAACCAAGAAGAGTTTTATCAAAACCTTTTATTACTTAATACTTGATTTAGTAATTGAAAGGAGATGATGTGTTTAAATTTGGCTTTGAAAAATATTTCATTAATCCAATAATTGAAATATGAATTATCATTGTTGGGTAGAAGTCGAAGCAATCATTTGTAAACATATTGCTAGTAAAACCATTTTATATTCTTTAAGTTTTGATAAATACAAGATAATTACTTTGTGTAAGCATTATTTATTTTGAGGATTTAGGGTTTTAGAATAACAGAGGCATTTCGATTATCATTACATATGATATTTATTTTGTGTTAACTTTTATTTGGTTTTTGATGACTTGAATTAGTAGAAAACAAAAGTTTTAAAATTTTGTCATTTTTGAATGTCTTCAAAAATCAGGGATGTTACAACGGGTCTGTGGGCGGAGACTCCGATCTCTTCGGCGGAGACTCCGGGGGATTGGAACGGAATGTTCCGGTCTTTTGCTCGTGAGGCTAGAGACTTTAGGGTTAAGTGGCCGGAGACTCCGATCTTCCGATTCGTGCAACCAAGAAATCTCAAGAACATAAGAATCGACGAGAATTTAGGACGAATTCGGGAAAAGTGTTTAAATAGAAAGTGGCAGGGGGTCTAAAAAAAAAATCCATGGACCAGAACCACTAGAAACTCAACAAATCAATAGACCGGTCAAAATCCTTTTTTCTCCCTTTTTTGGTATTTTCAAAATTGGGATGGGGATGAATTTTTTTGGTGGAAAAGGGGGATTGAGGGGTCAAATCCGTGGCAGTGAGGTTGATGATACCAAATGATGAGGCTAGATTCCATATGGTGTCGCAAGGAACCTCGAGAGTGGCCCGATCTCATGGAAGACCCAAGGGAAAAGGCAAGAACAACAAGAACAAAGGTAACCAGATAAATAGTGTGAACTGGAAGATTCGAAAACCGACAACTAAACCCACAACCTCCTCCGTGAAACAACCAGCTCAAAGTCACCTTGATTGGAACCATTTCAACCCTACGGCTAGTCCACTGCACCAATAGATCCTTGAGCGTCAGTCGAGAAAGATTGGGAGAACACCGGCAGAATCTCTGGGGGGAAGGACGACAATTCCGGAGTAGCCTTGATACGTTCCAAATACGGAAGTAATTGCGGGTAGTATTGGTAAGGTCCTTGTTACATAGTATAAGCAACCTTATTTGAGGAAGGTAGAGGATCCATAAATCTCAAATCAAGTCTCAAATCTTATCAAACCCTAATGTGGAAGGAGGCGTCCCTATTTATAGGACAAGGTCCAAAGGAAGGAATTACAGGGTCATTTTGGACCCTTTCTGCGTGCAGGGAGTCACTTACCCAAAGACTCTTGTCTCAAGGGGCGGAGACTCCGTCCTTGAGGGTGTGGGGCGGAGACTCCGGTCTTGATCCGTCCATGCTCCAGACAGAGCATCTGTGAGTTTGCTCGAGGGGCAGGGCGCAGTGCTGGGGCGGAGACTCCTGTCTTGGGCGCGATGGGCAGAGACTCTGGGCATACTCCAGACAGGGCATCTATGAGTCTGCCCAAAGGGCAGAACGAGGAGCTCGTGGGTGGGCCAGACACTCCAGTGTGGGTAGGGCGAAGATTCCATCCTAGACAACTTCAGTCAGCTTCTTCTCTTGGTCATCTTTTCCATTCTTTTTTGGTTCATCTTTGTCATCATCCAACACATCATTTGGGCCATCTTGGAGGTCACACAATATGATGCAAAGTAGACCGGGATGATGTAGAGAACCGCTCACCAAGTCATTGAGATCATGGTGAGCTAAGAGCGAGTTCACCTTGTCTTGCATAGATTTGGCTCATTCTCTCTTCATTGTCACATTTGGGTGTTGTGGAAATGCTAGGTGGAATGGGTTGAGTTGCATCATTTTTAAGTTGCAAGTTCATATGATTAGTATACTATCAAATTATTATATGCACGTGGGATAGAAAGTCTTGATATATAGATTATGAATCTTATTCACATGGTTATTTAGTATTGCTCTTACTCTATTTTCTTGTAGTGAACCATGTCTTTCCAAAGTACCAAATTAGACAAATTAAAATGAAAAAGAAAAAGTCTTTACATGAAGACTTGGGTGATGTGGAAAAGTTGTTTGAATAGTCTAATGCAAAAAGTACTCAACCCCATAGTATCTAATGTCAATTGTCTTGAATATTGCCTTTGAAGAGATTTGTCTGATAGAATATATGCCTAGCGGTAAGTGAAATTCATGCCAAAATTTTGCCGTGTTAATCACCGTACTAAATATTTATTTGCGCGTGTCTCTACACCTTGTTGCACCCATGGGATGCTGAAAATTCCGTTGGCCTATGAACGATCTACCAGAGTTAATCTCAGATTTCGGCTATGAGTTGGTTTAAAAACTTGTAACAAAAATGTTATAGTGGGTAAAATTATCAGTACTCTCATGGGAGTTATGCTCTTAAGCAGGATGTACACTCGTATGACTCTTGAGCAATCAAAATATCTGAGGGAAACCTCTAATACCCAAGTCATGAGTGGATTTAAAGTTGTGACAATCTGTTGCAACCCGGCTTTGCGTTCACACACCTGATCAAATATATACAATTATTCTGGCACGGTCTCTACTACTAAGTTGTTGTTCTTGAAAGTAAATGAAAATAAAACGTGCATTATATAACCATTTACTTTATGTCACTGGGAGCTAATGAAGTACTCTCAAGTTATTCTTATTCGAACATTTCTCTCACACTCTTATTATGATAAATTTAATCCTTCTAAAAGTCCCTTGGCATGCTTGTGTTTTCTACATAAAGTAGAATAATTGTTACATTACTAAATGTCCATGTTAATACTATCTTTGTTTTATTTTTCTTGGCTTACCTAAACTGCTATAATACTTTGTTGTTACACTATGTAAATTTAGCTTTCAGCTGAAGGAAAGTGTGATCTACTAGACAACCAATTGTAAGTGAACTAAACTTATCATTGTTTTGGTTTTAACAATGAGTTCTATATGATATTGTTACTTTCTCGGGACGATCAAGGTTTAATCTTGGGGATGTCTGATGTGTCAAAAAATGGCACATCTTTATCTATGTTTAAACAGTATCTTTGCCATGAAAATGATCGAGATGTCACTCTAAACCTGCCACTAATCACTAATGTGCAATTTATTTCAAATCTTCATGTCATTATTTTTGCTCCAGATATTGGACAGGAAATCAACGGAAATTAGGACTAAAAGGAAGGAAAAGATAAAGATCAGAAAATTATTGGAGGTTGCCCTCGCAACACACTTAACAGTCACGATACTAGTGTCATAAGATCTGTCGGTTCAAACTGACCAAAAGTCATCAAAGGACCCGGAGCCAATTCATGAAGAAAGATGCCGGAACCCTAGTCCATTTGCTGGAACCCCATATAAGGAGAAGAAACATCTCCCCAGAGAAGAGTCGTGCACCATACATCTCCACCGCCATCACCACCGTCCTCTCCATGCAAGACCACGAAGTACTGCCTCATCTCCACCACATCATCTCCACCACCACCATAGTCATAGCCACACTTCTACTTTGTAATCTAGATCCCATCGCGATTGGCAACATTGTAAGAACTATCCCTTTATTCAATCCAAGTACTATTTTTGTTTTAGTGTTTTCTATTACCGATATGATCACAATGTGTGAGTAGTCTCCCTCGGGCTATGGGCTGAGGCCTAGTTTTGCAGCTATGTGCTTGATCTAACCAATGGGATAATTAGTCTAATGATTTAATCTATGTTATTTGTGTGTGTTCTACTATTTGTGCCTCGCTCCTAGGACTTGTCGGGTACCCAAGACCCCGAGGAGTGATCAAGGTAAATGTATAGTGAGAGTGAAGTGACAGGTTGATCAGGAGCGTATGTGACAGGAGGATCAGTAAGACTGCTGGAAGCGCATCTCTCAGGAACTAACAATGACATCACCATGCTTAATGCGTTCATCTTTTCTTCAAGAACTAAACACCAGGCAACCCCGCGAGACAGAAAAATATAGGGCCAAGGATGGACGAATTACTCTATGTTAACCCGTTCTCAGAGGCATAGTGGACTACGGATGCATTGCCTACATACATCTAAATAGCATATGTTATAATTATACTAAATTGTTTTAACTTTATCTTATTTTTTCCATACTACTAATGCACCGTTGCAGGTGAAACCTTAAACCGTGCCTATTTTTAATCATTGATAACAACCGCCTTTTGCAATATAATAATTGGTTCGGTAAAACAGGAATTAGCAAGCTTTCTATGGATTCAACAATTGGTCTCATCAAGCACCTACTTCCCATTTCGATAAAATCTTGGGTCTCAAGGGAAAAAGCTACATACTACATTCGGTAATACGGGTCGAAGGTATCAATGATGAAGGTAAGACCTCGGGAGTGGCCCGATCTCACAGAAGACTGATACGTCATAAACGTATCCCTAATTTATAATGCTCCATGATGATATTATGCCAATTGCTACATGTTTTCTCCCGTCTTTATGTCATTTTTATCCATTTTCCGGACTAACCTATTGACAAGATGCCACAGAGCCAGTTCCCTGTTTTGTGATGTTTTTAGTTTGAGAAAAGTTGTTCTCGAAACATTCTCAGAATTGGAAAGTTCGAAGCCCGGAAGTCCTATTTTCCCAGGAAGCATCCAGAAGACCGAAGAGGAGTCGAAGAGGGGCAGCTGGGGGACCACACCATAGGGTGGCGCACCCCTGGCCGCGCCAGCTATGGGTGTGGGCCCCCTGGCCTCCACCGCCTTTTCCCTTTCGCCTATTTAAGCTCCCCGGATGGGAAACCCTAAGCACCTGATCAAAATCCCCAAAAAAGTTCCGCAGCCACCGTTACCGTCAACCCTAGACTAGGGGGGTTCTGAAGCTGTTTCTGGCACCCTGCCAGAGAGGAGATCATCACCGGAGGCTTCTACATCACCATGCCTGCCTCCGGAGTGATGCGTGAGTAGTTCATCCTTGGACTACGGGTTCGTAGCTGTAGCTAGATGGTTGTCTTCTCCTGATATGCCTCCATCTTTAGATCTCGTGAGATGCCTATCATGATCGAGATTGATCTTATGTAATTCTTTATGCTGTGTTTGCTGGGATCCGATGAATATTGACCTTATGCCAAGTTGATTATAGTCTTTATTTGCATATGTTATTTGTGATCTTGCATGTTTTCCGTTGCTAGTGGTTACTCTGGCCAAGTAGTTGCTAGTGACTCCAAGAGGGAGTATTTATGCTCGATAGTGGGTTCATGCCTCCTTGTTTCCTTGCTCGAGTGACAGAAACATGAAGGGGGAGGATGTGCTGTTGCCATTAGAGAGAAAACATCGGTGAGAGTGCCCACGTGCATAATCATTGCTTACATTACACACTTTGTTTAATGCAATTATCTGTTGCTTGCAACTTAATACCTGAGGGGGTTCGGATGATAACCTCAGGGTGGATTGTTAGTCATAGATGCAGATGGATGTCGGTCTATGTATCTTGTTGTAATGCCCGCACTAAATATCATAGTAATCTTCATGTCATATTGTGCAATATGGTGCTACCTCTATTTGTCAATTGCCTAGCCGTAGTTTGTTCACTCAGCATGCTATCTTTTATGGAGAGACACCACTAGTGAACCTATGAACCCCGATCCATTTTTCCACACTGTTAAACAAACCACAACAATTTCCTGCTTTCTTTACTTACTGCAAGCATACACTATTTTTCCACACTATACGTCTAATCTTTGTTTTCAGCAAGACCGGTGAGATTGACAACCTCACTGTACCGTTGGGGCAAAGTATTTTGGTTGTGTTGTGTGCAGGTTCCACGTTGTTGCTGACACCGGTGAAGCGGCAGCACCACCGTCAGTGGCATCAACCTTCCGAAGGTCCTCCTCCTACTGGATTGATAACCTTGGTTCTTAACTAATGGGAAATCTCCTACCGCTGTGCTCATAACACCCTCCTCTTGGGGTATCCCAACGAGTGCAAGATCTGCACCATCAAGGACTTTTTCTAGCGCCGTTGCCGGGGAGGAAGAAGTCTTCTGGCAAGGGGAGTCTCTCACTCTCAACCTCTTTATTTTGCTTATTTTCTTGTTTTTATTTTTGTCTTTTTTTGCTTATTTATATCAAAAACACACAAGAATTAGTTCTTATTCTAGTTCTTATTTTTGCTTTATCATGCTTGCTATCAATGTTTGATGCCTTCGAAACTAGATCTTAAAGCCAAGGTGGGTTCACGGATGAACAACAAAAATATTATAAGGATTACCGCTTTTCATGAAAAGGGATATATTTATGGGAGCAAATTAATAAATTGCATGACTATGCTAAAAACTTGTGCTCCACCTATAATGTTAGCTATTTATTTGATAAATCTTGCTGCTGTAGGAGGTATAAACACTTCCCTTTTCAATGTGAGTTTAATGATAATGTTACCATATCTTCTTATGTTAAAGGAAATTATGAATTATATAATGTGGAACAAATTGAAGAATTTATTGCATGGAAGGGTGCATTCAAAATTGCCTATTTGCTTGAAAGTATCGATGATGCGCCTTATAAATATGAGATTTATGCTATACTTGAATATTTCTTTGAAAATTACAAGGATTGTAATTACTACATAATGGAATATCTTAATAAATTCTCACAACCTAAGGAAGTACCTAATGCCTTGCAGGAGCCTATGTAAGAAGAAATTGCTGAATCTGGAAGCTAATTGGATAAAAAAGAGGAGGAGAGTGATGATCAAGAGGAGGAAGAATGGAGCTACCCATGTCAACCTCCCAATGATAGTAACTCTCTAACTCATACAATATTTGATGAAACTGATACTTGCTATACTTGTGACCTTGATACTACTATGAATGAAACTTGTGAGAATGATATTTCTACAGATATTTATGATTATAAATGCTACTTGGATAAATCTTATGATAGTGCTCTTGATGATGGTCCTATGTTACTTGATGTTATAAATTATAATGCTACTCAAAATAGGATTGCTATAATGTGTCCTATACCTTTTAAGAGTGACCAATCATTTTGTTTTGCTATAACTAAAACTGGGAAAGAAGAGGTCTTTACTTATAATTTTGATCCCTCTATTTTTGAGCTTGATATGAATTGTGTGCTTTTAGACCATGACAAACATGCTTTATGTGATAATTATATTGTTGAGTTTGTTCATGATGCTACTGAAAGTTATTATGAGAGAGGAAAATAGGGTTGTAGGAATTTTCATGTTACTAAAATACCTCTCTTTTTGTTGAAAGTTTTGAAGTTTCTCTTGTTCTACCGTCCCATGATTTCTAGTTTGAGCATCTTTAATTTATTTATTTACAAGATTCCTATGCATAGGAAGTGGGTTAGACTTAAATTTGTTTTATACTTGCTTCTTGATGCTCTCTTTTGATTCAATTCATATTTCTCATGTGAGCATCTTCTCAAATTATCATGCCTAGCTGAAAGGCGTTAAAGAAAAGCGCTACCGGGAGACCACCCGTTTTATTTCGCTGTTTACAACCCATTTTCTTTTGTTTTTATTTTGCGTGCTTTGCACCTGGGTGTTGTATATTTCCTTAGCAACCCCTCTGTATCTTTTCTTTTGTGATTTTGTTGAGCCAAGTAAAGCCTCTAGTGAAAAGTTGAGACTATATTTCGGATTTCTGCGGAGGAAACAGATTTCTGCTGTCCACTATTTATTCTGTTCAAAATGACCTGAGATTGTTTGGGCTTAATCGTGAGTTATATACGCAACTTTTCTTAGAAGACCACGTTTTGATTTAAGCAGCATAATATTTTTTAAAAAATCGATCTTTACCTGCTGTTCTGTTTTGACAGATTTCTGCCATTTATCACATTTGCATCTTAATATCTTTGTTTTGGTGTTCTTTTGAGAAAAAGAGTTTTGAAAGAAGTTTTGAGTGTTTTAATTGTGTTGAAATTGAACCATGTGAACTTATTATTTCAAATTCACTAACGTCGCTAATGAAGATTGTGAGAATTTTGATGTGAAGGAAGTTTTCAAGGGTCAAGAGAAGAGGATGATATGATCTGATCAAGAAGAGTGAAAAGCTTAAGCTTGTGGATGCCCCGGTGGTATATCCAAGAAAATTCCAAGAAGACTCAAGCGTCTAAGCTTGGGGATGCCCAAGGCATTGTGACGCCCCGAGATCGGGCACTATGCAGATTTCAGCATTCCCGCCAAAATCCACATAATAACCGATTCCAGGTTGCCACTTGTGATAACATTACAACAGTTCACGAATATTCCGCAACAACAACAGAAAAGATATATACAAGAGGACTCAAATGAGTCAAGGATACAACTGATACAATACAAAGATCCAAATAACAGCGGAAGAAACAACATAGTGTCCGGCTACGGACAAGATACAAATTGGACTAAGAGTCCTGAAGATAACCGATGGCGTCCAATCCCTGCCCAGGCCAAGCCGGAGGGATTCCCAAGCTAACGTCGTCAGACTTCAAACCTGTTGACTGCAATGTTGAATATGTAGCCACGAAAAGGATTCGTGGGTCAGTACGGTAAAGTACTGGCAAGTGGATAAACCATACTCACAAGATACCAGCGTAACCCATCATCACAAGATACAAATACTTTGGGTTCAACGGAAAGGAAATGATTATTGCAAAGAAGTGGCAGCGGGCTGCACTAACTAACTACAGAGACTCGCTACAACATCCGGCTAAAAGAAAGGGGATAAGATAGCGTATCAGAACCAACTACAACTACTCACCAAACAATACCCATCCAATGTTACCCCCTACTAAGGAAGCAACCCAAGGAAACTCACACGGTTGATTAAGGTGACAGTCATTTTGATGGTGGAAGTAATCTATATTACTAGTCAAATTATCATCGTTAAGTGTAAGTTGTCTGAGTACTTGTTAGCCAGCACTTTCACCAAGTCATCCATAACCGCGGACAACACGACTTCTCGAGAAGATTTAACCCTGCAGGGATGCACCAATTTGGCCGTACACGTAATAATGACCCGCCAGATGGAAATGCACTTCCACCAAGCGAGGCACTCAACACAACCCAACTCTTCTTCACATCAAGCCCAAAGAACCCCGTGCAATTGAGCGCACGGCTAATCAAGCCCCACGAAGAAAAGGGGACCCTCATAGCACTCTAAGAACGTGTCTCCCTAGATGCCGACTACAAAAGTTCCAACCTGGCGCCAAGGGTTCGCACCTGCATATGCATACGGCAAATGGAAAACCCGAACTAAATGAGGCGATTTGGACGAGATGCGAATCGAATCAAAGTTGAGGGGGGCGCCCATACTCGCTTCCCACATGCGGTTAGTGCGCTCATCATGGATCAATGGACAAGACCCTTTTCCTAATTAGGGTCGACACTAGCAGGCCTCAAAACCACGCCGGGCCTCCTGCCGGTGCCTTATCATCAAATTATTATTACCCAAAACATTAACATGTTGTTGATTGAATTGAAACCCAACTATCAAACTAAACAGGTGATAAGACGGACAACAAGACTTGAGCGCAAACAATACTAAGCATGCAACTACGACACAAGGGCCAACAGGGTAAACAAACAACAGTTAATAGGAAGTGGAAGGAAGGCTATATCATGGCTGCAAGGTAAACATATGATAGGATCGAGACACAAGCATCGAATCATAAGGCTAGCATAAGGATAACGGAAAGAATCAGTAACAAGTGATGAAAGGCAGCCATAGGCAGCAAGTTAGTATACTTGCCTGGAATCCAGCAAGTAGAGGTACATCCGAAGAACTTGTCGTTGCTCACATCATCTCAACGTCCTATCCGCGAAGAAGCAACAAACTAGAACAAACACCGGATCCAACAATTACTTCTACGGTAAAAGATCCAGGATGATCAAGATATGGATGCATGACAAGTTTAAGGATGCATCAAAGATAAACTAGTTGATAGGGTAAACATATTTAAATGGGCCCATATGCAATTTGGATTGCATATGGAAAAGCCCATGAATTAATGTTGAATTAAATGATCTACAAATAATCATCATGTGAAAGTTGATTAGAATGATGCATGGATCAGGAAAACAATGAGAAAACAACAATAGCTTCAATTTGAAAAGGTGTTTACCAAGGTTGGAATTTTATTCATTAAGTTATGAAATTTGGCTTCTTAAGTGAGTTACACAAGCATTTGTTGTTTTCACCCATTTTAATTGTTCAAAACAAATAACAAAAAATATATTTGGAAAGAACACAAAATTTTAGATGGAATACATATTTCATTTGTTGAATTTGGATTTTAGATGAGCAAGTTATTAAATTGGCAATTTTAATTGCATTAAATAAGAAACAGTTGTTTTCAGCAATTTAAATTATTCAAAACAGAGAACAAGGTTTATATTTGGAAAGCTTATTCAATTTTGCATGGAAAACATATTTTACATGTTGGAATTGGATTTGAATTGCCCAAGTTATGAATTTTTGCAATTTAAGAGGTTTAATTAAAGCATTGAATTATTGAACCATTTTTAATTAGGGAAAACAGTAAACAATTGCATTGAAAAGTTTGAAAACATGTAGCAAATGTTTCACTGAACATTTTGAGCTATTAAACATAATTTTTGGGTTATTATTGAATTTATTATGCAATTTTTCATAAGCATTCTTATTCTGCCCTTTTTAGTAAACAGAGGGAAACATGTTCAAAATTAACTCAATTGTGACCAAATAAAATACCAATGTGTAGAGTTTGTTAAGACAAATTTTTAGAGCCCAAGTTTTCTTAAATTGGATGAGCACAACTCAAGTTATGAAATTCCAAAGTTTCCACTTTTAATTGCATTTTTAGTAATTAATTATTTAGTGCAAAAATTATTACAGAAACATGTTGCAAACTTGACATTAACAGAAAGGGCACAAGATTATGAATCCACAGGAATTTGAATCATTCAAATTGGAGCAAAATTCGATTTTATATTGATTTTAGAAGTAAGGATTCAGATCTGTGTTTCTAAAATTCGAGAAATAACAGAAAAAAGAGGAAAAAGGGGTTGGCTTTGTGCCTTGGGGGGGGGGGGGGAATCGAACCCAGGACTGCTGGGGCGTGCGACAGGGAGTGCTACCAGTGGGGTGCTCGCTCAGATTGTTGATAGGTGCAGATGCGTGTTTGTTTTGAGGTAGGCTTTCGGGCTTAAGCCTGACGAAACTGCACGTAGATGCAGTTAACTGCGAGCAAGGAACCGAACGACGGCGACGATCACTGCTCGCTGCCGTCGTGGTCGCTGGGCGCGGAGGGAAAGGGAGAAGGGGGAGAGGGGAGATGGGAGAGAGGAGTGGGCGAAGGGGGAGCGCTCACCTCGGCCCAGATGGAGGCAGCAACAGGGAGGCGGACGTCACCTGCCGCCATGAACGCCCGCGCGGCACGGAACAGCCGTCGACGCCGCGAGGACCATGGTGCCTCCAAAGACCCCTCGAGGAAACGAGGGCAACCGCGCCACCGCCCCGTTTCCATTCCTCGCGCAACCCTGGCTCGAACACCACCACAGCGAGGGTGCAGGGCTGCCAGGTATCGCCATGGTTCAGTGATGCACAGCTTCAGAAGTTTCAGAGAAGAAAACGGAAGAGAAGGAGGAGATCGAGGGGAAGAGAGGGAGGTGGCGGCGGATGGAAGGAAGGGAGGAGGGGAGAAGGGTGCGGCCTAGGGTTTGGAGGAGGTAGGGGATGCTTTAACGGAGGGGGGGGCAGGTGGGGATGGGGAGCTCGGGTGACAGCGACATCCCCCTCTGTACGGACAGAGGTAGGGGATAAGGGGTGTGGGCTGAGGGAGGTGGGCTGGGGTGGCAGGTGGGCTTTGGCCTGCCTCCCCCTAGCTCATTTTTTTTGTTGCTTACTCATTTTTTTTGTAGAAAGAAAGAGAGAGAGAAAAGAGAGAGGTTTTTGGGGTTTTGCATTTTATGAATAAATTTTCTAATGAAATACCTAACAGCAAGATCAAAGTTATGTTAACATTATTTCCAAAAATTTGAAATGCCAAAAGGTTTAAAATTGCTATTTGGATTTCAAGTAGGATTTACAAGGATTTAGTTTTTAAACAATTTTTATTCAATAAACTCAAACAATTATGAAGACTTATTGAATTTAATTGCTTGCAAGATTTTTAATTTTTAAACCCACATTTGGAACAAGCCAAGTATGGATGGATTTGATTTGAATTTTGAATTTTCCATTAGGGTGTTAATAAAAGGGGTTTTATTACCAAGCACTTTCTTAATTGATTCAAATTCAAACTATTGGAAACATTTTGAGTGGTTTAGTTGGCAACTTTTAATTGGAAATTTTGGACATGTTAGAAAGTTTAAATTGGTTTTGAATTTTTGAGTTTTTTTGAAAACATGGTGCAATGCATATGATGCATGTGATGCAAAGCAAAAAGAAAAACAACCCACTTTCTAACTTAGGGGGAACACCCCAGGTGTTACAGACGACACCACTAACAAGGGATTGCGCCCTCGCAATCCACCTACTAACCCGGGAGGGGAAAGAAGTTCGACTATCGATTCTTCATGCTTCCAGTTGATCTCCTCGACACCACTAACAAGGGCTTCTCGACACCACTAACAAGAGATTCTTGCTCGGGTTGATGACGATGTTCTTCCACCAGGAATCTTCCGATGATCGAACCTATTAGGTTAAAGGCTCAGAAAACGTCCAGCTACGTAGGATCCTAACACTTTGAAAGATAGACAAGGGGGGAAGACTCCAAAACAAATAAGATGGGAGGGAAAACAGAATAGGGATAAGGAGAAAACAAGAATCCTATTGAGATGTTTTCCAAAATAGTTTAGCAGAAATAGTTTTTGACACTCTAGAAACAACGACCGTTAGCGAGGTTATCCTACAGGCTTTGCAGACCCGTTGCTTCGATAACCATTCGTATCGAAACAATATCGGGAATCGGAAACCAGGCTCTGATACAATTTGTGACGCCCCGAGATCGGGCACTATGCAGATTTCAGCATTCCCGCCAAAATCCACATAATAACCGATTCCAGGTTGCCACTTGTGATAACATTACAACAGTTCACGAATATTCCGCAACAACAACAGAAAAGATATATACAAGAGGACTCAAACAAGTCAAGGATACAACTGATACAATACAAAGATCCAAATAACAGCGGAAGAAACAACATAGTGTCCGGCTACGGACAAGATACAAATTGGACTAAGAGTCCTGAAGATAACCGATGGCGTCCAATCCCTGCCCAGGCCAAGCCGGAGGGATTCCCAAGCTAACGTCGTCAGACTTCAAACATGTTGACTGCAATGTTGAAAATGCAGCCACGAAAAGGATTCGTGGGTCAGTACGGTAAAGTACTGGCAAGTGGATAAACCATACTCACAAGATACCAGCGTAACCCATCATCACAAGATACAAATACTTTGGGTTCAACGGAAAGGAAAGGATTTACAAAGAAGAGGCAGCGGGCTGCACTAACTAACTACAGAGACTCGCTACAACATCCGGCTAAAATAAAGGGGATAAGATAGCATATCAGAACCAACTACAACTACTCACCAAACAATACCCATCCAATGTTACCCCCTACTAAGGAAGCAACCCAAGGAAACTCACACGGTTGATTAAGGTGACAGTCATTTTGATGGTGGAAGTAATCTATATTACTAGTCAAATTATCATCGTTAAGT
Organism: Alopecurus myosuroides; assembly: GCA_028641055.1. Taxonomy (NCBI): domain Eukaryota; kingdom Viridiplantae; phylum Streptophyta; class Magnoliopsida; order Poales; family Poaceae; genus Alopecurus; species Alopecurus myosuroides. The sequence goes on along the minus strand of CM054060.1, from coordinate 187,498,092 downwards.
GTAAGTTGTCTGAGTACTTGTTAGCCAGCACTTTCACCAAGTCATCCATAACCGCGGACAACACGGCTTCTCGAGAAGATTTAACCCTGCAGGGATGCACCAATTTGGCCGTACACGTAAGAATGACCCGCCAGATGGAAATGCACTTCCACCAAGCGAGGCACTCAACACAACCCAACTCTTCTTCGCATCAAGCCCAAAGAACCCCGTGCAATTGAGCGCACGGCTAATCAAGCCCCACGAAGAAAAGGGGACCCTCATAGCACTCTAAGAACGTGTCTCCCTAGATGCCGACTACAAAAGTTCCACCCTGGCGCCAAGGGTTCGCACCTGCATATGCATGCGGCAAATGGAAAACCCGAACTAAATGAGGCAATTTGGACGAGATGCGAATCGAATCAAAGTTGAGGGGGGCGCCCATACTCGCTTCCCACATGCGGTTAGTGCGCTCATCATGGATCAATGGACAAGACCCTTTTCCTAATTAGGGTCGACACTAGCAGGCCTCAAAACCACGCCGGGCCTCCTGCCGGTGCCTTATCATCAAATTATTATTACCCAAAACATTAACATGTTGTTGATTGAATTGAAACCCAACTATCAAACTAAACAGATGATAAGACGGACAACAAGACTTGAGCGCAAACAATACTAAGCATGCAACTACGACACAAGGGCCAACATGGTAAACAAACACCAGTTAATAGGAAGTGGAAGGAAGGCTATATCATGGCTGCAAGGTAAACATATGATAGGATCAAGACACAAGCATCGAATCATAAGGCTAGCATAAGGATAACGGAAAGAATCAGTAACAAGTGATGAAAGGCAGCCATAGGCAGCAAGTGAGTATACTTGCCTGGAATCCAGCAAGTAGAGGTACATCCGAAGAACTTGTCGTTGCTCACATCATCTCAACGTCCTATCCGCGAAGAAGCAATGAACAAGAACAAACACCGGATGCAACAATTACTTCTACGGTAAAAGATCCAGCATGATCAAGATATGGATGCATGACAAGTTTAAGGATGCATCAAAGATAAACTAGTTGATAGGGTAAACATATTTAAATGGGCCCATATGCAATTTGGATTGCATATGGAAAAGCCCATGAATTAATGTTGAATTAAATGATCTACAAATAACCATCATGTGAAAGTTGATTAGAATGATGCATGGATGAGGAAAACAATGAGAAAACAACAATAACTTCAATTTGAAAAGGTGTTTACCAAGTTTGGAATTTTATTCATTAAGTTATGAAATTTGGCTTCTTAAGTGAGTTACACAAGCATTTGTTGTTTTCACCCATTTTAATTGTTCAAAACAAATAGCAAAAATTATATTTGGAAAGAACACAATTTTTTTGATGGAATACATATTTCATTTGTTGAATTTGGATTTTAGATGAGCAAGTTATTAAATTGGCAATTTTAATTGCATTAAATAATAAACAGTTGTTTTCAGCAATTTAAATTATTCAAAACAGAGAACAAGGTTTATATTTGGAAAGCTTATTCAATTTTGCATGGAAAACATATTTTACATGTTGGAATTGGATTTGAATTGCCCAAGTTATGAATTTTTGCAATTTAAGAGGTTTAATTAAAGCATTGAATTATTGAACCATTTTTAATTAGGGAAAACAGTAAACAATTGCATTGAAAAGTTTGAAAACATGTAGCAAATGTTTCACTGAACATTTTGAGCTATTAAACATAATTTTTGGGTTATTATTGAATTTATTATGCAATTTTTCATAAGCATTCTTATTCTGCCCTTTTTAGTAAACAGAGGGCAACATGTTCAAAATTAACTCAATTGTGACCAAATAAAATACCAATGTGTAGATTTTGTTAATGCAAATTTTTAGAGCCCAAGTTTGCTTAAATTCGATGAGCACAACCCAAGTTATGAAATTCCAAAGTTTCCACTTTTAATTGCATTTTCAGTAATTAATTATTTAGTGCAAACATTATTACAGAAACATGTTGGAAACTTGACATTAACAGAAAGGGCACAAGATTATGAATCCACAGGAATTTGAATCATTCAAATTGGAGCAAAATTCGATTTTATATTGATTTTAGAAGTAAGGATTCAGATCTGTGTTTCTGAAATTCGAGAAATAACAAAAAAAAAGAGGAAAAAGGGGTTGGCTTTGTGCCTTGGGGGGAATCGAACCCAGGACTGCTGGGGCATGTGACAGGGAGTGCTACCAGTGGGGTGCTCGCTCAGATTGTTGATAGGTGCAGATGCGTGTTTGTTTTGAGGTAGGCTTTCGGGCTTAAGCCTAACGAAACTGCACGTAGATGCAGTTAACTGCGAGCGAGGAACCGAACGACGGCGACGATCCCTGCTCGCTGCCGTCGTGGGCGCTGGGCGCTGAGGGAAAGGGAGAAGGGGGGAGAGGGGAGATGGGAGAGAGGAGAGGGCGAAGGGGGAGCGCTCACCTCGGCCCCGATGGAGGCAGCGACAGGGAGGCGGACGTCACCTGCCGCCATGAACGCCCGCGCGGAACGGAACGGCCGTCGACGCCGCGAGGACCATGGTGCCTCCCAAGACCCCTCGAGGAAACGAGGGAAACCGCGCCACCGCCCCGTTTCCATTCCTCCCGCAACCCTGGCTCGAACACCACCACAGCGAGGGTGCAGGGCTGCCAGGTATCGCCATGGTTCAGTGATGCACAGCTTCAGAAGTTTCAGAGAAGAAAACGGAAGAGAAGGAGGAGATCAAGGGGAAGAGAGGGAGGTGGCGGCGGATGGAAGGAAGGGAGGAGGGGAGAAGGGTGCGGCCTAGGGTTTGGAGGAGGTAGGGGATGCTTTAACGGAGGGGGGGGGGGCAGGTGGGGATGGGGAGCTCGGGTGACAGCGACATCCCCCTCTGTACGGAGAGAGGTAGGGGATGAGGGGTGTGGGCTGAGGGAGGTGGGCCGGGGTGGCAGGTGGGCTTTGGCCTGCCTCCCCCTAGCTCATTTTTTTTGTTGCTTACTCATTTTTTTTTGTAGAAAGAAAGAGAGAGGTTTTTGGGGTTTTGCATTTTATGAATAAATTTTCTAATGAAATACCTAACAGCAAGATCAAAGTTATGTTAACATTATTTCCAAAAATTTGAAATGCCAAAAGGTTTAAAATTGCTATTTGGATTTCAAGTAGGATTTACAAGGATTTGGTTTTTAAACAATTTTTATTCAATAAACTCAAACAATTATGAAGACTTATTGAATTTAATTGCTTGCAAGATTTTTAATTTTTAAACCCACATTTGGAACAAGCCAAGTATGGATGGATTTGATTTGAATTTTGAATTTGCCATTAGGGTGTTAATAAAAGGGGTTTTATTACCAAGCACTTTCTTAATTGATTCAAATTCAAACTATTGGAAACATTTTGAGTGGTTTAGTTGGCAACTTTTAATTGGAAATTTTGGACATGTTAGAAAGTTTAAATTGGTTTTGAATTTTTGAGTTGTTTTGAAAACATGGTGCAATGCATATGATGCATGTGATGCAAAGCAAAAAGAAAAACAACCCACTTTCTAACTTAGGGGGAACACCCCAGGTGTTACAGGCATCCCCTTCTTCATCAACAAATTATCAGGTCACTTCTAGTGAAACTATATTTTTATTCGGTCGCATCTTATGTGCTTTACTTGGAGCGTCTTTTATTTTTGTTTTCAGTTTGCTTTTTCTTTTGCTTTAATTTTGTTTTTACTTTCATAATAAGCTTGGTTGGACCCCAGCATTCTTTTATTGGAGAGTGACACGCTCTGCTTTTTCATGAGAATACGTTGTATTCTTAATATCTGTTTGACTGCTGCATTTATTTAACTCCTGTTTTGCATGCATCTCTTATTAGAGCTGTTAGTTTTAGTAGTATTATTTGAGTAATCTCATGTTTTCTTGCTGTATCATAAAGAGTATTTTTGTTAAAGCATGTTTTGTATGTTGCTTGTTGGGAGAAAGAAAACTGCTGCTTGAAGTAGAATTTATGACAGTACTAGTAGAAGCTTGTATAGACTGTGGCTAGGACTTTTTCATGCCATGCTAAATGTTATTTTAGTTTTAAAGCCTTTTGGTTATTGAGTAGCATGATTAGCCTCAAATAGCTGAGAGTGTTTAATATGTCTTGAAAGATTCATGAGTTGTTCTTGTCATAGTAAAGCATCAGTATATGATATTCTCTTTCGAATGTTTTATTTGGTTGACTTGGCGCATGCTCACACCATGTTTATGACTACAAACCAGTCACGCATAGCCTCCATGACCACTTAGTTTTTGAACTTGTGATACTGCTTATGTTTTAAGTAATGATGCTTATGTCGCGATGCATGATTATGGCTCTTGTGCTCTCTTGATTTGTCGCTCCCAGTCTTTTGCTAGCCTCCACCTGTACTGAGTATGAGCTCTACTCGTGCATCCAAACTCCTTTAAACCAAAGTTTTTCCCATTGTGTCCACCGTACCTACCTTCATGTGGTATTTAGCTGCCATTCCAAAGTAAATTGCTCATGTGTTACCTTTAAAACCATCAAAATTACTCCTGCTTTATGTTCCTGTTTTTGCTCATGAGGACGTAAAGAGAGAATCTTTATCTCACTTGTTGATTGGATTTCACACCCTGGACTAGTGGCTTCATCCGCTTATCCAAATGTAGAAGAGCTGGCAGCAGGGTGCCCAGCCCCAAATTAATACAAACAAATTCTCTTCACTATTTTTGCCCCTGATTTATCAGTCAAAGCATAATTGTGTAAACAAAAGAGAAAGAGGGATAACCTTCTACACCAGTTGCGTCCTTCATCATGGGAGCCGCTCTTATGAATCCAGTTGGCTTGTGACGTACTGTATTTTCTGTTTACCATTCATTGACATTAGCATACGTCTCCCAAAATATAGACATTCCTCCACAAATGTCAAACTTTTAATACCTCTGTTTAATAAAATAAAAGCTCTAGCACATGAGGGATCCCTGCATCCCTCTGCGAAGGGCCTTTCTTTTACTTTTATGTTGAGTCTCCATCTTCTAACATTATGCACAGTTGAGAGAGCATTTTTTCCATTCCGAGTTCTATGTGCATTTGTCCCATATACATCAATAATTACTTCATGATGTGATATCATTTGTTCTTAAATTATTTGTTCTAGTCTTCCTCATGAACTTTGAAGGTGTCCTGGCATTTATGTTTTGACCCACTCTTAACGACTATCAAAATATCACTTTGCCATGCTTTCTCTATACCCGAAACAATCGTTTACCTTTCTTTGCATTATTATTCATGATCCTTTATTTGAGTTACTCTTCGTGATGCAAAGTAATTGCTATGCATTATTATTAAAGTTTTATTTATCATGCATGTGTTTAAAGTTTTATGATCTCAGTGTGCATATGCTTTTACATTAGATTGATCAAGTTTATGTTAGTAGCATGTCACCTCAGAAATTATTGTTTTATCGTTTACCTACTCGAGGACGAGTAGGAACTAAGATTGGGGATGCTTGATACGTCATAAACGTATCCCTAATTTATGATGCTCCATGATGATATATGACAATTGCTACATGTTTTCTCCCTTCTTTATGTCATTTTTATCGATTTTCCGGACTAACCTATTGACAAGATGCCATAGAGCCAGTTCCCTGTTTTCTGATGTTTTTATTTTCAGAAAAGTTGTTCTGGAAATATTCTCGGAATTGGAAAGTTCGAAGCCCGAAAGTCCTATTTTCCTCGGAAGCATCCAGAAGACCGAAGAGGAGTCAAACAGGGGCAGCAGGGGGGCCACACCATAGGGTGGTGTGCCCCCTGGCCGCGCCAGCTATGGGTGTGGGGCCCCCGGCCTCCACCTCCTTTTCCCTTTCGCCTATTTAAGCCCCCCGGATGGAAAACCCTAAGCACCTGATCAAAATCCCCGAAAAAGTTCCGCAGCCGCCGTCACCGTCAACCCCAGATAAGGGGGTTCTGAAGCTGTTTCTGGCACCCTACCGGAGAGGAGATCATCACCGGAGGCTTCTACATCACCATGCATGCCTCCGGAGTGATGCGTGAGTAGTTCATCCTTGGACTACTGGTTCATAGCTGTAGCTAGATGGTTGTCTTCTCCTCATATGCCTCCATGTTTAGATCTCGTGAGCTGCCTATCATGATCGAGATTGATCTTATGTAATTCTTTATGCTGTGTTTGCTGGGATCCGATGAATATTGACCTTATGCCAAGTTGATTATAGTCTTTATTTGCATATGTTATTTGTGATCTTGCATGTTTTCCGTTGCTAGTGGTTACTCTAGCCAAGTAGTTGCTAGTGACTCCAAGAGGGAGTATTTATGCTCGATAGTGGGTTCATGCCTCCTTGCTTCCTCGGTCGAGTGACAGAAACATGAAGGGGGAGGATGTGCTGTTTCCATTAGGGAGGAAACAGCGGTGAGAGTGCCCACGTGCATAATCATTGCTTACATTACGCACTTTGTTTAATGCAATTATCTGTTGCTTGCAACTTAATACCTGAGGGGGTTCGGATGATAACCTGAGGGTGGATTATTAGTCATAGATGCAGATGGATGTCGGTCTATGTATCTTGTTGTAATGCCCGCACTAAATATCATAGTAATCTTCATGTCATATTGTGCACTACGGTGCAACCTCTATTTGTCAATTGCCCAGCTGTAATTTGTTCACCCAGCATGCTATCTTTTATGGAGAAACACCACTAGTGAACCTATGAACCCCGGTCCATTTTTCCACACTGTTAAACAAACCAAAACAATTTCCTGCTTTCTTTACTTACTGCAAGCATACACTATTTTTCCACACTATACGTCTAATCTTTGTTTTCATCAAAACCGGTGAGATTGACAACCTCACTGTACCGTTGGGGCAAAGTATTTTGGTTGTGTTGTGTGCAGGTTCCACGTTGTTGCTGACACCGGTGAAGCGCCAGCACCACCGTCACTGGCATCAACCTTCCGAAGTTCCTCCTTCTCCTACTGGATTGATAACCTTGGTTCTTAACTAATGGGAAAGCTCCTACCGCTGTGCTCATAACACCCTCCTCTTGGGGTATCCCAACGAGTGCAAGATCTGCACCATCAAGACCTAAGGGGAATTGCAAGAACACCAAGAACAACTAATCGGATAACTAGTGTAGTCAAGAAGATTTTAAACCTGGCAACTAAACCCACGGCCGCCTCTGGGAAAAAACCAACTCGAAATCACCTTGATTGGAACCACTTTAACCCTGCGGCTGGTAAATCGCACCCCTCGAGGTTCAGTCGAGAAAGATTCGGAGAACACCTACTAAACCGTAGAGGGGAAAGGCCGGCAATTCCGACGTATCCTTGATACGATCCAAATACAAGAGTAATCGGGGTAGCTGATACGTCTCAAACGTATCTATAATTTATGATAATCCATGTTGTTTTCATGTCAATTGCTACATGTTTTCTATACACTTTATAGCATTTTATGGATTTCTTGGGACTAACATATTAACAAGATGCCACAACGCTAGTACCTATTTTCTGTTGTTTTTGGTTTCAGAAAATTTGTTCCGGAAATATTCTTGGAATTGAAAAAAACAAAATCACAGGGTCCTATTTTTCTGTCACGTACACGGAGTTTGGAGGAGACCCGGATGTGGGCCACTAGGTGGCCACACCATAGGGCGGCGCGACCCCCCTTGGCCGCGCCACCAAGTGGTGTGGGCCCCTGGCCACCCACCGACATCACCCTTTTGCCTATTTATACTCCTTCTCGGGAAAACCCTAAATACCCGAGTCTCCATCCACGAAAAGTTCTGCAGCCGCCGTCATCATCAACCCTAGTTCGGGAGGGTTCTGAAGCTCTCCCCGGCACCCTGCCGGGAGGGGAAATCATCACCGGAGGGCTCAACATCACCATGTCTGCCTCCGGAGTGATGCATGAGTAGTTCATCCTTGGACTACGGGTCCATAGGAGTAGCTAAATGGTTATCTTCTCCTCTTTATGCCACCATGTTTAGATCTTGTGAGCTGCCTAACATGATCAAGATCATCTATTTGTAATGCTACATATTGTGTTTGCTGGGATCCGATGAATATTGAATGCTATGTAAAGTTGACTATAGATCTATCATGTTTATGTTATTTGTGATCTTGCATGCTCTCTGTTACTAGTAGATGGTCGGGCCAAGTTGATGCTTGTAACTCCAAGAGGGAGTATTTATGCTCGATAGTGGGTTCATGCCTCTAGTTATCTGGGAGAGTGACTAACTTCTAAGATTATGGATGTGCTACTACCACTAGGGAGAAAACAACAATACTTTGTCTAGGGATAATTCTATTGTTTACTTTACACACTTTACTTAATGCAATAATCTGTTGCTTGCAACTTAATACCCAAAGTCTACTTGGATAACGCTCTGAGTGTGGATTATTAGTCATTAATGCAGTTAGATTACGGTCTATGTATCATGTTGTAATGCCCAAATAAATCTCATAGTAAGCATCATGTCTTGCATATGCCCTACGGTGGAGCCACTATCTCTCTCAATTTCCCAGCTATAATTTGTTTACCTAGCATGTTATCTATCTGTTTTGGAGAGACACAACTAGTAAACTGTGGACCCCGGTCCATTCTTTCACTACTGCACAAAGGTTTGTAGCCGCTAGATGGCTATTGACAGGTAAAAATAAGTCTGTCACTAGTTTAAACTCTAGCGACAGACACATAAAAGTGTGTCACTAGTATCTTTTCTGTTGACCGGCTGAATGGAAAAATTATTTAGTGACACACATATTTAAATGCCTGTCACTAATCATTGTATGCTTAGTGACTGGATTGAAAATTGATTGTCACTACTATTTTTCGTGGTGGTGTGGGGGGGGCTGAAAGGAGAAATTTATGAGTGGCAAGCATATTTGAAGTGCCGTCACTGAAAATGCAAACAAAAGTTTTCTTGAATTTTTCAAGTAGTAGGCGCCCTATACCGTATAAGAATACGGATTGGATTGGAAATTTGGAAGTTGGAACCGTCCCTATCCTTTCCGTCGCATCTTTCGGTTTTGCGGACGTGTGTGTAACCACCGCCCCCACGCGTTGACCCATTATCTCTGCTTCTCTCTTGCCATGTCTACCCCAATCTTGCTGCCTCGAGGAGCCCCACGAGGCCGAGCACGCTGGCAAGGTCGACCTAGCCTTCCCTCCGCCGGCGCTGAGGCGAGAGACCTTCCTAAGGAGGCCGGCGACATCACCGACGTGCAAGGCAGTCACATCTCACATGTCGCCACAGAAGCCCTGACGAGGGATTTTCTTGAGAAGGCTCTCCAACGATAGCGACCATCCGACTTCGCCCCCTACCTCGCACCACAACGCCGTCCCCGACGTCTGTCCTTCCTCGAGCGCGGAGATATGGCCTCGACGGTGCCGCCCCTACGTCTAGCGCGACGACCTATACTTGACGGCGCCGCCCCCATGTCCCCTATGATGTAGCACAGCCCATTCCACCAAGTGGACCAATAACAAGATCACGAGAAAAGGCGACACATGACAAGGTGAACTCACTCCTCTCGCTTCCTGCTTTCAGTGACTTGGTGAATGGTGCGCTACCTCATGGAAATGCCCTTTGTGTGCTCACGTTTGACCCCACCATGGACCCCCAATATGATGCTCAAGATGCCCAAGAACGTGCTCAAGAAGTTGCCCAAAAAGCCATGGAAGATGCCCAAGAAGAAGCCCTCAAGGAAGAAGGAGATAAGAAGGTGGAGCCGGGGTGCAGGAAACCCGGCCTACAACCCAGTCAGGTCGACCTCCAGGCCGGCAAACTAACAGAAGCGCCCGGCCTCGAGCCCCGCCTGGCCCGGCCTCCCTGCGCACCCCAGGCCGGCCACCTTCCCGAACCGCCCGGCCTCGAGCCCGGCCTAGGCCGGCCTCCCTGCATCGCCAGGCCGGGCACCACATAGACCCATCCGGCCTCCAGCCCGGCCAGGACGGCTTCTCTGGACACTCGCAAAAGTGGGTGAAAGACCCCATTTTCACCCCCACCTACCCCCTAGGCTATATAAGGAGACCCCCATGGTCAGATCCAGGTTAGAGATGATTTGAGAACTTTGAGCTTTTCTCTTGTATCCCTCTTGTGAGGCTACTCCTATGGTTTGTACCTAGGACCGTATCAAGGCTACTCCTATTATATTCATCTAGGATCGTATCAAGATTCATCGACTTCCCAATCTTCCTCAACTAACCCTTGAGGTTCTATTGGCGTGGTGGACCGGCCACGGGTGTGAAGCGGTTTCAATCAAGGTGAGTTCAGTTAGATCGATCGTCCCGTAGGCGGCCCTCGGGGTTTATTTGACGGGAGATTTGGGATTCTTTGGTTCTTACTAGTTATATCCCCTCGATTCCCCCACGTTTCCCCCTTGATTCTTCCCCGTTTTCCCCTCGATCCCCTTCGTGTTCTTTGTGTTCATCGTTCGTTCTTCGTGTTCTTGGTCAATTCGTGAAGATCGGGCCATCTAGGAGCTAACCCCTCCATATCATCTGGTATCCAGAGCTAGATTGACACGAATTTGACCGCCACTACCCTCCTCTCCACCAAATTTTTCTTCTACCACCATAAATTTCGAAAATCTCACCAAACCTAGACAAAAAGGGATTTCGACCGATTTGTCGATTTGTTGAGTTTTTCGTGGTTTTGATCCGTGGATTTGTTGCCAAAGACCATTCCCCACCTTTCTATTCGTCCAATTTTTTCTTAATTTTGAAGGAATTTCGAATTTGAGCAAAATCACAGAAAATCTCTGTCTTCGATTTCTGGACAGATTTTGTAACTTGTTTTTCTTTGTCGTCGTTGCTCCAGATTGAGTGAAACAAGTTCCTACGCGTCGCCAACAACATCGCCTACACAACTACATCAACGGATCAACATGACATCGACATCCACCGGCCGCAAGTCTGTAATCATCCACCGCCTAGGTATAACTTGCTTCCGCTTGAACTAACCCCACTATTTGTGTACATTTCCTACTTGGACTAGCTCTTTTACATCGCTTGGCACCGCATTAGTGGCACCGTGAGTGCGAGTTTGGCGCTTCTGACAGAATAGCTTTGAGTAGGCATTGTCATTTTGGAATCATCAAAAACAGAAAATAAAAAAAAAGATAGAAAAAGAAGCAAAAGATCGATGCCAATTGCTATCCATTGTAGGAACGTGTAGCTTCGCGTCGCAAAAGAGAAAAGAGTGACCGGTTGCCACGGGGAAAATCTTGTTTCCTTTTAAAGTTTGCGGTTTGAGCTAGCGTCCTCCTTGCGTTGGTGTGGCATTGAGCTTAGTCTTCGATAGGAACATTTCGTCTCCGCTCGTGCATTGGGCGCACTAACCCCATTTATCCCTTCTGTGTGTGTGTGTGTTCCACCTATACTTTCCTCCACTAGGATTGGTTTTTGAGCTAACTTTTCTTTTTGATTCTTCTCCATGTTTTACAACAAACTTTTCTTCGAATTTGTCGTTTTCCTCGCCACTTTTCTAACCCATTTTCCTTCCACATAAAGCGTGTGTGTGTTGTCGTTTGCGGTTTTCTTTCGATTTTTTTGGACTCACTTTTGACATACCACCCTACACCTAGGCTCGTCCACTAGCCTCAATACGACCAAAAAAGGTAACGTTGGTTAAGTGAGACATCCATTTCTTCATATCACCCTTGTGTGTTTTTGAGAAGGCTAGGGAATGAGTATTCACAAGTCCGAGCTTGGAGGATGACATAAACCCTTTCTTAAACGACAATGCTTACAACAACTTCGTCACCACAATGACCATTTCCAACTCCGTGAACTCGTGAAGGACGGATTGCAATGCTATGAGCGTCGACTCCAAGAGCAAGAGGCTCAATTGAATGATCAAATGACGCGCGTCAACATCAACTTGGCTAATCTTGTCAACCGCCGTCAATCATCATCGTCCTCAAGGACGTGCCTCTCAGGCCACCACACTACAGATCTTCACCAAGCTCGTCGCCATGACCGCCATGATCACAACACCAACATGGAGGATGGTGGACAACCTCAACAACCGCAACCACCTCCTCATTAACAAGCTCCTCGACGAAATCGGTACGAAGATAGCGCGCCATCACCACCTCCTCGACATCGCCAAGGCCGTGGTGACCTTCTTCAACAACAACCGCAGCGCTCGGACCTTCGACAACATAATCCACCACCTCCACAAGGCCACACTCATGATTATGGCCACAATGACTTCGTGGAAGGTGCTCGTCAACATCGAAGGCCACCAAGGCGTAATGCGCGTCCCATCCACAATGACCGCCAAGACCAAGAAATTATTCCACACCCTCGAGATGAACAAGAGCTTCCGCAATGCCCTCACCGCGAACAAGAACGTCCTCAACACCAACACCGTGACAATGATGATAGTGAACACCGAGAAGCAAGAATCCGTCACCGCCAACAACCACCTCCTAATAACCACCGGCGTCATCCTCCCCATCATGATCGCCAACACCAAGACAATGAGGATGACTCATATGATCTTTCACCGCTCGTCTATGATGAAGACCCTCATGAGCGACCCCATCGACAACAAGAAGACAACAACATGAGTGCCCTTCGTTTCAATGTCCCAAAGTTCAATGGTGAAAATGATCCCGAATAATATCTTACTTGGGCTCTCAAGGTGGACAAGATCTTCGGAATTCACAACTTCACCGACAAGAAGATGGTTGCTTTAGCATCATTGGAATTCGAAGGCTATGCACTCTTATGGTGGGACTGTCTCCAAGCCGAAAGAATCCGCAACCAGATTGCTCCTATTGCCACTTGGAATGAGATGAAGCAATTCATGCACGCGCGTTTTGTTCCTCCACATTACAAGCGTGACCTCTTCATGAAACTTCAAGAACTTCGACAAGGATTGAAGTCGGTTGATGAGTACTACAAGTAAATGGAGACATCTTTGATACGAGCTCATGTGATGGAATCTCAAGAACAAACAATGACACGCTTCCTCAATGTACTCAACTATCCTATAAGGAAGATTGTCGAGTATCAACCATATGATAACATTGTGGCCCTTGTCCATCAAGCTCTCAAGGCCGAACGCCAAATTGCGGAAGAACTAAAGTACAACAAGCAAAAGGCATTCTTTGCCTCAAGACCCTCCTCTTCGTCTCCAATGACACAAGTGATTACACCAACCAACAACAGGATCACCTCTAGAGCTCCCAATGCTACCAACAAGTATCCACAACCGTTCGAGAAACAAGTGCCTCCCACCACCTCTTCGCATACTCCTCAAGTCAAGTCGAGCACTATCACTTGCTTTAAATGTGGTGGAATTGGACACAAGTCCTTTGACTGTTCCAACAAGATGATCATGATTGTCAACCAAGATGGTGAACGTGACTCCATGAGTGAAGGCGAGTACTATGCCATGCATCAAGTTGATCTTAATTTCTTGGATGTGCCAAATGAAGATGAAGAAAGTGTCTATTGTGATGAGGACAAGAATCCATCGCTAGTGGTGGCAAGATTTCTTACTACTTCTCCTCAAGATGAGCATGACCTACGTTGCAATCTCTTCCAAACGAGAGCCGGCATCAATGGCAAATCAATCAAGGTTATGATCGATGGTGGTAGTTGCCACAACTTAGCTAGCAGAGAGCTTTGCGACAAACTCCAATTTCCTTACAAGCAACACCCGCATCCATACCATGTCCAATGGCTTAGTGACTCCGGCACCTTCAAGATCCAACACATGGTCCCCGTGCAATTCAAGATTGGCCCCTATGAAGAAACGGTTGAGTGTGACGTTGTGCCTATGACCGTGTGTAATCTTCTTCTTGGACGACCTTGGAAATATGACAAGAGTGCTATTCATGATGGGCGTACCAACCACTATAGCTTCAAGTGGAATAACAAGACGTTTGTGCTTCGCCCCATGTCTCCTAGCCAAGTGATCGCCGACAACGCCAAGAACCTTGCACGTAAACAAGAAGAGCTCAAATCTCATGAGATCAGTGGTGAGAGAGTGATCCACCTCAAAGAGAATGAGAGCCACAAGACAAATATGAGTGGAAAAATTTCGAGTGTTTCCAAAGGCCTTGCCTTACTTTCCACCAAAAGGGAGATGCGAGACTTACGAGCTGACCCATCCATCCTCCACTTTGTCCTCGTGTGCAAAGGGGAAGCACTTGTGATATAGATATTATAGGGGTATATGATACTTGTTCATGCTTGAGTTGGAAGGAAATATTGAACTTAGTTGATGATTGTTATAAGGTGAATTCCTTCTTAGTTGATTGTGTTGTTTGTGTTTATAAGAATGTTATACTACATAAGCATATGTATTTACCTATGATAGGTTTGTTCATAACACAATCATGGATGGAGGAGAGCATCAAGAGGAGCTGGAAAACAAGCATACAATGGTGGGAAACAAGTGTGCACACATGGAGGAAATCATGGAGATTATTTCCCACAAGAGATCAAGGAGTTAAAGGAGCCATCCACGCATTGGGGGATCATATGGGAGCAGTAAGGACATGTCCTAGGATGTACCAAACGTTTTTATTAGAGGACCTGCGAGTCCATATGGCTGGACCCATGTTGGGTTCAGTTTGTAAAGGTTTGGGTGCACCAAACCGAGTAGGAATAGGTTAGGGGCCGCACCCCCTCTCTTGGCCGGACCCCTTCCCCCATATATGTTAGCAGCCACGAAATTAGGCTTAGACCAAGTTAAAACATAAACCCTAGATTCCAGAATTGAACCATATTCATCTGAATTTATCCCCATCGGTTTGGTGGAGTTACCCCTTGCAAATTCTGCGTGCTATCTGCTGTTCCACTAGGAATAAGAAGATACAAGACCACTCATAGTCTTTGATTATGTTGTGCAAGTGTGTGGAATTGAGAATATCCAAAGGGATTGAGAGATGTTGCATTGGCACCGGGGATTAGCCGGAGAGATTTCAGCGAGACACAAGTTATCGAGAGAGTGCTCATCGAGAAGATCGAGCCACCCCTTATCATATGGTACAAAGCACTAGGTTGACCTGGTGAGAAATTTATCCCTTAGAATTGTTTGTTTTCTACTTATCCAGAAAAAGCCACACCAAAAAATTCGTGTTAGTAGAGTTGCCATAGCCTAGATCAACACCAGTTGCTTTTTCTAGTTGCTGTTCTTGTTGATTTGCGTCTCCGTTTTCTCCTTTTGGGTCTTTTTAGTTCGGTCTAGGTTTAGGGTTCTTCGTGTTCTTCGTTTTCTATTTCAAGTGTCCACCGAAAATTCCAAAACGAAGTCCAATCCGAGGTGGTTTCCTTGTTGTTTTCGAGTTGTGGAAGGAATCGTGTCGCGGCACTAATTCTACCAGTTTTGCTGCTGCCGTTTCCTCGAGTTCCTATTCTACTCAGATTTGCTACTCGGAGTACACCTCCTGCCGCGGTACAAAAACGGGCCGAAACTTTGCAGCGCGCACCGCGTCTCCTGCCGTGCGCCTCGCTACCGCACACACAATTGCCCCGCGCGTTGCTGCGTCCACTGCTCGCTGCTGAGCCCCGCGCTGCCGCGGCACAAGTTCTGCGAATTTCTCTGCCGACGACACATAATTCCTGCCGTGAGTTCTAGTAGATTTCTGTCCGTTTTTCTTTTCCAATTTTGTTTGACTTCCTTTCCATATCTTTGAGAGACATAGACACAATCTATCTACATATAAAATTAGGAGCATACCCATACAAGACTAGCTCGTTTTTGTGCTCACAGACTGCTCATTACGTAGTTTCATCGTGCTGTTTTTCTGGAAAATTTTGCTCCGCAGTGCGACATATTGCAGCCAAAAAGAGGAGAAAAAAGTTTTAGTGTCTGTACATTTCATACAGATTGCATAATTTGTCCCAAAAGAGTGGAAAAATCAGAGAGAAAAACAGAAAAATAAGAGAGAAAAGAGGCCTGAAAATTGTTGATCGATTGCCACAAGTTTAGAGTTGTTTACATTGCTGTTTGCACTAGTTATTTGAGCAATCTTGTGCCTGATTCTAATATCCGTAGCTAGTGTCTTTCGAGTGCATTGCAACAATTCCATACATATAGTTGCTTGCCACATTATTCTCCACATGTGTGTTTCCCGTGCTTTTTATATCACATTGGACAACAAATAGGAGTTGTTATTTTGGTGTTGTTAGGTATCCAAACCAAGCCCCACCATACTCCTTGTTTGTCTTTTGATTACTAAAACCCCGGGTATTCTCTTCTTCACATACGTACACGTGTTACTACTACTTGTTGGTGAGTGTTTTTCTATTCACTTTGGAGCGGTAAGATACACCATTATTTGCTGTTTTGAGTGAGTTGTGAGAGAACACCACAACCCATTGTTATTTTGTTTCACTAACACGTTAATCAATGGAGCTTTGTAGTTTTTCTAGGTGTAGTGATACTTTCTAGGAGGAGGATTCTAGTGGAATACCTGCAGCAAATTTGTTCCACTTCACTGCCGACATCAAAGGTTGTCTTGTTTCTATTACTCTTGATAAGGGTACACGGTATGATTGTGTTAGTTCTGAGGTTGTTGAACAATTGCAGTTGGTTCCAAAAACATGTGATCCATTTAGGTTACCTACTTATGATGATGAACTTGTTATTACTCACATAGTTTTTCTTCCTTTAACCATTCATGGCTATAAGGAGAAAATATTATGTTATGTACTTCCTAGAGCATTTACTTGTTGTCATATTTTGTTGGGACGAAAATGGTGCCATAGATATAAGGTTACTTTTGATAGCCACTATCCCGATTTACAATTCTTTTGGAACAATAAGAAAAATGGGATAATACATGCATGGCTTAAATTTTTTCAGAAGGTTAGACATCAACCATTATTTTTGTCTCCTCAATTCCTAGAAATGCAAAGACTTGAACTCCTTGAAATGAAAAGACAAAAAATTATATGGGGATTCGAAGATGGGAAGACATGTGAGGTTGTGTCTACTAATGTAATCATGTCTACTTCTAGTGTTGTTTCTCATGATGTGCATGTTGCTTTTGAAGAAAGGGAGCCTATAGTACAACTAGCACCACCAGCACCACCACCAACACATACATTGGAGGAGCATACCATTGTGCCTAGTATTGTTTCTTGTGATATGCAGGTTACTCTTGAAGAAAGAGAGCCATTGTTAGTACAACCTACATCACCACTTGAGATAGATGATTCAGTGCGTACTATATCTGAGGAGGATGTTATTGCCATTGGTGCTGCTTTGGAGCTGCCACTTGCAAGTACAACTTTTTGTGAGTCTACTAATGTGCTAGTTAATTCTTGTGAGTTGATAACCACGTATAGTTCTCCACCATGTAATAGTTTGAATATTTCGAATTTTCACAATGTGGGTTTGATTACACATAAAGAAGTGCTTGCTAAAATACCACCTATTCAAATTGTGTTTTCCATCATGTTACATGAACCAATTACTGTGCAATGTCCTATGAATATGATTGCTGAAATTTGATATGTCAATTCTAGCACCTATACTACTTGCTTCACTTTTAATTTGGTTGGTGATTATAACATGAATCAAATTTTTATGGTGGATCACATATGTATTACTTGTGATAAAATTGCTGAATTGAACATTGTGTTACCTTGGTTGGATTGTTTACAATTTGCTAAATTTGAGCATGATTATACACATATGTTTGGTTTACAACAAAACTTGATAAGTACATATGCTACTGATTTATACTTCACTTTTATTTGCAAAATGAGTTGCAATTTACATGATGATTATACTAAACATGATAAGAAAATTGAGTGCACTACTACCACCAATTTTGATCATAGATCTTCTGTGAGAACACTTGATTTGATACTAAATAATAAGAATTTATATATAGATGTTTCTCCTTATGATTATAATTTTATGAGCTTCACTTATATTTGCAATTGTAATTTCTATTTGATGATATGCTATTTGTTTTCATTTGAAAATTTTGTGATACATACATGCAAATTTCGTTGCTTCCTGTCATTGAGAATTTATATCGTGTCCACAAAACTAATGCACCCCATTATAGATACATATATTGTGCATAGACGGTGTTCTTTTTGTGTCTTCCATGCTCAGGTTACCACAAGCCGAGGACGTCTTGTCATGAAGAAAGGGAGGATGATATGGATATTATAGGGGTACATGATACTTGTTCATGCTTGAGTTGGAAGAAAATATTGAACTTAGTTGATGATTGTTATAAGGTGAATTCCTTCTTAGTTGATTGTGTTGTTTGTGTTTATAAGAATGTTATACTACCTAAGCATATGTATTTATGTATGATAGGTTTGTTGATAACACAATCATGGATTGAGGAGAGCATCAAGAGGAGCTGGAAAACAAGCATACAATGGTGGAAAACAAGTGTGCACACATGGAGGAAATCATGGAGATTGTTTCCCACAAGAGCTCAAGGAATTAAAGGATCCATCCACACATTGGGGGGTGATATGGGAGCAGCAAGGACATGTCCTAGGCTATCCCAAACGTTTTTTATTAGAGGACCTGCGAGTCCATATGGCTGGACCCATGTTGGGTTCGGTTTGTAAAGGTTTGGGTGCACCAAACCGAGTAGGAATAGGTTAGGGGCCGCACCCCTTCCCCCATATAATGTTAGGAGCCACGAAATTAGGCTTAGACCCAGTTAAAACATAAACCCTAGATTCCAGAATTGAACCATCTTCATCTGAGTTTATCCCCACCGGTTTGGTGGAGTTACCCCTTGCTAATTCTACGTGCTATCTGTTGTTTCACTGGGAATAAGAAGATATAGGACCACTCGTAGTCTTTGATTACGTTGTGCAAGTGTGTGGAGTTGAGAATATCCAAAGGGATTGAGAGCTGTTGCATTGGCACCAGGGATCAGCTGGAGAGATTTCAGGGAGACACAAGTTATCATCAAGTTATCGAGAGAGTGCTCATCGAGAAGATCGGGCCACCCCTTATCAACTTGACACTAACGACATGACAAATTTCCCTCCATCTTTGTTGCCTTTGTTGTAGGAATTTCAAGACGTCTTTCCCGATGAACTCTCTCCGGGTCTACCTCCCCTACGAGGAATCGAGCACCGCATTGACCTCATCCCGGTTGCGCCACTTCCAAACCGTGCTCCCTACCGCACCAACCCCGAGGAGACTAAGGAGATTGAGCGCGAAATCTAAGAACTAATCGACAAAGGTTTTATCCGCGAATCCCTTAGCCCTTGTGCTGTGCCGGTTATCCTTGTTCCAAAAAAAGATGCTACTTCCCGAATGTGCATGGATTGTCGACCTATCAATGCTATCACCGTTAGATATATACATCCAATCCCTAGACTTGATGATATGCTTGATGAATTGAGTGGTGCTATTAACTTTTCCAAAATTGACCTTAAAACTGGTTATCACCAAATTCGCATGAGCATATGAGATGAATGGAAAACAACTTTCAAAACAAAACTTCGATTGTATGAATGGCTTGTCATGCCCTTTGGTCTTTCGAATGCCCCTTCAACTTTTATGCGTCTTATGAATGAAGTCTAGCGCCCTTTCATTGGAAAATTTGTCGTGGTTTACTTTGATGACATCCTCATTTATAGCAAATCTTTGGAGGATCATCTTGATCATGTTTCTCAAGTATTGTTGGCTCTTCGCAAAGCAAAACTCTTCGCCAATCTTTTCCAAATGCAATTTTTGCACCAACAAGCTTGTTTTCTTGGGATTTGTGATCTGTTCAAATGGAATTGAAGTCGACAACAAGAAAGTCGAGGCAATTAAGAATTCGCCTAACCCTACTTCCATGGGTGAGATAAGTCGCTTTCATGGCCTTGCTGGTTTCTATCGCGCTTTGTGAAAGATTTTTCAACAATTGCTTGCCCTTTGAATGAACTTACAAATAAAAATGTACCTTTTGTTTGGGAAACACGCAACAAAAAGCTTTTGGCACACTTAAGAAATGTTTGACCGAAGCTTCTTTGCTTGTCTTGCCGGATTTGGAGAAAACTTTTGAGATTGAATGTGACGCTAGTGGCATAGGCATTGGTGGCGTTCTTATGCAAAATGGACGTCCCGTTGCTTATCACAGTGAGAAGTTAGATGGTGCTAGACTCAATTACCCAATTTATGACAAGGAACTATTTTCTTCGGTTAGAGTCTTAGAAGTTTGGCAAAATTACCTTTGGCCTAAAGAATTTGTCATTCATTCAGATCATGAATCATTGAAATATTTGAAAAGCCAAGCTAATTTGAACAGAAGGCATGGTAAATGGGTAGAATTCATTGAATCTTTTCCTTATGTCATTAAGTACAAGGAAGGTAAAGAAAATATTGTAGCGGATGCTTTGTCTAGAAAAGAGTGTCTTCTTACACACCTTGACATTAATGTGATTGGTTTGGATGAAATGAAATACTTATACTCTTCTGATGCTTTCTTTGGTCCTGTTTTTGAGAAATGCTTACCCAACCGAGGTTTCCATGATTACTATCTACACAAAGGTTTCTTATTTAAGGCTAACAAATTGTTTATTCCGGAGTCCTCTCTTCGTTTGTTGTTATTGAAGGAATCTCATGAAGGAGGTCTCATGGGACACTTTGGACGTGACAAGACCTACGCCATGCTCTCCAACCACTACTTTTGGCCTAATATGAGGCATCAAGTTGAAAGACACGTCAGGAGATGTTCTACATGTCTCTAAGCTAAGTCTACTTCCAACCCTCATAGTCTTTACTTGCCATTACCTATCCCACATGCACCTTTGAGTGATATTAGTATGGACTTTGTGTTAGGACTCCCACGCACTAAAACCAATATGGACTCCATCTTTCTCGTTGTTGATCGTTTCTCTAAGATGGAGATTTCATTCCATGCAGCCGAACCGATGACGCTTCACATGTTGCCACATTGTTTTTCAGGGAAATTGTGCGTCTACATGGTGTGCCCACTTCAATTGTGTCGGATCGTGACTTCAATTTCACCTGCTACTTTTGGAAGACTTTGATGGCCAAGATCGGCGTCAAGCTACTTTTCTCCACCTCCTATGACCCACAAACGGATGGACAAACCGAAGTCGTGAACCGCACGCTCTCTTCACTCCTTTGAGCATTGATCAATCCCAACCTCAAGAATTGGGAAGAATGCATCCCTCATGTCGAGTTCGCCTACAATCAAGCACTACACCAAGCTACCAAGAGAAGCCCCTTCGAGATCGTCTACGGCTTCAACCCAAACACCTGCACTCGACATACTACCATTGCCTCTCCGCGAGCAAGTCAACATGGACATTGACAAGTGCACCAACTACATCAAGAAGCTACATGAATCCACAAGAGCTACACCCGAGAAGCACTCCGAGCATCGAGCATCCGTCATGAACAAGAACAAGAAGCCAATGGTATTCCAAGAAGGTGACCTCGTTTGGCTACACTTGCGCAAGGACTGTTTCCCACAAGAGCGCAAATCCAAGCTCAAGCCAAGAGGCGACGTCCCTTTCAAGATCATCAAGAACATCAACAACAACACTTAGAAGCTCGACTTGCCGCAATCCAAGTACCTTGTCCACAACTCCTTCAGTGTCACGGATCTCTCTCCCTTCCATGGATACCCAAATAACGAAGAAGACCGCGAGTCGAGGTCGACTATTTTATAGGGGGAGATGATGCAGCACACCCCATTCCACCAAGTGGACCAATGAAAAGATCGCGAGAAAAGGCGATACATGAAAAGGTGAACTCACTCCTCTCGCTTCGTGCTTTCGGTGACTTTGTGAATGGTGTGCTACCTCATGGAAATGCCCTTTGTGTGCTCAGGTTTTACCCCACCATGGACCCCCAAGATGATGCTCAAGATGCCCAAGAACGTGCTCAAGAAGTTGCCCAAAAAACCATGGAAGATGCCCAAGAATAAGCCGTCAAGGAAGAAGGAGAGAAGAAGGTGGAGCCGGGGTGCAGGAAACCCGGCCTACAGCCCGGCCAGGCCGGTCTCGAGGCCGGCGACCTAACAGAAGCGCCCGGCCCCAAGCCCGGCCTGGGCCTGCCTCCCTGCGCACCCCAGGCCGGCCACCTGCCCGAGCCGCCCGGCCCCGAGCCCGGCCTAGGCCGGCCTCCCTGCATCGCCAGGCCGGGAACCACATAGACCCGGCCGGCCTCTAGGCCGGCTTCCCTGCACACTCGCAAAAGTGGGTGAAAGACCCCATTTTGTGATCTACCCCTAGGCTATATAAGGAGACCCCCTAGGCTATATAAGGAGACCCCCATTGTCAGATCTAGGTTAGAGATGATTTGAGAACTTTGAGCTTTGCTCTTGTATCCCTCTTGTGATCTACTCCTATGGTTTGTACCTAGGACCATATCAACTCTACTCCTATGATATTCATCTAGGATCGTATCAAGATTCATCGAGTTGCCTATCCTATCCCCTTGGGATTCAGTTAGGGACTTCCCAATCTTCCTCAACTAACCCTTGAGGTTCTATTGGCGTGGTGGACCGGCCACGGGTGTGAAGCGGTTTCAATCAAGGTGAGTTCAGTTGGATCGATCGTTCCGTAGGCGGCCCTCGGGGTTTAGTTGACAGGAGATTTGGGATTCTTAGGTTCTTACTAGTTATCTCCCCTCGATTCCCCCACGTTTCCCCTTGATTCTTCCCCAATTTACCCTCGATCCCCTTCGTGTTCTTCATGTTCATCATTCGTTCTTCGTGTTCTTGGTCAATTCGTGAAGATCGAGCCATCTAGGAGCTAACCCCTCCCTATCACCCTGCCACCACGACCTTGACCCGCATCAGACCGCAGTCTGTGGAGTCATGTTGCTGAGTAGTCTTCCCCACCATCTCCGCTCGTCCCGTGCCACCACAACCTCGACTCCACCATGCCCATGACCGCGCTGCTCGCCGGGTCGCGCTGCTTCTCCGCTGGTGATCCTCTTGTTCCACTCCCCCGCTGATGCTGCATCACATCTGCCTCTCCATCTGCAAACCCTAACAGTTCATGCCTAATTGATTATTTTTTCTACCACGGCTGGGTGAGTCTGAAAGCGAGGCGCACCGGCAAGGTCTTCATCAGGAGGATTCGTAGCTGATTTTATGTAGTCGGAAGCAAATCCGATCCTGAATTCACAACACATGAAATCAAGTCGTCCCCAAGTCCCTATCCCCAATCATCCCTTGCAGAAGGTTTTTCTTGAGAGAGATTGACGATTTGATTATAGTACTTTGGATTGTTCTTGCAACCACCGAGCTGACCCCATAAGTTTTATGAATTACCTTTCTGACGTTCAGCTATCTATCTTCTTCTCCCCAGGGTGTACATGAATGCTATTTTTTTCAAAAAATCTCATTCTCGATCCACAGGAAGATCACGGAGGCCGTCCACGACTTCAGGCTATTTCAGACCCATATTCTTTCTCTAACGTTTCTTCTTACTTCAGACTCCGCCATCCTCTTTACTAGGATAGGTAGCATTCTAAAATTTACACTTTATGTTATTTTCATAGCTGCAATTCGGATTTAGCGGCCATACTGTAAGGGTCATGTTTCATTTTACTCTCTAGTGCATCTTAAAACAACAGACTAGTTGTTTAAGAATGTGAAAATTGGATCCAAATTTTGTCAATGATGGATGCCACAGGTCTGAAATCAGAATATGAACTCTATGATGCAACTTCATTGAGTGTTCGTCATGGCTATGTGCAGGCTTGATTTGCATTAAAATGGAGGAGTGCTAGGTTATCGTTTAGCCATTAGAACTTGGCCTATGTTCCCAAGTTGTCCTTTCTGAACATGTGCATCTCTTCACTAGCTTTGTTTACTAATACATGATGACATTGTTGTTCATGTACTCCGTACAAATGTTTCTTGCTCATGTCCATTTAATCTTTTGCTCATGTACACATCTGTACACTTCCAGTTTTGTGGAAAATATCTCTCAAACATCTCTATATTATTGTTCTGTAGGGTGCCAATTAGTTTTAGACTAGCAATTCACGACTGTAACTAAAATCATTTGTTGCCTGTCGGAGTAATCGAGTTTCTTGTTTAATAAAATGTCATAGATGTACCTAACAATGTCTATCATGCTGTTATTTTACATGCCCTAATCTGAACATGATTGTGATTTGGGAGGAGTCTGGCACAACTCCTGGTTAGTCTTACTCTGCGACCAACAAGAACATGGTTGTGATTTGGGAGGAGAGTCACTGTATGACTACCTGCTTAATCCTCAGAAGTAAGAACATATGGTTAATGCTCACTTTCCATAACATGTTGTAGTTCCATATTTTATCAGCATGACACATACAAGAATAACAGCCACCTTGTTGAATTTTCAAAATAGAGATAAAGACAAAACTAGGCGTTTCCACACTATAAAAAGGTAAAATAAGTACAACTTGCAGGCTGGCAGAATAATAAGAAAGAGTAAAAAGGATAACTCGTGTACCACATATTAGTTGTTAAATATGCAGCTACCAAGGAACCCAAGGATGGTTAACTCATCATTCATTACTGAGAAGAGAGGGGAGGACTGATGGCATAGTAGATCGCTTGAGAGGGGACCGTAATATTAGAGCATCCAAACATCTTAAATTGAGAAAAATTGGGACATTATGTACTTCAAGTGGGAGTAATGGCCAAAATCCATTTTAAGATGTGAATCACATTTATTTTAAATTTGCTTGCTCTTCCTTTTGTTGCATATATTGGTCCAAAATGAAAACTTGGAGATGCATAGCATTGAAATAAATTATGGTAATATCATATGCTCTATCTTTTAATGTTGTATAACTGATTATTTTTGTATAATTTCTATTGACTTATAAAATAACATGCTATACTTATAATAGTTCTTATAACATTTTGAAATAAAATCTACTGTAGTTCAGTCCATGTACTTACATTAGTTGCCGGTTCTTTTCATTATTTCCTTGGTAGCTCCAGTTGCTATGGTGTGATGCTTGTATCATGGGAGGCGGCTAAGTGTTCTGCGGCGACAGCCTCAAGTCAAACTCGGTAGCGGCGGCGACTCCTTCGGACAGAACGAAGAAGCGGCGTCAATGTCGCGACAATCACGGCGGCGAGCTGAGCCAGTAGGGACGACAAATTTGAACTTTTTGAATGATCACCGAATGAGGTATGGGGAAAATTGTTATGTGTTTTGCTTGTCTAAACTTCCTGACGAAGTCACTGATGGACAATTGATGTTTTTGTAATGTTCCTACACTGAATGAAAGTAGATGGAAACCAACTTATATATGTTTTTATTGTACTCCTTCAATCTTGTTATAGACGGGTGAATAATTATTTATGTTGGACTGCAGCTACTTGCCGCCAGATGGTGCCTCCACCCTACAAAATTGTTTTGGATATTGTACTTGGAAGCATATGTTGGAAGTTTTGACGTTTCACAAGAGTTGAGCGCTTTGAAAACGACAGCATACTTCTTTTTGATATTGTGCTATCGATGTTAATTTCACTTTGTAGTATATGATCATATTTGGTTACCTATGAGTGTTTGCGATCATATTGTATTATCGTTGTGCAAATGCATTATCTTTTTAATTCTAAAATATTTACCAGTGACGGGCAAACTACCAAACTACAGAACTACCTGTCACTGATGATGAGGTTAAATCCCTAGGGTGATAACTACGTAGTGACTGGCATAATTAAATGCATGTCACTAGTAAACACACACTAGTGACGGGCATGAGCCTGTCACTAGTAACCTCATACCAGTGACAGTTATTAGCAACATGCGCTTTTCCTTTCACTAATGGGCCTTTTGAGGCTGTCACTGGTAGGCTTTTCTGCGGTAGTGTTTTACACTGATAATACAACCTACTGCAAGCACTGTTCTTTTACTGCAATCATTGTTCTCATTTCTTTCACTCAAACGAGTAACATTTTCCACACTATATGTCTAATCCTTTCTGTTAGCAAAACCGGCGAGATTGACAACCTCACTGCTTCGTTGGGGCAAAATATCTTGGTTGTGTTGTGTGCAAATTCCACGTTGCTGCTCAGCCTGGTAGTGCGCCCTTCAGAAGTGATTTTTTTCTCTCCCACTGGTCTGATTAAACCTTGGTTTCTTACTGAGGAAAAACTTGTTGTTGTACTCTTCATACCTTCCTCTTGGGGTCTCCCAACGAACGTGTGTTCTCATTTCATCAGTAGCGATGGTCGGGTCCTAGTTACACACTAGAAGTAGCCTCCTAAGAAGGATAAAGAGGAGCCTCAACTCTCAAATCAAGTCTCAAATCTCATTTAACCATAATCTGGATGGAGGGGTGTCTATTTATAGGTTAAGAGACAAAGGGAGGGGTTACATGATCATTTTGGACCAATTCTGTGCGCAGGCAGTCACTTACCTCAAAGACTCCGGTATGGAGGGGCCGGAGACTGCGGTCTGGGAAGGGCCAGAGACTCAGGTCTTGAGGGAGGATACTCCGGTATGTAGGGCGCAGGGCAGAGACTCTGTAATGTAGATGTTTGCCAGATCTTTCAACACAAGAACCACCGATGATAACTATTCTCCCAACCACGTGAGCAATACATGTAACTTGAAGAAAATGAATAGATTTATGCGAGTAACAAGGTGACAAACATCATGCCTCACTCCAAACTCGACAACTCTTGACAGATATAAGAGCCTTCTCGCAACACACCATAACTCTTGGCAGATCCAAGAATACTCATGCCTTTATTTCAAATATAACTGACGAACGTCCGAGACGTCATCCACACGCCGAGCCCCTAGGGACGGTGGAACCTTGGACTTTTTTAGTTCTACATAATTTTTGACCTCCCTAGAACCCTAGGTCTTGGCTCCCTTTATATAGGAGGTCAGCCCCTTGTCGGTTGGATAGTCCTCCTATATAAACTGACTCAAACCTAAACCTAGTTGGACTCGACACGATACAAATTGCCTATTAGAATGCTCAGACAACACATGCGGCTCGCATGCCTTAGACATTATACATCATAATTTATTCTCACAGGGTGCTAACAAGTAGATGTCCGTATCATCCTCCTTTTCTTAGGAAGACGTTGTTCGCAATGTCACAAGGTCTTCTCCTACGTGTGTGTGGCGTCGAATCTTTACATCGCCACGATTCTTCTCCATCCTCAAGTCTTGCCGGCCTGCCACACCACATTCTCCCTCTCTGCTAGTTATACTTGTTCTTGGTTCCCTCCATGTTTGGCACCACCAACCTGACCGAGACACATAACTTTTGGACAACACATAGAAACGAACCACGCAAATCACGCAAAACAAATATGACAAATTCCTGCACACCTAGGGTCCAAATAAGCTGAATATGCACGCAAATCCAATATGAAATTGTGGAGGTCAACTAAGTGCATCATCCAAGACGAATATGACAAATTCCTGCATGCCATGATCCAAATGAACTGAGTTCACCATCACTTTAAAATAACTCCGGTATCTCTTTTTATTTTTTCCATTTTTTCCGTCCGTGCACAAAATATGTATGAAACCAACCATGCCAATATAATAACTTTGGCAATTAGCCAACCAATAGAACCTGGGCTGTTCACACCACGTAATGCCTTTTTTTACTTTCCTTTCCGCTTGACAGGTATCCTAGTTGGGGGCGCTCTAGTGCGTCCTCTGTTGTGACCCGGGCCTACATGTCAGCCAGTGTCTTTTTTACCCGTGATGATCCTTCTCTGGATATTTAATTTGTTATACCTACGGACGAGCGGGACTGTGGACCTCTTTGTATGCACGGGTCCAGGCTGCCAGCTGGATCCGAAGATGCCCGCAAGCGAGTCATTCTTTTCTCTTGCTACCTCTCGTGCTCCATCCATTAGCCTGGTACCATTCAAGAACACTCCTACGTGTATGTACGTGAGTACCGTGACTAGGGTGCGTGTGTGTATCGGTGCGTGTGTGTATCTGTTCTCTTTCTTCAAAGACACGACAAAGTAACAAAACCTGTGGTTTTTCTTCTTGAGAAGAACATATGGCGTTTAATGGATTTCCGACCGGGTAATTTAAGAATCTTAACTTGTCTCGAATCTCCTATAGCTAGAACCTAACCACGTAACACACTAATACAACACATGCTAAGAAAATTACCGGTCACAAAATACCTTGTATCCCATGAAACTTTTGTTAATACTCTTTTGTATGATGATGAATAATCTACAAGTGTATGCTCCTTGACTTTCTTCGGTGAAATACCGCATTTCTTTCTACATAAAGGTTTTAAGTGTTTTCAGGTCTATGTTCATTTGATTTTCTTCACGTTAAATAACCCAAAAAAAAATTTAAACAATGTTCAAGAGGTTTACCTCTTCTCTTTCGCCTGAAATGTGTTTTTGGGTGTAAACATTGTTGTTTCCAAAATAATAAAATTTAAGATATACTACTGATAGTATTTTTCATTTTAAGGTTGCATACTATTGAATTGGTTAGAGAAATATGTTGATAATAGATTATGATGATTATCATCGGCGCATCGAAGCGCGCCAAGTCCTTCTAGTAGCGAGGCAATTAGCAAGGAGAAAGAGCGTGCCCCGATCCGATTCCAACTGAAACAGCCATGCGATACCTTCTGATCCAACTTTTTTATGTATACTTTCAAACTCACGTACCAAGAAAAGGAAACAGCCACATACTTGGACCAATCAATGGTTAGTTTCCCTTTTTCAATCGTACTTGACTTGGAATCAAAAAATAACACCTTGCGGGACGAGCACACAACACGTATCTTCCTTGTGTACGTAGGTGACTAGGAAAGGTATCCATACAAATCTTCTACTATCGTTTTGCTTCCTTTTTTAAGGCTATCGCTAGGCGTAGTTCATCCTAGACGTGTCCAAGTTTAGGTCCCCTCGTGAGCCGTCAGATCATCATCCAACGTCCAGAAATCAGCACAACGCATTTTTGTATTTTAATCCCTAAACTTTTTCGGAACTCAATCCGCACTCCACAATAGACCGAATTAAACAAATTGGTATATCGCGTTGCCCCTGATCATGTCGATAATTACAGAAAAAATGTCATTGCGCAATTTTGCATGAGTATTGCAACAAATTCACGGGTATCGCAACAAAATTCCTGTCCCCTATAAAAAAAAACATTGCAACAAATTGTTCCAATTTTTTTTTAAAAATAAGTAATGCTAGAAAAAATAGTTAAACAATATGTTTATTGCGTTGCAACAAAAAAGTTCAAACACTTAAACAAACACCACAAACTATTACAACAAAAAACTATGTTCTTTTGGCAATTTAAAAAAGTGAGCAATTGTCGTTGAAAATTTATTTGCATCAAAAGTATGCATCTATTTCAACGTAAATAACAAAATATTACAACAAAACATATTAAAAAAATGTTGTTTACAGTTGGGGGAGGGACAAAAATGTTTTTCCACATATTCAATTTTAACAAAAATCATCCGGTATTTCAACAAAAATTTAAACGGTAGAAATAAAAAAAATCACATGTTTACAACATGTGAAGAAGTGCATAAGAAAAAAAAATCTAAAACAACGCGTGCATTTTCTAGAAAAATCATCCAGAAAAAACATTGCAACATCTCGCATGTGCTTTCTCAACTAAATTTTTGCGAACTTGTTACAATTTTTTAAGACATACGCAACATTGGCCGAAAATGGCGAAAGTACATATATGGCTGCATCTACTTATATTATTGGGCTGCTAAAAATATTATCTGACGCGAAAACCAGGTCAAAAACCAAATTTATACTAATTGGGGCTGCATATACACATAGGCCGGCCTAAAGTGGGTTCGAATGCCTGGAGCAGTGAACGAGGTGAGGGGACCTAGCGCCGCGCACTATAGGTCCCCCTAGAATAAGCATTTCTCCTTTTAAACTCTTGTGCACTTTCTTTCTTTTTTTTTTTGCTTGTACGTACGCTTCAAGGCAAATCCAAGCATATCCGAATCAATTCCATGTAGTCCCAAGCCAATCGAAACGGAAAGGATCCTAGGATATTCGTCGCCGCACTTGGCGCCCCACCACGCGCGATTCCGCGCATAGTACGACCGTAGCACAAAAGCCCAAATATCCAATATGTACCTTCCTTATCTGTTAGGTCCGCTCAACAATCCGATAACCTTCCACGCATGGCGGCCTAAGAGCTGATGCTGCTCTATGGATGAATTTTTTTCTTGAAGAATCTTGTCGGAAACAAAATCAATCGCCAACTTTCCTTTTCCTCCTCGACTCAGCTAAGATGCTACGACGCGCCACCTCGCCCATCCAACACTCTCGAGCAAAATAAATCTGCAAATTTTTGCAACCTGCAGATCAATCTTCAACTAGGCAAACCTCACGTTGATCAACATGGCACTCTGATACCAGATGATGTCGATGTTTGCCGAATCTTTTACCGCAAGAATCACCGATGATAACTATTCTCCCGACCATATGAGCAATACACGTAACTTGAAGAACATGAATAGATTTAGGCGAGCAATAGGGTGATGAACACCACGGCTCACACCAAGCTCGACAACTCTTGGCAGATCTAAGAGCCTTCTTGCCACGTACGACCCCCCTTGGCAGATCCAAGGATACTCATGCCTTTATTTCAAAGATAGCCGACGAACGTCCGAGACATCATCTACATGCCGATCCTCTAGGGACGGTGGAATCTTGAAATTTTTTAGTTCAACACAGTTTTCAACCTCCCTAAAACCCTAGGCTATGACTCCCTTGATACAGGAGTCCAATCCCTAGTCGGTTGGAGAGACCCAAACCAAAACCGACTCAAACGTAAACCTAGTTGGACTTGACACAATACAAACCGGCCTGTTAGAAGGCTTGGTCAACACATGCGACTCATATGCCTTAGACATTATATATTGTAATTTATTGTCCTAGTGTGCTAATTAACCAGTAGATGCCCGCATCACTCTAGTCTTTCTCTATTTTTGCTTGGGTCTGGAATGGGCGACGACTCCAGCTTGGGGCGCGCGGGGCGGAGACTTTGATGTTTCCAGTCTTACTCCAGGCATACTCTAGACCCCTATACATAGCCACATGCCAATTGATAGCACAAGGAGATCTAGAATGGGTCAGAGACTCCAGTGTGGTAGACGGGGCAGAGACTCCGGTCTTGGCGATACCAGTGCATGAGTGTTTTGGAGACTCCGGTCTTGATAGTTTCAGGTAGCTTCTTCTGTTGGGCATCTTCTTCATTCTCTTCATTCTTCTTCGGTTTGTCTTGGGCATCTTCGAGCACATCATCATAGCAATCTTGGGGGTCACACCCGAGGATGCAAAGTAGATCCCCATGAGGTAGCAAACCGTTCACCAAGTCATTGATATCGTAGAGATCTAAGAGTGAGTTTACCTTGTCTTTCATATCTTTGGCTCGTGCTCTCGTCATTGGTATTGGGCCAATTCGCAGAATAGGGGTACGAAGTGTGACCAGAGTAAGTTTCGAGTCTCCGCCCCGCGCCCTCCAGGCCAGAGTCTCCTTCCCTTCCCAGGCTGTAGTATCCTCCCCTTCCCAATACGGAGTCTCCGCCCCTCCATACCAGAGTCTCTGGGTAAGTGACTCCTTGCACGCAGAACTGGTCCAAAATGACCATGTAACCCCTCCCTTTGGCCCTTAGCCTATACATAGACATCCCTTCGTCCAGATTAGGGTTAGATGAGACTTGAGACTTGATTTAAGATACGAGGCTCCTCTTTATTCCTCTTAGGAGGCTACTTATAGTGTGTCACTAGGAACGTACCAAGGTTACCCCAATTACTCTTGTATTTGGACCGTATTAAGGCTACTCCGCAATTGCCGTCCTTTCCCCTTGGGATTCTGTCGGTGTTTTCGCAGTCTTTCTCTTTCTTGACTGACCCTGGAGCATCTATAGGTGTGGTGAACTAGTTGTATGGTTGAAGTGGTTCCAATCAAGGTGAGTTCAAGTTGGTTATTTTCTGGAGGTTTCCGCGGGTTTAGTTGTCAAGTTTCGAATCTTCTAGCTCGCATTTGTTATCCGGTTACTTGTTATTGGTGCTCTTGCTTTTCCACACGCGTCTTCCGTGAGATCAGGCCACTCCCGAGGTTTAACCGTCACCATCCGGTAAAAGAGCCTCACCATCTAGCATCAGCAGCCTAAATTGCCACGGATTTGACCCCTCAATCCCCCTTTTCCACCAAATTTTTTTCATCCCCATCCCAATTTCGAAATATTCAAAAAGAGAGACAAAAAGGATTTTAACCGATCTATTAATTTGTTGAGTTTTTCGTGGGTTTGGTCCGTGGATTTTTTGCTTTAGACCTGATGAGGACATCCCTAGTGCTTCTACACTTTCTCCCATTGAAGATGTTGCTATTAAAGAGAAACATGATGAAGTGAGAATTGGACCAATGACAAGAACAAGAACTAAGTTATTACGACAACAGGTGAATTATCTGTCACATCCTCATTTTGGAAACAAGTTTGTAAGGAGGAAAACATGAAATTAGGGAGCAACAAAAACTTTTAGTTGATCCTGTTGTTTTTCTGAAATTATGACTCCTTATGTAAACCTGATGTTTCCTTTGAGAAATAAAGAGTGGAAGGTTGTTATTGTTATTTCTTGTCTTCCTTACCATCTTGTTAAACTTGGTTATGATTCACCAAAGAATGAAAACAAGATTTGGTTTGAAAATCCTTAAGGAAAATATTATTTTTTTCCTTTTCTGTTTTCAGCTATCACATTCACTTTTGGGTATCATTTCTATCCATGAAACCCAACTCATTTTTGTGTTTTCTTTGGATGTCATCCATGCTTATGGTACGGACTTGCTCAACATGTCCAAAGAAATATTTTTGAGACAGTGGAAAACATGCTTTCATGAGTGTTTTTCTACCTAGTTGAAAAACAGGAAAAAGAAAAAACATTGAAAACATAAAAACACCCCTGTTTCAGCCTTGTTTTCACCCACCTATATATTTTCTAAAATCTAATAAAAATAGGTTTCTGAAACTAGGTGGTGTGCTCTTCAAAACCATACTTCCATCTTTCCATTTGAAATTTATTTGCTATGCCAAACAAGCCCTACTTTCCCTATCTTCTGTCTGTTTTTGGACGTACAAAAATTCCTGAAATCTTAACTGAATTTTTCTGAAACTGAACTCGAGCTCGGTCAGTTTCTGCACCCGAATCAAAACATGCACAAATTCGTGTTGTTGATCATGCTGGTGCCTTGCCCTGTTGCCAAACCACTTTGCCCTGCTCTCCTCTCTCGAAACCAGCCCCTGGTTTGGTCGTGAGCGCGGCAGAAGGGGAGACCAGCTCCGGGACAAGGTTGGTGTCCACCGGGCCGCCCTGTCAGCATAGCACAGGGTCAACCCGTGCCCCATCTCCCTTCTTCCACGGCCTAGGGCCAGATCAGGCACGGCCTCGACGCCACGGTGCTCGGCATGCAACTCCACGTGCTGCTTGTGCCCTGAGAACGCGAGCAATGTGGCATGGCCATTGTAGTCGTGGCGAGCGCCCGAGCCCGAACATCTCCCGAGATCTCCCTGTATAAGAACCCATCCACTCCACTGCTTCTGCACTCACCTCCACACACTCACCGCACCCTCCCCAAACCGTGTTTTCCTCTGCTGCTATCCCTGTGAGAGCCAGAGGGACGAACTCTCGCCATTCTGCCCACGGAAGAGACACAGACGCCCTGCTCGCGTATCTGCCTCGCCCCTCTCCATTTTCGATTCAGATGATTCCCCTATCCAAGGCCTATGTGCCTGACACCCTCGCTTGCTCGATGGCATGCAGGTTCTTCGCCGCCGTGCTCGACGCTGCTAGGGATGTCTCGGTGCGCGCGGGCGCTACGGAGGTGCCTGGACCCTGCTGCTGTTTCTGAACACCTGCGACGGCCTCGCTCCATCGCCTCTTCCCTGAACATCGATTCCCATCGAGCCCAAGGTGAGCCACTTCCCGTACGGGAGTCCTAGTGCTCGCCGACGGCCCGATCTGAACGCGAGGTGGAAGAAAGCGCGAGAGCCGCCCATCCGTTGATCAACGGCCCCCTTTGAATTTCTCTGTGGAGTGTCCTGGCCGTTAGATCAAGTTCCTGCGGCCGCGTACTGGTTCACTCGCGCGTGCGACCGATCTGGGCCGGCCCAGCGCAATGCGCTCTGGCGCGTAGAGGCCAGCGGCCTGCTGAGCCCGCGCTGGCTGTTTTTAATTCAAATCTGTTTTTTCCAGAAAACTGCCACACCACTTTAATCCAAACTAAAATACCTAAACTTCAAATATGGCCACCCCATTTTTATCAAAGGTACCTCCATGTTTTCCTAACCATATGCAAGTAGCAGATCTACATTTGCATCCCTGGTTCACCTGTGAAAAATCCCACAAGTCAACCTATCTGAAATCTTAAACATGCTATAACTTTTGATTTAGGAATCCAATGGAAGTGAGGTTGATCTCTCTGGATAGACCTTGTTGAATCCTAACAAGATCAGTAGGCCTCACATGAACTTGAGTTTCCTATTTTAAATTACATGCAAAATGGTAAACAACCAGAGAGCCACTAAATGATTTTTATGAATTTTTCTAAAACGATTTTTGAGATGAATCTTTTTGGATGTGCTTCTGTATAAGTAGATCTACCATATCCTAGCTTTGGGTGATGTTTTGAGCTGTAGAATAGTTTTGGCATGCATTACAAGTTTTAATAGTATTCTGCCATGTGTAAATCCCATGTTTTTTTTTGTTAAATGTATGAATGCCTTGTGCGATCTTACTAGCATGTATAGGAGTTTTTTTCACTGCCATGTGATTGTTATATTGTGGATCTACCATGTTAGGTTAAATCTTGTTCATGAAAATGCCATGGTTTGTCATGCATGTCAATATCTATGCTTGTATTCTATTTTCCATTATTACTAGAGTTGTTTGCCATGTGTACCTTCATGCCAAGATTGTTTTCATGCCTTGCATGTTATGATATGTCTCTGTTATATACTTGGTTAGCTTCTGGTGGCATGCTTAGTTATCTTTTACAACTAGATTATGGCTTGCATTTTCATAGAAATGCATGTTTTACTCCCTCATGCTTGTTTGATTGTTTCTTAAATTATTTTCCATTCTGTATACTCATTTTGGTAAATGAACAGAGAGTCATTTCACTCTTTATGGCCATGTATGAGAGTGGTACACCCACTGGACTCATGCCATATGCTTGATGCATGACTTGTAGAAAACTATGCCGTGTTATGCATGTTTTTGATGCATGTTTGAGTGCTATAGCATATGGTAGTAATGTTATTTTTGGTGATTCTTTTGAGATGAATGCTTGCTGTATGTGTGCTGTATTAGCTTGTGCTTGCCTTTGTCTTGTGCTGATTGAGTGCTTTTCTTTTTACTTTTTACGACGTTAGATAACGAAGAGACTATTGCTCCTGAAGAGGTTTTCTGTAACTCTTGTTTATTTCAAGAGTGTGATCAAGACCAGGGCCAAGGCAAGCCACTCTAAATGCTTGCTGTTGTTTTACTTACCATGCATGATTTACTTCTGAAGTTTTTACTTAAGTTGTTTTTGAACTATTTCTTTTAAGAGAACATTACCATTATCGCTTTTAATGAATTGTCGTAGCCACTCCATAATCTTGGTGTTACCAAGCCCTTAGGTTTTTGGAGCCATCAACTAAGTAACTTAAGTCCCTTCATGGACACCTTAACTTGTTGTTTTTGGAAAACTCATGGCTTTGGAAAAACCCGAGGAAAGGTGGGACCTTGTCCGAGGGTGGTTTGTGGAGGAGAAAGTGCTTTCAACTTGTTTTCCGAAAATGACACATAACCTAGTCTTCACCGGACAACCAAGCCGTACTGCCACATTACCTCAATATGGGAACGGGGTCTAGCTAATTGATTGTCAGTGTTAGTCCGTGCCTACCTCAAAGTGCTATAGGGGTTAGAGTCCCCCGAACCGAATTGTCGCCAGGAGGGAGAAACGGGACATTCACAGTGTAGGATTAAGTTCACTACCGGTTGCAGCAATTGGGTCTCCTGTCATGGCGGTGTGTTGTCAGGGGAAATCGGATGGATACGGCTGACTCACTCACTGCCGGGGAGAACAAACTCAGTTGAGGAGGTAGTCATTTACTAGCACTGACATAGTGGATGGTTAGGACCAGTTATCTGATGTTTGCATACTGTCTCGGACAGTCCGTGGTTGTTCACGGCGGATGTACTGGATCTTGTGGAATGTGTACACCTCTGCATAGTAAAACTATTCAGAATAGCCGCGTCCTCGGATATGGACAGTTGAATGGCCATGTAGCTAGCATTGTGTCACTGTTTTCAAAAAAGCTGAAACTTGTTTATGTTGTCGTACCTGGGAGGTACATGAAAGGGAATGATCGTACCTTTGAGGTACCGGAGAAATCTTGATCTTGGAAATGGTGTTTATCCAAAAAGGTCTTTCAAAAATAAAATTTGTTCAACCATGATGAGTCTTATACTCACCATGGGTAGTATAGCCCTTAACTAAATAGCCTTCCTACCACCATTTTAGCATACTTGCACTTGTTGGGCTTTCATTTAGGGTGTCTTGCGAGTACATTCAAATGTACTCATATGGTTTTTTCCCTAGCTATTGTCTTGGTCAGAATTTGAGGAGCCGTCTCAGGAAGATACCTTTGAGGAGGAGTACTTTGACGATCCCGCGTACTAGGCACGTCTCCCGGTCAGCAGCCTGTGGTGCTAAGGCGTTGTCATGGGTTCTACTCGTTGTGTTGCTTCCGCTGAATAAAGTAGTTATGATGTGTGCTTGCCACTGTCCTGCGCAACAGTTGTCTCAGACTTGGTCGATGGACCATTTGTGTAAGATTATGTTATTCGTGTAATGGATGTGAACTCTGTTGTACCTTCTCTAAATATGTTGCTCATGACTGTCGATCTGGGATCATGAGTGTATGCATATTGGCGGTCTCGGACATCTAGTCTGGGGTCCCCACAGAGTTGGTATCAGAGCCATCCTGACCATAGGAGACCTTAGTAAGAATGGGCGTTAGTTAGTACTCCGACATCTACCTTAGTTTCTATACAAGCCTTTAATATGACTATATGTCAAAACCTATGACTCGTAACCTCCTCTGCTTGGTTCTTTTACATGGTTCATTACATTAAGTTTTCATTTCCATAAACTAAAATTTTGCACAGTGGTCATTAACTTAAAAACTTGTGTAGATGGACGTCGTCTTCACCGAGTCTCTCCAGTTGGGACTTCCTTGGGGCACTCTGTTCCGTTTCGAGAGGGAGATCATGGATATGACCAAGATACTTGGGCGTCCACTACCTAAGATTAGAGGACGGGAGATCACCGGCTCTGTTGCGGGGTTATCTTGGTTGGCGGAGTGCACCCTCCGTTTTCCATTGACCATGCCATCTGAGCCTGTGCATGTCTTTCACGCGATTGACCGCTCATGGAAGGACGCGGTTGTTCGTGTGCTCGAGCTGGCTGTTGCACGCATGTCTCACCTCTACGAGACTCGCTTTATGGATACTCCTTTCTAGTGCCACGGGAGGCGCGACGATGAGGGCTTCCCACTCCCTTGTCCGTGTCCTCGTGACATTGTGTGCTCCCACATGGAGGACATGGAGTTCTACCTGCACTACACTCAGAACAACTTGGATTATCTGAAGATTGTTCACGCCGACCTCGCCGCCAAGGCAAGGACCTTGGAGAACAAGCTGCGGACCACCCGTTTGGCCCTTACTCGTCTCTTCAAGAAGTCCGAGTTGCTCGAGAACGCCAACGCCATACTCCGTGGCCGGCTGAAGACAACTAGAGAGGATCTTGCCGCAAGGGATTCGACCATCGAGTAATTAGAGGAGGAGATCGCCGAGCTCCTCAAGGACAACGAGGATCTTCTTCCTGATGATGATGTCCCTTTCGAAGGCATGGATATGAGTGAGCCGAGCGACCAGGAGGACGACGATCTCGCTGAAGACGAAGAGGACCCAGAGGATATCCTGTTCGACGGCGATGATGGAGACGCCTAGACGATAGGCCGTGTTAGTAGCCCGTGCTATGTAAGCACCTAGTACTAGTCAGCTGCGATGACCCTGAATTGCTGCTTTTGTAGTGTGGTTCCTCGAAAACCACTTGTTTGTTAGACGTTCTTGTATGGTGTGCTATGTATGCTTGAACCTGCCTGTTTTATGTATGTATGTTATTGCTTTTGCTTCTGTAGCATAAAATTACCAAGCATGTCTAAAAAGTTCCATGTTTTCATCCACTTCGATTCTTGTTTGTCGATGTTAGACAAACACAATCTATCTGCCTCTTTATCTTACATCCTCTTTCATTCAGCATGTCGCGTGATTCACCCCCACCACCTGAGCCAACCGCGGCTCAAATCCTGGATTTGTATATGGAGGACCGAGAGGCTGTCCGTGCTGAGCGCGCCGCAACTCTCCAAACTCTCGCACATTTGGCCTCTATTGGGACTAATGGTGGGAATGGTTCCCGCTCCAAGCTCAAGGAATTCCAGAATACCAACCCACCTGTCTTCTCTCGGGCTGTGGAACCTCTGGACGCTGATGATTGGCTTCGCATCATCGCCAACAACTGTAAGTTGCTGGTGTCGAGGACAAAGACAAGGTCCTTTATGCTTCCCACTTTCTCGCTGGGCCTGCATGGACTTGGTGGGAAACCACTCGTGCCTCCATACCAGCTGATCATGTCACCACCTGGGAGGAGTTCAAGGCCAAGTTTCGCAAGTATCATATTCCTGATGGTGTTATGGGGATCATGCGAGACAAGTTTCTGAAGCTCAAACAAGTTGGTATGACTGTGTCCAAGTATTGGGATGAGTTCACTAGCCTGGCTAGGTCACTACAACAGGACAGAGCTTTGGTAACACAGTGTTATGTTACTACAGACCCAAAAGCGTGTTACTAGGCCATATAGTAACACAACTTCAAATGTGTTCCAGTAGACCGTGTTACTAGGTGGTGTCCTTTGTCACACATAATAATTGTTACGATATGCTAAAAATTGTGTTGCAGTTTTTCTACAGTAACATGCATGTTTTGTGTTACTAAACGCACAGGGAACACAGTTTTCTACCTATAGTAACACCTGCA
Source organism: Alopecurus myosuroides (assembly GCA_028641055.1). NCBI lineage: Eukaryota > Viridiplantae > Streptophyta > Magnoliopsida > Poales > Poaceae > Alopecurus > Alopecurus myosuroides. The sequence goes on along the minus strand of CM054060.1, from coordinate 187,459,016 downwards.
GTAACATATTTTTTAGAAGTAAAAAACCGGTGGTAACATATTTTCGTAGCTGTAGTAACACAATTAGTAACACCTTTTTTAGGTTTGAAATTTGTTTAGTAACATGATATCCACATATTGTAACACTATAATTTATAGTTGTCAACTACCCTAGTAACACGGTTTGTAAATATAGTAACACCATCGGCAACACTATTATATTAGAATGGCAACATGATTAATGTATTTTTTAATTTATTTAATACGAAATAGGTACCTATTTTATGGACTATAATTTTATTTAATAAATCATGGTCAATTAGTTAATTGTTTTATTACGAAACATTGGTCATAAAATAGTTAGGACTTGTTTCATGAATATGGGAACACCATCACTGATATCTCCATGGTAAAATCACGCCATACTTATTTATAATTAATACCAAAATTAGGCATTTGTTATATAAAATTAGATTTAATTTAAACAAAAAATATTGGACATGTTAATTAATTTATTGTAACGCATGACACCATGAAAATAACATAAAAAGGGAGTCACGACACCATGAAAATAGGGTTCGTTACAATTTGGGCACTTTCAAAACAATTACATTCTTTAATCCATCAATAAACACAAAAAAATGTTGCTTCTTCTAGTCTTCCATGAAAAGTTGCTTCTAGAATCATCACGAGGACTACTATAGCATCCAGCCTTAGGACCTCAGTTATCTTTCAATCTATATTGAGAAGAAAGAAAGAACAAATACTATGATAGATTCACTTGAAAAATATTATATATGTAGTCGAAGAAATGGAAGAAAATAAACACACAAGGAGAATGAATGATAGTTAAGATACATACCATGTTGTAGGCGCAGATGTGTAGTGGCTGATAAGACTATGATCCTAGTACATTGTGATCTTCCTCCTTTTTGTTCTTTAGTATACAACGACCTATATTACTAGCACACTAAGATAGTAAAATGCAGATAGAATGCAGTACAAAATTGCTAATGCTAAGCAAAGAGGAAGATTTGACAAAGTTAACAAAATCATAACATCATAGAAAAAATGGCACGAAATGCTGTACCAAAACAGATCATTGTATAATAAGATATGCAAATAAGCATTGGGATTCCATAAATAATTTACAAATGTAGCGAAATAGAACCAAGAACCAAGGATATGTATATTGTTAAACGAATTGTGTCGAGACATCGTAGTAGTTTTCATAGACGGGGGTGCCATGAGACTACGGTAGAGACGTGGGGTAACGGGATAGCGTGGTAACACAGAACACGGGATTTTACCCAGGTTCGGTACGTCGCGACAGTACGACGTGCCTACTCCTGCACTTCTCACTAATTGGGACTAAAGCCCGTAAACAGGGTTACAATGTGAGGGGTTTAGATCTAAACCACTCGGCGAGGATGAGCTTCTCGGCGAGTTGGCGTAGAGCTTCTCTGTTTGTTCGTTGTTTTTGTTTATCTCCCGTCCGGCTTTATATAATAGCCGGATTAGGGCTTACAGAATAGGAAACCTAGAAATCTACGGTAACTTGTAACTTGGAAAGCAAGGAATCTGTCTTCTCCTCCAAGCCAGATCACATGGGCTATGATCCGGGTTCTTCTAGAATCCGGCTTCTGCGCGTCGGATTACTGGGCCGCCTAATGGACCTAAGCCCACTACCACTTAGGCCACCCTGGTAATCCGGCACTTGGCCTACCATCTTCTATACCCCTATTTGGTATATATCCGACAGTAGCCCCCAAGAAGGATCAAAACTCTGATTCTCCGTTGTTCGCCAAATGTTCTTTGTCCGAGAAATATTGATTCAGCAGTCTTGATTCTTCTTATTCTTCATTTGAAAAAGATGGTGGCATGAAACTCGGAATCCTGAAAATCCGGCTTTTCTCTCACGATCCTTCGCGGAGAAGAAACTTCCTACGTCAGCGCACTCAACCATGCTGACGTAAGCGACGTTTGATATTTACTCGGAAAAACCCAGAAACATATCTCTGTCAGATTCTCGCGGGAAACGAGGAGATAATCATCATTACTCCGTCGTTTCATTTCCCGGATTTTCCGGCGAGCGACACGCGGCAAACATCCAACGGTCAAAATAGCCGTTGGCACGCATCTAAACGGTTTTCCGGCTACAAATAGCCGTCCTCGTCCTCAACGAAAACTTTCCACACTCCTCACTGCCCACGCCATTGAGGCGAACGAGCTCGAGAGCAAAGCATCGTCCCAAGCGCACTTAGCCTCCAAGCACGCCGGAACGCATCGCGCCACCACGAGATGGCCTCTTCACCGTCCTCGCCGACCCGCGCCGCCATCAACGAGCTCATCAGCGATTTAGATCCGCAACTGGGATCGCCCAAGCACACCGGCGGCGAGCCGGAGAAGACCGCGGCCTCCGCGGCGGGCGAAGCGAATTCTTCCGCCGCCACGGACGTTGCGGGATCGAGCTCCGCAGCCTCCCCGCCATTTGCTCCAGAAACGGCGGAGGAAAAGATCCAACTCCTCGGCGACGAGCTCGCCGCCGCGGAGGCCGCCGCCTCTGTCGCCGCCGGAGCAGACGAAGAGACGGAGTCTGCAGGCAATTGGATTGCCTGCAGCATTCCTCCATCTCTCCTTCCAAACCTGGAAAAGGAGGGCCTGGTTCTTAAGAAGAAGTGGCGGCTTCCAGAAGACGAGACCGAGCCAACGCCAAAAAATGGCGAAAGGGTCCTTCTTTGTTCCCACCTTCTTCGAGGTATGGGACTTCCACCTTCTTCCTTCTTCCTCCAAATCCTTTCTCACTACAACATCCAGCTCCATAACCTTCCTCCCAACTCCATCCTCTACATGGCCGGCTTCCAGGCTTTGTTCGAGGGCTACTTAGGGCTAGAACCTAGGTTAGATTTCTGGACTTACTGCTTCGGGGTTAAGCGGAACTCTTCGGAGGGCGCACTCCCGACTTGCGGGACCATATCTTTCACTCTTCGGAGATTCCGAGAAGATTGGTTCCCCAAGATAAAAACGTCGGAATCCGTCAAATTTTGGACGGGTTCCTTCTTTTATCACCCCGACGTGCCTTTCCCTAAGGAAGCCGTCGGGGTTCCTCCTTTCGTGAACTTTGCCGCAGTTCCCCAAGAGAACTGGGGAACGGAAGCCGTCCAGGTTCTGCCGCCAGATCTACTAAAGATCAAGCGGCGCATCGCCAAGCTCACCTCCTCCACCCCACCTTTGACCGGTATGGATACGGTCTTTTGCTGGCTGAATAGACGGATTCAGCCGTTAGCAAACCACGGTGGTCGCCTTTTGTGCGAATACACGGGAGCCAAGGATCCTATGCGGACAATCAACAAGGATTGGCCCGTAAAGGAGCTTCGACGGCGCATCAACCAGTTGGTCGCATCACGCGACCAATATGAAGAGAGTCGGCCGATGTACACGGCCGACAACCCGGTTCCCAAGGTAATTTTTCAGTCATTTGGGTATAATTTCAGTATTCTTTCTCGGATAACCTACCTTCTGATTCTGATTGGTTTTTCCGGCAGTTTGCGGATCTTCTAGACTCGGAGTTGGCTTCCGAGGCCGAGCTGGACGCGCTGCGCACCGCCGCTACAGGTGGACGCAAGCGCAAGAAGGTAACTTCCTCGGAAGAAATTATCGACCTTGACGGAATCCCCGTCGCCACTTCCAGGTTCTTTCTTCTGGTTTCTTTTTTCTTTTATGGGAACTTTTCATCCATCCTCGGTTTTTTAACTTTTTCGGGTTTTTTGTTTTTAGCCTGCCTCCCTCCAGTTTAAAACCAAAGAAGCTGAAGAAATACAAGGTTGCTTCCAGCCGAGGCAGTCAACCTTCTCCCGCCGTCGCCCCGAACACGCCGTCCACAATGGCGGAAGAGCAAGCTGCAGCCCCCACCACCAAGCCCTCAGAGCCCAGCCAGCCCGTTGTGTCGGACACGGACACGAGGGAAAGGGCGGCTCCAGAGGTGGAGAAATTTTCTCGAACTTTCGACGAAGAAATTCCCACCTTTGACAAGGACTTCAAGATTATCAACGACGGCCTAAGCGCGGCCGGAACTGCTTTTGCGGAATACGCAAAAGAGTTCAAGGAAAACTTGGCGAGTTTGCACCGAATGAGCCAGGTATGTAACTCTAGCCCCCAAGCATTAAACAAAATTGCATGCCTGTTTTGCTTTGATGCTTTTTGTAACCATTCTTTTCCTTGCTATGTTGCAGCAAACCGCCGAAACCATAAACATGGAAGTTTTCAACAAACTCACCATCAAGAGTAAGGAGGTTAGAAATCTCCTTTCTATTCTTGAGGAGAGAGAGGCGGAACTGGCATCGTCTCAACTCACTTTGTCGGAAACATCAGGTATACATTTTTCTTCTGAGGTTTGCGATTCAATTTTTTGTCTAAGTACTTATTCCGGAAATTTTCTAAACCCGGAATTTTCTTTGCTTTCCAGCTGCTTTGGCTAAGGCCAAGCAAATAGCTGAAGATGCCGGCAATGCCGAGAATCTCTGAAAGGAGAATTTGGAGCTTCACAAGCATCTTGTGAAGGCTCAAAAGGATCTGGAGGCCAGCAACTTGGCCCTTGGAGTTGCCAACTCCAAGGCTTCTGAACAGGCGGAGAAGGATAAATCCACCATTCAGGATTTAGAAAATGCTCTGAACCTTCGCCTGGAGGAAATCTCCGAGATCGACAAGCTTATCGGTAATTTTCCGTTACCTTTTTTATTTTTCCATATCTTGTTTTTCTTCTCTGTTTTTTGCCTAACACTTTTGATTGTTTTGTCGGAAAAAACAGGAGATATCCCAGATGGTACCCGGCTTGAAGGGATCCAAGCCTTTGGGAAGATGTGGACTTCGATCCGTGCTGCTGGAATGCAGCTGGTGAACAAGTTTCTTCCCGCAAGGACTGGGGAGTTCTCGGAGGTTGAAAAACTTCCGGGAGCCATCATGGAGGTGGCGGAATCCAGGGATTCTATCCTGCGTTCCGCTGCACGGGGTGGTGCGCGTTTGGCACTCGGCCTTATGCGCATGCACTACCCCGGTGCTAAATCCTGGCGCGTGGCGTCCGGTGTCCCTCAGGGATACACGGACACTCAGAGAAATACCATCTTTGATGAAATCAAAGGCCACGCCACCCAGATTGCCTCAATGGTAAATATTTTCGTCAACTACCCAGAAGAGGAGATCCCTCCAATCCCCGAAGACGACAACAGCGAGGAGGAATCAGATGCTTGAAGGGCTACCTTTAACCTGGATAGCAAAAATAGACAATAGGAGCATTACTGTTCTTTCAATGTAATCTGCAATGTAATGCTTCTATTTGTATGAATGAAAAATTCCGCCTTTTGCAATTTTTAGTTATGAAATTTTTTGCAAGGTTTTTCGGGTGTTACTATTCCTTTTATCTTCTAAGTTCTCTGGCATATATGTTTTAACTGTCCTTAGTGTTTGAAATGGCTCAAATAGCAATATGAATCGTCATGCCGAGTAACTGGGCGTAACCAATCAATTTAAACTCGGAAACATGGACCATGCTAAAGGCATTTTTACTAACTAGTTCCAGTAACCCAACACATACACAATCAGATAATGCTTAGAGAAACAAGGAATTTTTTGACCGAAACTTGGGCACGCAGGCAATTCAAGTTTCCTTTAGCCGTTAGCAGGCTGAAAAAACATTCAGTTTCTTAACGCCGAGTACGCAGGCACAATTCGGGTTAACATTGAGTATTTTGTAAGATCATTGGGAAATAGAGAAGGTGGAAACATGCTTTTACTATAATGAACTTGTAAAAAACATGGATACCAGAAATCCAACAACTTTATTTCATGATCTCAAAAGATGTTTACATAGATATTGAACTAAGTATAGAAGAGACATAACTGCTATGTATTCCAAAGCTTTGCTATCCACTTGACTTTGTCGGATTTCTTCAACAACTTGTATAGTGTTAGGATTTTAGCCCCCAGCCGACTAATAAATCTGCTAACGGCAGCTGCGGAACCCGTCAATCTTTGGACATCTTTGACGCAGGTAGGTTTTGTGATGTTCAAGATTGACTTGATCTTTTCCGGGTTAACTTCTATTCCTCTGTGAGAAACGATGAAACCCAGAAGTTTTCCTGAGGGAACCCCGAATACGCACTTAGATGGATTCAACTTCATCTTGTAGGTGCGTAAGTTTTCGAAAGTTTCTCGCAAATCCTCAAGGAGTGTATCTTTTTCCTTGGTTACGACAGCAATATCGTCCACATAAACATGGACATTTTTCCCAATCTGACTATGCAAACAACGTTGCATGCAACGCTGGTAGGTTGCACCTGCGTTCTTCAGGCCAAACGGCATGGTTACATAATAATACGTCCCGTATGGGGTTATGAAAGAAGTCTTAATTTGATCTTCCTTTTTCATGCGTATTTGGTGGTACCCGGAGTATGCATCCAAAAAGCACAAAAGCTCAGAGCCTGCTGTGGCGTCTATTATTTGATCGATTCGCGGTAATGCGAACCTATCTTTCGGACACAATTTGTTCAAGCCTGTGTAATCTATACACATTCTAAGAGCAGTAGTGTCTTTCTTCGGTACTAATACCGGATTTGCGGACCAGTCAGTATGGATCACTTCCTTGATGAAATCCGCTACTAAAAGCCGGATAATTTCCTTGCCAATAGCCTTCCGTCTTCTTCCGTCAAATCGACGGAGACCTTGTTTGACGGGTTTTGATCCAGGAATAACCTTAAGTTGGTGCTCAGCAAGTTCCCTGGGTACACCTGGCATGTCAGCTGGACACCAGGCAAAAATATCCCAGTTCTCACGGAGGAACTCGATGAGCTCGCATTCCTATTTGTCAGTCATCCCAGTCCCTACGACGACAAATTTTGTCGGATCTTTGGGATCTAGGATTACCTGTCCTGTATTCTCGGATGCCTTGAAGCTGTCTGTTGGCTTCCGAGTTTCTTTTCCTGCCGGCATTTCTGACGGCGATACCTCCTTGGCTAATTCCTTCAGTTCTTCCTTTGCTATAACTCTCTGAGCGCAAAGGGCATTTTCTTTCTCCAACTCATTTGCCAGCTTGAAATCACCAGCTATAGTGATTACTCCTCCTTTGGGTCCTGGCATCTTCAGCTTGTTGTAAATATAAGAGGATCTTGCCATGAATTTGGCGAAAGCTGGACGTCCGAGTATTGCGTGATACACGCTTTCGAACGGCACTACTTCGAAGGATACTTTTTCCTGCCGGAAGTGATCTTTATCTCCGAAGGTGACATCTAGGGAAATTTCTCCTAGGGATCGTGCTTGCCTGCCAGGGACGATACCATGGAAGCGTATATTGCTGTAGTTGAGCTGAGACTCGGAAATCTTCAGGTGCTTCAGTGTATCCAGTTACATTATGTTAATGCTGGATCCTCCATCCATCAGCACTCTTCTTAGCCTAGTATTTTGAACAATAGGGCTTACAACAAGAGCTTGTGTGCCGGGTTCAGGGATATTTCCGGGATGATCAGATTGATCCCAGATTATCGGTGTGTTGTAGTATTTCAAGAATTTCGGGGTTGCCGGAACAACTGCGTTTATTTCTCGAAGTGTTCTTTTTGCCACCTTTGCTGACGGGGTTGCTAAGAAAGTTAGCATTGCTTCTCCATCAACTCTCGGAAACTTGGGTTCGCCTTTACGCTGTTGTTCCTGGATTTTTTCGTCAGTGTCCGATTCACTGTCTTCTTTGTCAGCTTCTGGCTTTTGTTTGGCTGGTTTCCTTTTGGAACCCTTCCCTTTATTTCCGGACCCTGCAGTGCCTTTCATGTGCTTATTCAGCCGGCATTGCGCGTTTGTATGGCTGGGTTTCCCAAATTGCGAGTGGTGAACGCAAGGTTCTGACTTAATCCTTTCCCACTCCTCTGGAGTGTAATTGATTGGATCTGGGTTGCGTCCTTTCCACTTATTTCCCTTTTCTCCTCCAAAGGCTATGTTCACCTCTTTGGGCTTCGTCGTTGTTTCTGGAGTGGCTTTTTTGTCAGAACGAGGGGTTTTCTTGGCGAGTATCAATGATTCAATATTGCCTCCTCTTGCTCTGATGTCATCCTCGGCTGCGGCATGCTCATTGGCGGTTGTAAGCATGGATCCGAGATCCTTGTGCTTTTTGGTACCAACCATGAATGGTACAAGTCCGGGTTTTAAGCCATTGACGAAAGCATGCATTGCTTGTACGTCAGTTACTCCAGAGCAACTATTCTTTATTGCTGTCCATCTGGAGATGAAATCCACATATGGTTCATCTTCAAATTGCGTGCAACGGTTTAGCTGGTTGATGCTATTCGGGCGTTTGTATGTTCCCGGGAAATGCTGAGTAAATACTCTAGCCATATCGTCCCAGCTGTCGACTGTTCGTGACGGTAATCCATTGATCCAATCTCTGGCTCCATCCAGCAGCATTAGGGGAAGAAACTTGACAGCTTCCAGGTCTGTCCCATTGTTGATCTGGACGGCTGTATAGTAATCCGAGAGCCAGGTATCCGGGTTTGTGCTGCCGGTGTATTTCTGGTACGTTGGGCCGACTTTGGCAAAGCCGGAATGCAACGTTATTCTTCGGATCCTGTCAGTAAAACACTTAGGACCAAAGTATAGATCATCCTTTTCTGCTCTGTCAATGTGTGCAGAATATCTTCCGGCTGAATGGACAGAAGGGGATCTGCTCCTTTCTCTTCCATTGTTGCGCGAACGCGCTTTTCCGGGATTGTTTCTATCCCTTCCGTGATCACGCCCTTTTGGATTAGGTGGAGTTCTACTCCTGTGCATTTCTTTGTCCTTGGGCGGTGTCCGGGATCTCTCACGCCTGTGAGGTGTATCGTGTCTTCCAGCTTTCTCAGCTGGGTTTCTCGGAGGTGGCATTATTTTGCCATCTTTCCGGTGTTTGTGTTCCCGATCATGGGGTTTATACCCATCTTTCGGGAGATGGGATCCGGTCCTAGACGCTGCATCCCGGTTGTCGGGGTTTTTCTTGTCTTTTCTCGGATCCTCTTTTTTATCTTTTGAATTGTCTGAGTCCCCGGGTTCTTCCGGTCCAGGTGCTCCAGCAGCGCAAGTAGCTGTTTTGCATAGGGCGGAGTTATCATGCAGCCTCCCTGATCGCTCTTGGGCGCGCTGTTGTTGTTGCAATGCTTTTCCTAGGAAAGCATACACCCCTTGGAGTTTTTCCCCGTTGGAATACAGATCGTTGTTAAGAATCGCGAACGCTGCTTCCGCGTTTTCTGCTGCGGTCTTGTATATTGGTTCGCCCTTGGCATCTTTGCCGTTTACCTGCTTTTGCCAAGATGGGTTATGAAACCTTTCTTTTGGCGGCAGTTCTTCCGGTCTTGCGATTCCGGGTAACCTAGTAGGTTTTAACGCGGATCTATTCTTTCTCTCGTACTCCTCTATTTCTTCCTTCATGACCTTGATGTCATTATGGGTTTGTTGGAGATGTTGCCGAGATCTGAGAAGATGTTGCTGTTGCCGTTGGAAAGCTTGTCTCCTGGCTTCCAGCATCTCAGGGGGTTCATCTGGTCCCACTGGTGTTTGCAATAGCTCTTGCTCTTCCTGTTCCGTCATTGGCGGAGCAGTGATTTCCTTAGATTTCTTCTCCGCAGGCTTTGTTCCGCTAACATCTCCAACTTCCAGGTTTTCATCAGCGAGATCGGCTGATTTTTTCTTCCGGATTTTGTATTGGAGTTTTTTAGAAGCACGGTGCTTTTTCTTGGAAGAGGGAGGTTTTTTGACAGGCTCATCTTCTGTCATCTCCTTGATACTGGGGAATATCGGAGAAGTTTCTCCGTCTTCTCTCTCTTCCACTGGCGGAGGGGTTTTAGGGCTTTCCTGGCTGCCGGCGTCCGTGGTATCAGCCGGTTTCGCCATTAAGACTTCATGGAATCCCTCTTGAAAGGATTTAACCTTTCTTACGAAGGCGTCCTCATCTTCGTCTTCAGAGTCGAAGTTATCCGATACGGTTTCCGACTCCAACCTCGCCTCAATGGCGGAAAGCACGGATTCTGCTTCCGAGTTCATCGTCTTGTTGGCGGATGTCGGATCTTCCGCCTCTGTGACGGGTGTTTTATCCTCCGTCTCCATGACGGGAACGTTGTTGTCTGCCTTTTGCACGGGATTTCCATCATCCGTGTTTTCGGCGATTTCGGATTGCACCATGCCGATAAAGTGTGTATCACTTTTTTGTCGGCGATCTGAGCAGAATCCGGCATCATAGTCATCTTCGACTGGGTATAGGGCGGGTGGGATAAATTTGCTTCCACCGCAAAACCCCATTGCTTCTGCAGTTAGTCTGATAAAGATGTTAGCAGATCCTATCGGTAGCACGCAGGCACTTACCAGGTGGTTTTGCGCCGGTATGTAGGATCCGTTGTCGAGGAAGCGCCCGACGTCGTTGTCGAACTCCAAGCTTCCGACAGTGATTGATCTTCCGATTCCGCCAAGTATCCCATATCGGAATCTTACGCCTGACGTCGTATGCCCCACGGTGGGCGCCAACTGTCGAGACATCGTAGTAGTTTTCATAGCCTACGGTAGAGACGTGGGGTAACGGGATAGCGTGGTAACACAGAACACGGGATTTTACCCAGGTTCGGTACGTCGCGACAGTACGACGTGCCTACTCCTGCACTTCTCACTAATTGGGACTAAAGCCCGTAAACAGGGTTACAATGTGAGGGGTTTAGATCTAAACCACTCGGCGAGGATGAGCTTCTCGGCGAGTTGGCGTAGAGCTTCTCTGTTTGTTCGTTGTTTTTGTTTATCTCCCGTCCGGCTTTATATAATAGCCGGATTAGGGCTTACAGAATAGGAAACCTAGAAATCTACGGTAACTTGTAACTTGGAAAGCAAGGAATCCGTCTTCTCCTCCAAGCCAGATCACATGGGCTGTGATCCAGGTTCTTCTAGAATCCGGCTTCTGCGCGTCGGATTACTGGGCCGCCTAATGGACCTAAGCCCACTACCACTTAGGCCACCCTGGTAATCCGGCACTTGGCCTACCATCTTCTATACCCCTATTTGGTATATATCCGACAAATTGTGATTCCATCACCTAGAGACAAATGGTACTGCTAAACGTACATGCAGATTTAATTAGATTAGAAGCTTACATAATTAGAATCCATGACTCAGCATAAATTAATCTATCCTTGACAGAACTGGCCTTTCCATTAGTTACAGAAAAATAGTTGCACTCAATAACTAAACACATCTCTTTCATGGAAATGAGAAAAGACACATAATGGAAGCACAATGAATATTCAACGCTAGATGAGAAGTCATACTTTTTTTTACGTAAGAAGTCATACACTTAATATCAGGTAGGCTTATGCTTTAAAGGTTGCCTTCTGTACCACAGATTCTTGCAGAATTGCTGCTATAGGACCATAACAATTCCAAAGTGAGCTATTGTGACTAGCATGAATGAAATAAATTTAAAGAATAATCAAAGTCTAAATAAACTTTCATCAGCAGCTACGCACCCCTTAAGAAGCAGCGGCCAATAAATCATCACCTCATTGCATATCTACATTCAGGACTACAAGAAAGATGTGTTTGTTGTTAGCCCTGCACCTCTTCCGATGGCCAAACAAAAAAAATGATCGATTTGCTCATGGTGTCTTGTCGATACTTGATGTGACAATCTGGTATATGAAGCTAGCGGTTTTGCAAATATTCATTAATCTATTTTGTCAAATTCTTGGAAGTTAAAATCGAGCCTGGGATTTTAGCTAGCGTCAATTCTTACCTAGTCGTCGGGTGCTTGCCTTTCACTTTTTTCCATGCGTGGCTTCAGAGAGAGTCAAGCATCCGTACAAGGGCTTCCGAATTGTACATGCCCTTGGGAATCTACCGAAAATGTGAAATTAGGAATTCACTCACCTATATGGCTATATCTGGACTGCAGGGTCTGGGTGGATAAACCTTTGTATCTTAAGGTGTAGGAGATCAACAAAACTGCCCATGCATCTGCACTTCTGCATTTGGTCACGACGCACACGCACCCTGCATTTGCATGGTTAAATAAAGAACACGATCAATTCGTAGCAAAGAAATGAGGAAAGGGAAAAGCAGAATCATCTACAACAAGTTTGTAGCCTCGGACAGGGAAATCAAGGATAAATTTTACAGTCTCGGAAAGAACAGAGAATTAATTCAGTGAATACGTAAGGGCAGACATGAAAGTAATGTTCTGACCTCTACTGCTTCTTGGAAACGACGAAAGCAACGTGAGGGCAGTGTGGACCTACGAGCCGGCGATCTACTGATGCTTGCTTCCATCAAGCTCCTGATGTAGCAGAGCTGAGAGCCGGAGATAGAGAGAAGGTCGAGGAGAACCAGGGAGGGGGATGATGAGACCGTGCAGACCGTCGAGCCCGCTGCTGGATCTAGCGGCGCCGCTCGAGAGTCAACTGGGAAGGATGAAGGTAAGCGAGCTCAGAGCGCCGGGGAATCTCGCCGAGCGGCTGCGGCGGCGGCGATGAATCCAGCGTGGGGAGGGTCTAGATGCGTTTTTTCCGGGGCATATTAGTATTGGGCTGGTGAAATTAGTTAGAAGGCTCGATACATATAAGCAATCAACGGAGGGGAAAATCCATGTTAGCGGGAATATCCAGATTTTTCCCTCGCGTGTTTTTTCTTTCGAAGGAAATAACCACAGTGATACAGGGAAATTGTTTCATTCGTGATTTGTAGAGGGAAAATGATATGACTCGACTGAGATAGAGTACAGAGCATTTATTTCTCCAAAAAAAAAAGAGTTCAGAACATTTAGAAAAACCTCTAAATTAGAACTAAATTCATAAACGGGGAGAGTCTATCCATTTAATGGGCAAATTAATATGACACCAGCAAATGCAACAAGATGCGGCATGTGTATTTTCGTATATGTGAGAATTTGTGTTTGTGTTGTGTTTAGAAAAAGAGGTTGTATGCAAAGTTGCTAGCAAAATTATTCAAATCATCAATACTTGACAATATTTGTTCTAGTTCAATTTTTGTGTTATCGATATGAATTTTAACAATAGCTAATACATATGTGAAGTGGGCGACAGGAAATGGAAGGAGACACACATGGCGATCTGAACGGAGACGCCGGCAGCGACGGGACGGCTGGGAGACGGTGTGCGTCGTTCGTCGGAAGCCGTTTCTAGCCTCTACTTACCGATGACGAGGAGGAGTCTCCGGATTCACGCGTGGGTGCCTCGGATGACTAAGAGGTGCTGGTTTCAAGGTCGCCAATGGCGATGGTGTACAGGACTCCTTAGTCCTAGGTAATTGGGATCGGAGTCAACCAGGAGGCAGAAGAGGATGCAAAACCGCATGGCTTAGAGGTACACAACCATGACCTCGAGCTCGATTTTTTCGCCGATTCATTCTAGTCCAATTTCAACCTCGCCGGAGGTAGCAATGTGGCGGGCGGACATAAAAAATCCCAGTACTCGAACCGTTGGTGTTCGTCTCCGGGGAAAGTGACGAGGGTTCTTAGAAGGTCGTTTGCCGACGTCGGCAATCACCGGCTCAACTTGGTCCGCAGTCCGCATTTTTTTGGATCGAGGGATCCCCGTTTTCAAATTTCCGTGATTATCGAGTCGTCGATGATGACTCGGACCGTACCGTTTGTTGGGCCCGCGGATTGGGCGGAGGACAGGGTGGCACGGCCAACCAAGCGAACGGTCCTGTTGGTCGCGGAGGCAGACCGCCGGCGAAAAACGGAATCGTTGAAGCTGAGCCCAATGGTTTGGCCGGTGGCCAAGTTGGTGCACTAGTGTAAGGTGGGCAGGGCAATGGAGGTTTTTCCTTCAACTCCAGTGGGGGAAGACAACCGGGCCGTGGCATGGACACGGTTCTATGCTGGCTGACTAGGCAAATTCAGCCATTGGCCAACCACAGTGGCCGTCTCCTGTGCGAATACACGGGAGTCAAGGATCCGATGCGGACAACCACCAAAGATTGGCCCGCAAAGGAGCTTCGACGGCGCATCAACCAGTTGGTCGCATCACGCTACCAATACGAAGCAAGTCGGCCAATGTATATGGCCGACAATCCGGTTCCCAAGGTAATTTTTCAGTCATTTGGGTACAGTTTTATTTTTTCTCGGATTTTCTAGCTTCTGATTCTGATCTTGTTTGTCCGACAGTTCGCGGATCTTCCAGATTCGGAATTGGTCTTCGAGGCTGAGCTGGACGCGCTGCGCACCGCCGCTACAGGTGGACGCAAGCGCAAGAAGATTATTTCCTCTGAGGAAATTATCGACCTTGACGGAATCCCCGTCGCCACTTCCAGGTTCTTTCATCTGGGTTCTTTTTCTTTCATGAGAACTTTTCATCCTTCTTCCGTGTTTTAACTTTTCCGGGTTTTTTGTTTTTTAGCCTACCTCCCTCCAGCCTGAAGCCGAAGAAGCTCAAGAAACACAAAGTTGTTTCTAGCCGAGGCAGCCAACCTTCTCCCGCCGTTGCCCCGGACACACCGTCCTCAATGGCGGAAGAGCACGCTGCAGCCCCCACGACCAGGCCGTCAGAGCCCAGCCAGCCCGTTGTGTCGGACACGGACACGAGGGAAAGGGCGGCTCCAGAGGTGGAGAAATTTTCTCAGACTTTCGACGAAGAAATTCCCACCTTTGACAAGGACTTCAAGATTATCAATGACGGCCTAAGCGCGGCCGGAACTGCTTTTGCGGAATACGCAAAAGAGTTCAAGGAAAACTTGGCGGGTTTGCACCGAATGAGCCAGGTATGTAACTCTAGCCCCCAAGCATTAAACAAAATTGCATGCCTGTTTTGCTTTGATGCTTTTTGTAACCATTCTTTTCCTTGCCATGTTGCAGCAAACCGCCGAAACCATAAACATGGAAGTTTTCAACAAACTCACCATCAAGAATAAGGAGGTTAGAAATCTCCTTTCTATTCTTGAGGAGAGAGAGGCGGAACTGGCATCGTCTCAGCTCGCTTTGTCGGAAACATCAGGTACACATTTTTCCTCTGAGGTTTGCGATTCAATTTTTTGTCTAAGTACTTATTCCGGAAATTTGCTAAACCCGGAATTTTCTTTGCTTTCCAGCTGCTTTGGCTAAGGCCAAGCAAATAGCTGAAGACGACGGCAATGCCGAGAATCTCCGGAAGGAGAATTTGGAGCTTCACAAGCATCTTGTGAAGGCTCAAAAGGATCTAGAGGCCAGCAACTTGGCCCTTGGAGTTGCCAACTCCAAGGCTTCTGAACAGGCGGAGAAGGATAAATCCACCATTCAGGATTTAGAAAATGCTCTGAACCTTCGCCTGGAGGAAATCTCCGAGATCGACAAGCTTATCGGTAATTTTCCGTTACCTTTTTTATTTTTCCATATCTTGTTTTTCTTCTCTGTTTTTTGCCTAACACTTTTGATTGTTTTGTCGGAAAAAACAGGAGATATCCCAGATGGTACCCGGCTTGAAGGGATCCAAGCCTTTGGGAAGATGTGGACTTCGATCCGTGCTGCTGGAATGCAGCTGGTGAACAAGTTTCTTCCCGCAAGGACTGGGGAGTTCTCGGAGGTTGAAAAACTTCCGGGAGCCATCATGGAGGTGGCGGAATCCAGGGATTCTATCCCGCGTTCCGCTGCACGGGGTGGTGCGCGTATGGCACTCGGCCTTATGCGCATGCACTACCCCGGTGCTAAATCCTGGCGCGTGGCGTCCGGTGTCCCTCAAGGATACACGGACACTCAGCGAAATACCATCTTTGATGAAATCAAAGGCCACGCCACCCAGATTGCCTCCATGGTAAATATCTCGGTCAATTATCCAGAAGAGGAGATCCCTCCAATCCCCGAGGACGACAGCAGCGAGGAGGAATCAGATGCTTGAAGGGCTACCTTTGACCTGGATAGTAAAAATAGACAATAGGAGCATTACTGTTCTTTCAATGTAATGCTTCTGTTTGTATGAATGAAAAATTCTGCCTTTTGCAATTTATAGTTATGAAATTTTTTGCAAGGTTTTTCGGATGTTACTATTCCTTTATCTTCTAAGTTCTCTGGCATATATGTTTTAACTGTCCTTAGTGTTTGAAATGGCTCAAATAGCAATATGAATCGTCATGCCGAGTAACTGGGCGTAACCAATCAGTTTAAACTCGGAAACATGGACCATGCTAAAGGCATTTTTACTAACTAGTTCCAGTAACCCAACACATACGCAATCAGATAATGCTTAGAGAAACAAGGAATTTTTTGACCGAAACTTGGCCACGCAGGCAATTCAAGTTTCCTTTAGCCGTTAGCAGGCTGAAAAAACATTCAGTTTCTTAACGCCGAGTACGCAGGCACAATTCGGGTTAACATTGAGTATTTTGTAAGATCATTGGGAAATAGAGAAGGTGGAAACATGCTTTTACTATAATGAACTTGTAAAAAACATGGATACCAGAAATCCAACAACTTTATTTCATGATCTCAAAAGATGTTTACATAGATATTGAACTAAGTATAGAAGAGACATAACTGCTATGTATTCCAAAGCTTTGCTATCCACTTGACTTTGTCGGATTTCTTCAACAACTTGTATAGTGTTAGGATTTTAGCCCCCAGCCGGCTAATAAATCTGCTAACGGCAGCTGCGGAACCCGTCAATCTTTGGACATCTTTTACGCAGGTAGGTTTTGTGATGTTCAAGATTGCCTTGATTTTTTCCGGGTTAACTTCTATTCCTCTGTGAGAAACGATGAAACCCAGAAGTTTTCCTAAGGGAACCCTGAATACGCACTTAGATGGATTCAACTTCATCTTGTAGGTGCGTAAGTTTTCGAAAGTTTCTCGCAAATCCTCAAGGAGTGTATCTTTTTCCTTGGTTACGACAGCAATATCGTCCACATAAACATGGACATTTTTTCCAATCTGACTATGCAAACAACGTTGCATGCAACGCTGGTAGGTTTGCACCTGCGTTCTTCAGGCCAAACGGCATGGTTACGTAATAATACGTCCCGTATGGGGTTATGAAAGAAGTCTTAATTTGATCTTCCTTTTTCATGCGTATTTGGTGGTACCCGGAGTATGCATCCAAAAAGCACAAAAGCTCAGAGCCTGATGTGGCGTCTATTATTTGATCGATTCGCGGTAATGCGAACCTATCTTTCGGACACAATTTGTTCAAGCCTGTGTAATCTATACACATTCTAAGAGCAGTAGTGTCTTTCTTCGGTACTAATACCGGATTTGCGGACCAGTCAGTATGGATCACTTCCTTGATGAAATCCGCTGCCAAAAGTCGGATAATTTCCTTGCCAATAGCCTTCCGTCTTCTTCCGTCAAATCGATGGAGACCTTGTTTGACGGGTTTTGATCCAGGAATAACCTTAAGTTGGTGCTCAGCAAGTTCCCTGGGTCCACCTGGCATGTCAGCTGGACACCAGGCAAAAATATCCCAGTTCTCACGGAGGAACTTGATGGGCTCGCCTTCCTATTTGTCAGTCATCCCAGTCCCTACGACGACAAATTTTGTCGGATCTTTGGGATCTAGGATTACCTGTCTTGTATTTTCGGATGCCTTGAAGCTGTCTGTTGGCTTCCGAGTTTCTTTTCCTGCCGGCATTTCTGACGGTGATACTTCCTTGGCTAATTCCTTCAGTTCTTCCTTTGCTATGACTCTCTGAGCGCAAAGGGCGTTTTCTTTCTCCAACTCGTTTGCCAGCTTGAAATCACCAGCTATAGTGATTACTCCTCCCTTGGGTCCTGGCATCTTCAGCTTGTTATAAATATAACAGGATCTTGCCATGAATTTGCCGAAAGCTGGACGTCCGAGTATTGCGTGATACACGCTTTCGAACGGCACTACTTCGAAGGATACTTTTTCCTGCCGGAAATGATCTTTATCTCCGAAGGTGACATCTAGGGAAATTTCTCCTAGGGATCGTGCTTGCCTGCCAGGGACGATACCATGGAAGCGTATGTTGCTGTAGTTGAGCTGAGACTCGGAAATCTTCAGGTGCTTCAGTGTATCCAGGTACATTATATTAATGCTAGATCCTCCATCCATCAGCACTCTTCTTAGCCTAGTATTTTGAACAATAGGGCTTACAACAAGAGCTTGTGTGCCGGGCTCAGGGATATTTCCGGGATGATCAGACTGATCCCAGATTATTGGTGTGTTGGAGTACTTCAAGAATTTCGGGGTTGCTGGAACAACCGCGTTTATTTCTCGAAGTGTTCTTTTTGCCACCTTTGCTGACGGGGTTGCTAAGAAAGTTAGCATTGCTTCTCCATCAACTCTCGGAAACTTGGGTTCGCCTTTACGCTGTTGTTCCTGGATTTTTTCGTCAGTGTCCGATTCACTGTCTTCTTTGTCAGCTTCTGGCTTTTGTTTGGCGGGTTTCCTTTTGGAACCCTTCCCTTTATTTCCGGACCCTGCACTGCCTTTCATGTGCTTATTCAGCCGGCATTGCGCGTTTGTATGGGTGGGTTTCCCAAATTGCGAGTGGTGAACGCAAGGTTCCGACTTAATCCTTTCCCACTCCTCTGGAGTGTAATTGATTGGATCTGGGTTGCGTCCTTTCCACTTATTTCCCTTTTCTCCTCCAAAGGCTATGTTCACCTCTTTGGGCTTCGTCGTTGTTTCTGGAGTGGCTTTTTTGTCAAAACGAGGGGTTTTCTTGGCAAGTATCAATGATTCAATATTGCCTCCTCTTGCTCTGATGTCATCCTCGGCTGCGGCATGCTCATTGGCGGTTGTAAGCATGGATCCGAGATCCTTGTGCTTTTTGGAACCAACCATGAACGGTACGAGTCCGGGTTTTAGGCCATTGACGAAAGCATGCATTGCTTGTACGTCAGTTACTCCAGAGCAACTATTCTTCATTGCTGTCCATCTGGAGATGAAATCTACGTATGGTTCATCCTCAAATTGCGTGCAACGGTTTAGCTGGTTGATGCTATTCGGGCGTTTGTATGTTCCCCGGAAATGCTGAGTAAATACTCTAGCCATATCGTCCCAGCTGTCCACTGTTCGTGATGGTAATCCATTGATCCAATCTCTGGCTCCGTCCAGCAGCATTAGGGGAAGAAACTTGACAGCCTCCAAGTCTGTCCCATTGTTGATCTGGACGGCTGTATAGTAATCCGAGAGCCAAGTATCTGGGTTTGTGCTGCCTGTGTATTTCTGGTACGTTGGACCGACCTTGGCAAAGCCAGAATGCAGCGTTATTCTTCGGATCCTGTCAGTAAAACACTTAGGACCAAAGTATAGATCATCCTTTTCTGCTCTGTCAATGTGTGCAGAATATCTTCCGGCTGAATGGACAGAAGGGGATCTGCTCCTTTCTCTTCCATTGTTGCGCGAACGCGCTTTTCCGGGATTGTTTCTATCTCTTCCGTGATCACGCCCTTTTGAATTAGGCGGAGTTCTACTCCTGTGCCTTTCTTTGTCCTTAGGCGGTGTCCGGGATCTCTCACGCCTGTGAGGTATATCGTATCTTCCAGCTTTCTCAGCTGGGTTTCTCGGAGGTGGCATTATTTTGCCGTCTTTCCGGTGTTTGTCTTCCCGATCATGGGGTTTATACCCATCTTTCGGGAGATGGGATCCGGTCCTAGACGCTGCATCCCGGTTGTCGGGGTTTTTCTTGTCTTTTCTCGGATCCTCTTTTTTATCTTTTGAGTTGTCTGAATCCCCGGGTTCTTCCGGTCCAGGTGCTCCAGCAGCGCAAGTAGCCGTCTTGCATAGGGCGGAGTTATCGTGCAGCCTCCCTGATCGCTCTTGGGCGCGCTGTTGTTGTTGCAATGCTTTTCCTAGGAAAGCATACACCCCTTGGAGTTTTTCTCCATTGGAATACAGATCGTTGTTAAGAATCGCGAACGCTGCTTCCGCGTTTTCTGCTGCGGTCTTGTATATTGGTTCGCCCTTGGCATCTTTGCCGTTTACCTGCTTTTGCCAAGACGGGTTATGGAACCTTTCTTTTGGCGGCAGTTCTTCCGGTCTTGCGATTCCGGGTAACCTAGTAGGTTTTAACGCGGATCTATTCTTTCTCTCGTACTCCTCTATTTCTTCCTTCATGACCTTGATGTCATTATGGGTTTGTTGGAGATGTTGCCGAGATCTGAGTAGATGTTGCTGTTGCCGTTGGAAAGCTTGTCTCCTGGCTTCCAGCATCTCAGGGGGGTTCATCTGGTCCCACTGGTGTTTGCAATAGCTCTTGCTCTTCCTGTTCCATCATTGGCGGAGCAGTGATTTCTTTAGATTTCTTCTCCGCAGGCTTTGTTCCGCTAACATCTCCAACTTCCAGGTTTTCATCAGCGAGATCAGCTGATTTTTTCTTCCGGATTTTGTATTGGAGTTTTTTAGCAGCACGGTGCTTTTTCTTGGAAGAGGGAGGTTTTTTGACAGGCTCATCTTCTGTCATCTCCTTGACACTGGGGAATATCGGAGAAGTTTCTCCGTCTTCTCTCTCTTCCTCTGGCGGAGGGGTTTTAGGGCTTTCCTGGCTGCCGGCGTCCGTGGTATCAGCCGGTTTCGCCATTAGAACTTCATGGAATCCCTCTTGAAAGGACTTAACCTTTCTTACGAAGGCGTCCTCATCTTCGTCTTCGGAGTCGAAATTATCCGATCCGGTTTCTGACTCCAACCTCGCCTCAATGGCGGCAAGCACGGATTCTGCTTCCGAGTTCATCGTCTTGTTGACGGATGTCGGATCTTCCGCCTCTGTGACGGGTGTTTGATCTTCCGTCTCCATGACGGGTGCGTTGTTGTCTGCCTCTTGCACGGGATTTCCGTCATCCGTGTTTTCGGCGATTTCGGACTGCACCATGCCGATGAAGTGTGTATCACTTTTTTGTCGGCGATCTGAGCAGAATCCGGCATCGTAGTCATCTTCGACTGGGTATAGGGCGGGTGGGATAAATTTGCTTCCACCGCAAAACCCCATTGCTTCTGCAGTTAGTCCGATAAAGATGTTAGCAGATCCTATCGGTAATACGCAGGCACTTACCAGGTGGTTTTGCGCCGGTATGTAGGATCCGTTGTCGAGGAAGCGCCCGACGTCGTTGTCGAACTCCAAGCTTTCGACAGTGATTGATCTTCCGATTCCGCCAAGTATCCCAGATCGGAATCTTACGCCTGACGTCGTTTGCCCCACGGTGGGCGCCAACTGTCGAGACATCGTAGTAGTTTTCATAGACGGGGGTGCCATGAGACTACGGTAGAGACGTGGGGTAACGGGATAGCGTAGTAACACAGAACACAGGATTTTACCCAGGTTCGGTACGTCGCGACAGTACGACGTGCCTACTCCTGCACTTCTCACTAATTGGGACTAAAGCCCGTAAACAGGGTTACAATGTGAGGGTTTAGATCTAAGCTACTCGACGAGGATGAGCTTCTCGGCGAGTTGGCGTAGAGCTTCTCTGTTATCTCTCCTTTGTTGGTTGTTTTGTTTATCTCCCGTCCGGCTTTATATAATAGCCGGATTAGGGCTTACAGAATAGGAAACCTAGAAAACTACGGTAACTTGTAACTTGGAAAGCAAGGAATCCGTCTTCTCCTCCAAGCCAGATCACATGGGCTATGATCCGGGTTCTTCTAGAATCCGGCTTCTGCGCGTCGGATTACTGGGCCGCCTAACGGACCTAAGCCCACTACCACTTAGGCCACCCTGGTAATCCGGCACTTGGCCTACCATCTTCTATACCCCTATTTGGTATATATACGACAGACCTTGTCCGAGGGAGGTTTGTGGAGGAGGAAGTGTTTTCAACTTGTTTTCCAAAAATGACACATAACCTAGTCTTCGCCGGACAACCAAGCCGTACTGCCACATTACCTCAGTATGGGAACGGGGTCTAGCTAATTGCTTGTCGGTGTTAGTCCGTGCCTACCTCAAAGTGCTATAGGGGTTAGAGTCCCCCGAACCGAATTGTCGCCAGGAGGGAGAAATGGGACATTCACAGTGTAGGATTAAGTTCACTACCGGTTGCAGCAATTGGATCTCCTGTCATGGCGGTGTGTTGTTAGGGGAAACCAGATCGATACGGCTGACTCACTCGGTGTCGGGGAGAACAAACTCAGTTGAGGAGGTAGTCATTTACTAGCACTGACATAGTGGATGGTTAGGACCAGTTATCCGATGTTTGCATACTGTCTTGGACAGTCCATGGTTGTTCACGGCAGATGTATGGGATCTTGCTGAATGTGTACACCTCTTCAGAGTAAAACTATTCAGAATAGCCGCGTCCTCCGATATGGATAGTTGAATGGCCATGTAGCTAGCATTGTGTCACTGTTTTCAAAAAGCTGAAACTTGTTTATGTTGTCGTACCTGGGAGGTACGTGAAAGGGAATGATCGTACCTTTGAGGTATCGGAGAAATCTTGATCTTGGAAATTGTGTTTATCCAAAAAGGTCTTTCAAAAATAAAATTTGTTCAACCATGATGAGTCTTATACTCACTATGGGTAGCATAGCCCTTAACTAAATAGCCTTCCTACCACCATTTTAGCATACTTGCAATTGTTCGGCTTTCATTTAGGGTGTCTTGCGAGTACATTCAACTGTACTCATATGGTTTCGTCCCTGGCTATTGTCTTGGTTAGACTTTGAGGAGCCGTCTCAGGAAGATACCTTTGAGGAGGAGTACTTTGACGATCCCGCGTACTAGGCACGTATCCCGGTCAGCAGCCTATGGTGCTAAGGCGTTGACATGGGTTCTATTCGTTGTGTTGCTTCCGCTGAATAAAGTAGTTATGATGTGTGCTTGCCACTGTCCTGCGCGACAGATGTCTCAGACTTGGTCGATGGACCATTTGTGTAAGACTATGTTATTCGTGTAATGGATGTGAACTCTGTTGTACCTTCTCTAAATATATTGCTCATGACTGTCGATCTGGGATCATGAGTGTATGCATATTGGCGGTCTCGGACATCTAGTCTGGGGTCCCCACATTCTCTCTTATTAGAATATGATGTTTGTTTTCATGAGAATTTTATACTACCTAAATCCATGCACTTATGTATACTCAGGTTTGTTGATAACACAAGCATAGATGGAGGTGCACTTCAAGAGGAGCTGGAAAACAAGATCACTATGGTGAAAAAAAACATGGAAGATGGTGAAAAAACAATACAAGTGTGAAAAACAACTACTAGCTTGTTATTCCACACTAGGAGATGGTGAAAACAAGAGGAGGGCGCCCACGATGGATATCGATGCGCCACATAGAGTCATATTAGTAATAGATATTGTTTGTATACCATTATGGACGCACCCCTTAATAGTGGGTCGGTTTGTATCAGTTTGGTTCGAGTCCAAAGTACCAATTTGAGTCCAGTTGGGTTTGGTCTAGGTGTGCTTGCGCAATGCCCATTGCGGCCGCACCCCGACCCCCCATATAAGCTACATTGCTGCGAGTTAGATAGGTAGACTACGATAAAACATAAACCCTAGACTTCTAGATTGTATTGCTCAAAGCATTCATCTTGAATCATACTACCTTTGCAAATCTGAGTGTATTCTGTTGTTCCAATGGGAATAAGGAGAAACAGGACCACTTGTAGTCGGTGGCTACTTGTGCAAGAGTGTGGAGTCTCAAATATCCAAAGGGGTTGAGTGTTGTTCCAATTGGTAACAGGGTTTAGCCAAAGGAGAGATCGATGTATCACATTGGTTACCTTATCATCTTGGTATAAGATTACTGGGTTTACTCGGTGAGCTGTATCTATCCCTATAGATTTGAGTGTTTTTC
Source organism: Alopecurus myosuroides (assembly GCA_028641055.1). Taxonomy (NCBI): domain Eukaryota; kingdom Viridiplantae; phylum Streptophyta; class Magnoliopsida; order Poales; family Poaceae; genus Alopecurus; species Alopecurus myosuroides. The sequence continues at coordinate 187,435,306 of CM054060.1, read as the reverse complement.
ATACCTATATAGAAAAAGCCACAAAAATATTAGTGTAGATCATTGCCATAGCCTTAGATAATCCCTAGTTTTCAATTTCTAGTTGTTGTTTTGTGTTTGTTCTTGCGTTTCTTTTCTGTTTTTGAGTCATTAGGTTTTGGTTAGGGTTATGGTTCTTAGTTGTTCTTCAATTCCGAGTCGAGTTCATATACAAAAATCCAAAAAAAATAGCTACCCGAGAGTGTTTTGGTTGTCCAATCCGAGTTGTTGCCAATTTCCTACCGCGACACGAAATCCTTGTTTTCTCTGCCGTGGATAGCTCTAATTTTCCTCGGGTTCAAGTTGATCCTATTGCTTTTCGGAATCGAGTTCCTGCCGCGGCACAAAATCACCGCAAATCGCTGCCGGGCGATCACCTAGTTCGAGTCGGATTCGTTCTGTCGCGACACAAAAATTGCGGTTTCTCTGCCGCGAGCCCACCCGCGCGCGCGCTGCCCATCAAACATCCTCTGCTCTTTATCGCGCCCGCTCGCTGCCGCGTACGACAGAGTTTTGGGCCATTTTCTGCCGCGAATCGCTGCCGCGGGCACATAATTGGCCGTTCTGCTGCCGTACGACAGAGAAAACAGCAGTTTTCTGCCGTGACTACTGTGAGTCTCCTAGAAAGTTTTGGTCTGTTTTCTTTTGTTTTTCTTTTACATTTTCTTTAGGAATTCAAGTCTGAACTTTGTGAACCTTAGACACAGCCTTTCTACAGCAAAATTTTAGGTATCTTACCCATAAGACTAGCTACATTTTTGCTCTCAACAGGCTGATCATAACATATATATCTTTTGTGTCACATTGTTAGCATTTGTTATTTTTGCTCCTAGTTGATATTGGCTATTGGAAAAGTACAAAAAAAAATAGAAAGAGAAAAGTATATATATATAAAAGAGAGAAAACATAAATACAGAAGAGGCCAAGAGCATCATATTCTCAATTGTTATTGGAGCTGTTTTGTTCTTGCTATATCTTCACACTATCAATTGAGCAATCTTGTGCCTGTTTATCTTGAGCTTGGCTAGAGTCTTTCTAGAGGATTGCAAAAATTCATCCACATATTTCCTGTGCCACATTTGTCTCCATTGAAGTGTGTTTCCTAGGTGCATCTTTTGGTATCATCACAAACAACAAATAGGATTGTTACTTGGTGATTGTTAGGTATCTCTACCAAGCCCCACTATATAACTTGTTTAGCCATTGTGAAAGCTAAAATCCCTGGGTATTCTATTTTCCAAACCAAGTCACAATAGTTGCTATTACTTGTTGGTAAGTTATTCTATTCACTTTGGAATGGTAAGGAACACCTCTTTGCTGGTATTGAGCAAGTTGGGTGTAGCGTTCCCACATTTAAATAATGTAAGGACACCTGTGTTATTGTGGTAGTCCCTTGATCATTTGCTAGCACCACAGTACAAAATGAAATATCATGCAAATGCATCAAATTCTATTACATCGCATGATCCAGTCTTTACAAAATAGTATTACAACTTGCATAGTCTTAGAAGACTAGCAGAAAACAAATAAATACAGCGGAAAGCATAGTACAACATTGAGCCCATCTTCTTCATGTGCCACATGCAAAACATGTTGGCGATAGTCTCGAGATCCTAAACGAAATCCTCACTCGTCTTCAGAAACATCTGCAATATGGAATATGCAGCCACAAGGGAGTCAATACAATTTAATGTATTGGCAAGTAACACTATGGTGGATATAAATGGCAAGACTAATACTACATGCTTATTTGGCTGAGTGGAGTTTTGGCTAAGTTTGCATAAAGCAAGTTTTCTCCTATCACTTTTGTAAATGAAAACTTTTCTTTTCAAAGGGGTGGCATCATTGGACTGAAATCCAAGTACCACTACTACTGTTCACTTGGTCAAAATTTTACTTATTGAAAATGGTGATGTGAATCTTCCGTCCTTCCTTGTCCAGCTGCTCATAGTTGTCCATAACCGGGGACACGGCTAAGATCTTAGTTTGTTGACTCTACAGAGTTTGTGCACTTTCAACTTCAGACTCAAATCAGCCCAAACATCCTATACACTCTGAGTGCATTAAGGAAAGGAGAAGATTGAGACAAGATCTTTCAGAAGCAAGAATTCAACCTAATGGCAAGACCCGTTCCACCTATAATTATGCTACATCTGCTTGTCAAGCCCAGGCTGAACCCTCGCAACTTAATTGATCAAGACAGAGCCCATATGACTAAAGGCTGCACTGGAAGCAATCGAAACTTGGGGAACATCATAATCACTTTGTTCCTGGGTGGCATTCCTCAAGTGAACCCCCTCGGGGAGACACTCAACTCTCATCAGCCAAACAACCAAATCCACGCAGGTGGTTCATTGAAGTTGTTACTTAGAATTTTTCCACAACATCAAGTAAAAATCATTTGTCACGTTGCATAGCATCTATCTAGTTATAAGGCTATAAATGACAAGGATAAAACAGATGGCTACACACTACTAGGATAATAGCATAGCATAATATAACTTAGTAAAATTTCCTATCAATGCAGACTACTCAAAAATCAACTAATGCATATAGAAAATAATGGGTAGTTGATGATGTGTTACTTGCCTTGTTGAAGTTGGTGAAGATATCACACTCTCTTCACAAAGGATCGTTGCTCTCCGTACAATCTACTCATTGAAAACACAATAACAAAATAAACAAACATGCTATCAAGCAAACATACAAGTGAAGAGATCATACAAAGCAATAACATAGCCAAAGGAGTTTAACCTAGTGGGCTAGGACAAGGTCTAGGTTTGAGTTGAAAGATTCATTCTCTAATGGTCTCATACTTGTTAAGGAAATTCCAATGATTTACTTGGGAAGGACTAGGTTGAGTTTGATGTGATCTAACTTTATTATAACCATACTTGTCGAGGAAGTTCCAAGAGTTCACTAAGAATAAACATATTACTTCTTCAACTAAAGTAATACATGCAAACACTTGGTCATATTCACCTTCAAAAATATTTGAGTGACTATGTTAGTATTTTCCATTGTGGTTAGGGTAGGTCTACTAACTTCATCATCAAAGGGAAAATATTACTAAGTCTTGGGTTTTCCATTTGGGTCAATGGTTGGACAAAAACAACTTGTTATTCTTCAACTTGTATGAATTTCTTCTAGTCCTCATGTGATTTCCTTCATGAAGATCATCATCATGCCATCTAAGTCGTTTCCTTCCTTGGTGTGGTGCTTCTCTTGGTCTTGATAGTCTTCATTGTTTTCTCACTAGTTGTTTCCCAAGTGGTGTGGTCACAACTAAGTGTTTTATTTAACAAATGTGAAAATATCACTAAGTCAAAATAGAGGAGAAATGAGACAAGAGGATAGAATGGGAGGTGTAGTCTTCTTCTTCATTTCTTCATGTACTTGCACTTGATGGAGTATGCTTCATATTGTTGTGGAGCCTAAGTAATTTCTTCAATGATCTTCCTTGTTTCTCTTCATGTTGCCATAAAGTTGAAAGGAGAAGAATAGAAAAGGGAAGGAAAAAGACTTAGAGAGAAAGGGGGTTAGTCTTCTGGAAGTTTCTCTGGTTTTCTTCTAAGTGCTTCCACTTATTGGAGATGTTTCTGAAGTTTGTTTTATTTGTTAAGTCCTTCATTGGTCTTCTATCTTCATGTTGAAAAATCTCTAGATGGTTAAGTCCTCCATTGCACTTCATGGTTCTCACAAATCCCAACTTGGTGAAATCTTGAAGCAAGCATGGGGAGACAAGAAGTTGATGGAAACATTTGTACTAGTGTTTTTAGGTTCATTTGTTGGCTAAGTTTAAGTTGAAACCTCACTAACGACTTAGCCTTGGTTTCATATAGCCATACAAACATAGAACCACTTAAGCAAAAATATTTCCTAAGTCATTTTTAACATGGTGTGAAACATGTGTGTGATAACTTGGCCTAAAATACATGGATATGGTTCATATGTGTCCAAAATTCTATGGCACTAGTTTAAATGGACTAAGGTTTCCATATGGATCAACATTGCTTAAGAAAACATATTAAAATTACTTATAGAATTTAAACTAAGTCAAAATTTGCTCAAATGGCCATATAATTCTAAATCCATTCTAAAATTGTTCAAATAATATTTTGGGATTATGGATATGTTAGTACACATTCTAAGGAACCCAAAACAATTTAGTTTTCGAAAATTGGTTTTACAGAATTTAAATTATGCCAAAATTCATCAAACAAGCACAATTGAATTTGAAAAAATTTAAGTTTCTCAAATTTGAATTTGGCCAGTGCCAAAAGTTTCTAATTGTCAAGGGCTTTTCGAAAAGTCCAATATTGCTAAATTTGGGCTTATGGATCAAAAGATATGATAGATCTAAGGTGCAGGGACTAATCTGTAAAACTGCCAATTAATTCTAGCGGGAGAAAAATTCAAATAAAGGCTAGGCCACGTGGGAGATCCTGATTGGACAGGGTTGCTGACTGGGCTGCTGCATGGCGTGCTGACTGGGTTGCTGATGTGGATAAGTGATTGGATCTGGGACGTTAGATCCAGATCCAACGGTGGCATACCCCTTCGTGGGGATCTAATCCTAGCCGTACCTATCAGATCTAATGGTGAGGGATCGGAGAGGAGCTCACCTAGCGGAGGGGCTGGCCGGAATGGAGGCAGACGGCGGCGCAGCGGTCGGAAAACGGACGGTGGGGCTTCTCCAGTGGTCTGTGGGCTCAACGGAGACCACCACGGGACTCAGCATCGCACGGCGGGGCGAATGGAGATGGCGGTGAGAATTCCCGCGTCGTGGTTCATCCACGCGATGCAGAGGGAGCTCGTCGGGGTTCCGGCGACCTCGGGAACGGAGGGCGTCGTCTTTTTACTGCACAGAAAATTCGTGCAGGGGCACGGTGAGATGCACAAGGATGCGAGGAAGAGGATGGAAGGCATCAAGTGCTCGGGGACCAACTGCACTCACCGGAATCGAAGTAAAACGGTGGCGGCCGTGAGCAACTCCGGCGAGGAAATTCTCTTGACTCGGGGTATGAAATAGGAGGGGTGGAGAGGGGAAATGGGGAGGATACGGTGGGCTTTAAGGGGGTGAAAAAGGGCAGGGATTTAATGGCGTTAATTTCCCGAATTTACGTTATTGAAATCGGCCGTTTCTTCGGCGTGATTTGGGCAGGAGGTTGAAGATGGCGATGTCACGCATGATGTCATCACGTGGGACCCGCTTGAAAGAGAGAGAGGAGCTGGGGCAGGCTGTTGCGGCCGGGCCAGTTCGCTGTTGGGCTCGGGGGCTTCTGCTGGGCCTTGCGTGCGCGCGTGGGCGAGAAATAGGGAGGCAGTGAAGTGGGCTGGTTTTCTATTTTTTTTCTCTTTTCTCTTTTCTTTAGTAAATCATAGCTATTTATTTATAAAACCAAATAAGCTCAATTTTTTCTCTATGGTTTTGGAAAAATAAAACCTTTCAATTGAAAACATCTATGTGATGTTTCAACATACTTAATTTAATTCTATTTTCAAGATATGATTAAATGGTTAATAGTAACTTAATGCCATTTTAAAATGGGAAAATTTAATAATTATTAAAGTGACTTAATAAATTTGGAGGAAAAACCCTAAGTCACAATATTGGTTTCAAGTACTATTTTATGTTATTTTCAAAGCAAAACATTTTATGAATACCACTTTATGTTTAAAACTTGGAATAACATTTGTATATCAATATAAATAGTTGTTATTCTCATAAAAATAATTGAGGCATAGAAACTATTAGAGGTAATAATTCTCTGGTTTCAAAGGCTATAAAACATTTTCAAAGTAATATTTGATTTGAAAACATTTTATGTAATAAAGTTTGCTAAAGATAAAATGGTTTTCTTTATCTAATGAAAACTCATTTTGAGAGGACTTTAGGGTTTATGGAATAAAGGTATAATTGGATTGGTAATTTCAATTTCATTGCATTATGTATTGTTTCCTTTTGTTTCTTGCTTCTCATTTGGTTCTTGGTGACTTGCATAACATGAAAACAAAAAGTTTCAATTTTTTGTGATTTTTGCATTTTCCAAAAATCAGGGATGTTACAGACTACCACCCTTAAAAGAAATCTCGTCCGAGATTTGGGAAGGCTAGAAAGAAAGATCAGGTTTTGGATAATTGGGTTCCAGAAAAAATTGGGTGGGCTACCACCCTTAAAAGAAACTTTTGTGGGTAGTCTATTATCATTAGATTGGAGTATCGATTGATTTGAGACTGGCTTGAGTAGAACTTTCCTTCGCAGTAGAGCTGTAGACCAACATAGGTATTTTGGGCTACCTTTGACACTGAGGGGTCACTCTTTGGGTCAATCAAAAGTCTTTGGGTTCCTCTCAACTTGGTCTCTTGATGTCTTCAGTAATCTTCCATCTTGTTGTTGTCATCCTTGAAGGCAAACACCATGCTATTTCTAAGGATACTCTCATGGTAGGCAAAATATTCCATTGCTTGATAGCTCCAAGGTTGGCTTGATCCTCTTCGAAAAATAGTATGTTTTCAGTAACACTAACATAGGGTCATTATTGTATTCTACCATTTTATGGTTCAGGTTTAACATTGTTGTCTCTCTAATAGGTATGTCACTCAGATTTAACATTCCTCATAGCAAAAGTGAATAATGTGAGTATTCACAATGGGGGCCAGTCCATGTTGCACTCAATCATTACCTTGTACTTGGATTGATGAATCTTGTTTAATAACACTAGGTCACCTCACTTGTCTAACAGAAAGTTTCCAATCTATAAGACAAACTTGAGCTAACTATCATTTCTCAACTAGTGGGTTTCGTAAAACTCCTGTGTAACACAAACTGGATAGTTGTGTTTCTTCATCATTTCTTCTCTTGGTGTAGTTGGCTCTGAAATCTTCATATCTCATGCAACTTGGGGTTCACTTGTCTTTCTTCACTTGTTGATTGGCTTACTGCTCCTTCTGATGTAGTTGGAATTGATCATAGATGTGATTGTTCCTTCACACAAAAGGGATCTTGAAATCTGTGACATTCCTCAATTGTATGGCTTGTGTCTCTATAAAGAACTAGTCATGCCATTCTTGGGTGAAAGGTTTGTTGTTGCACTTCATATGGTAGCCCAATAGGGTTGGTAAATGGGTATGGGTTTTGGTTTGGCTTAGCATGAAAGAGTAGAGATTAGAAAGAGACTAAAGAAATTACTACCCCCACACATTAGATCAAGGAAACTCATCTTGCAAACAACACTTAAAAACATATAGCAACAAATTCACCACACCAAACAACATGGTTTTTAGAAAACACTAATATTGTCATACCATACTCATTGGTATGATCAATACACTAACACGTTAACGTTGTTCTAACAAAGTAACTAGATTGGTGATCTCATCTATATCTTCTTTAGTTTTCTTCAAATTCTTCTCTCCATGTCTTGAGGTGTTCTTGATTTTTGTGAAGCCTACGTTTTTCTTCAAGTTCTTCAGTAATATTGAGTGTAAGTCTTCATGTGGTGAAAATACTTCTTGCACTTCTTGGTATGATCATCAACATTCCTGTCTTGATGGTATTGAAGAGGTAGGTCATCTAGAAAATTTTGAAGGTGAATAATAGATGAGATGATTTGAGAAGAATTTAGATGGTTGTTTTGTTTCTAGAAATTTTGAACATAGGAAATTTTCTATCTTAGGGTCTTCTCCAAACTTAGGGTCTAGAATTCTACAGGCAACACAATGCTCTGATACCATTTTGTAGCGTTCCCACATTTAAATAATGTAAGGACACCTGTGTTATTGTGCTAGTCCCTGGATCATTTGCTAGCACCACGGTACAAAATGAAATATCATGCAAATGCATCAAATTCTATTACATCACATGATCCAGTCTTTACAAAATAGTATTACAAATTTCATAGTCTTAGAAGACTAGCAGAAAACAAATAAATACAGCGGAAAGCATAGTACAACATTGAGCCCATCTTCTTCATGTGACACAGGCAAAACATGTTGGCGATAATCTCGAGATCCTAAACGAAATCCTCACTCGTCTTCAGAAACATCTGCAATATGGAATATGCAGCCACAAGGGAGTCAATACAATTTAATGTATTGGCAAGTAACACTATGGTGGATATAAATGGCAAGACTAATACTACATGCTTATTTGGCCGAGTGGAGTTTTGGCTAAGTTTGCATAAAGCAAGTTTTCTCCTATCTCTTTTGTAAATGAAAACTTTTCTTTTCAAAGGGGTGGCATCATTGGACTGAAATCCAAGTACCACTACTACTGTTCACTTGGTCAAAATTTACTTATTGAAAATGGTGATGTGATTCTTCCGTCCTTCCTTGTCCAGCTGCTCATAGTTGTCCATAACCGGGGACACGACAAAGACCTTAGTTTGTTGATTCTACAGAGTTTGTGCACTTTCACCTTCAGACTCAAATCAGCCCAAACATCCTATACACTCTGAGTGCATTAAGGAAAGGAGAAGATTGAGATGAGATCTTTCAGAAGCAAGAATTCAACCTAATGGCAAGACCCGTTCCACCTATAATTATGCTACATCGGCTTGTCAAGCCCAGGCTGAACCCTCGCAACTTAATTGATCAAGACAGAGCCCATATGACTAAAGGCTGCACTGGAAGCAATCGAAACTTGGGGAACATCATAATCACTTTGTTCCTGGGTGGCATTCCTCAAGTGAACCCCCCTCGGGGAGACACTCAACTCTCATCAGCCAAACAACCAAATCCACCCAGGTGGTTCATTGAAGTTGTTACTTAGAATTTTTCCACAACATCAAGTAAAAATCATTTGTAACGTTGCATAGCATCTATCTAGTTATAAGGCTATAAATAACAAGGATAAAAGAGATGGCTACACACTACTAGGATAATAGCATAGCATAATATAACTGAGTAAAATTTCCTATCAATGCATACTACTCAAAAATCAACTAATGCATATAGAAAATAATGGGTAGTTGATGATGTGTTACTTGCCTTGTTAAAGTTGGTGAAGATATCACACTCTCTTCACAAAGGATCGTTGCTCTCCGTACAATCTACTCATTGAAAACACAATAACAAAATAAACAAACATGCTATCAAGCAAACATACAAGTGAAGAGATCATACAAAGCAATAACATAGCCAAAGGAGTTTAACCTAGTGGGCTAGGACAAGGTCTAGGTTTGAGTTGAAAGATTCATTCTCTAATGGTCTCATACTTGTTAAGGAAATTCCAATGGTTTACTTGGGAAGGACTAGGTTGAGTTTGATGTGATCTAACTTTATTATAACCATACTTGTCGAGGAAGTTCCAAGAGTTCACTAAGAATAAACATATTACTTCTTCAACTAAAGTAATACATGCAAACACTTGGTCATATTCACCTTCAAAAATATTTGAGTGACTATGTTAGTATTTTACATTGTGGTTAGGGTAGGTCTACTAACTTCATCATCAAAGGGATAATATTACTAAGTCTTGGGTTTTCCATTTGGGTCAATGGTTGGACAAAAACAACTTGTTATTCTTAAACTTGTATGAATTTCTTCTAGTCCTCATGTGATTTCCTTCATGAAGATCATCATCATGCCATCTAAGTCATCTCCTTCCTTGGTGTGGTGCTTCTCTTGGTCTTGATAGTCTTCATGGTTTTCTCACTAGTTGTTTCCCAAGTGGTGTGGTCACAACTAAGTGTTTTATTTAACAAATGTGAAAATATCACTAAGTCAAAATAGAGGAGAAATGAGACAAGAGGATAGAATGGGAGGTGTAGTCTTCTTCTTCATTTCTTCATGTACTTGCACTTCATGGAGTATGCTTCATATTGTTGTGGAGCCTAAGTCATTTCTTCAATGATCTTCCTTGTTTCTCTTCATGTTGCCATCAAGTTGAAAGGAGAAGAATAGAAAAGGAAAGGAAAAAGACATAGAGAGAAAGGGGGTTAGTCTTCTGGAAGTTTCTCTGGTTTTATTCTAAGTGCTTCCACTTCTTGGAGATGTTTCTGAAGTTTGTTTTATTTGCTAAGTCCTTCATTGGTCTTCTATCTTCATGTTGAAAAATCTCTAGATGGTTATGTCCTCCATTGCACTTCATGGTTCTCACAAATCCCAACTTGGTGAAATCTTGAAGCAAGCATGGGGAGACATGAAGTTGATGGAAACATTTGTACTAGTGTTTTTAGGTTCATTTGTTGGCTAAGTTTAAGTTGAAACCTCACTAAGGACTTAGTCTTGGTTTCATATAGCCATACAAACATAGAACCACTTAAGCAAAAATATTTCCTAAGTCATTTTTAACATGGTGTGAAACATGTGTGTGATAAATTGGCCTAAAATACATGGATATGGTTCATATGTGTCTAAAATTCTATGGCACTGGTTTATATGGACTAAGGTTTCCATATGGATCAACATTGCTTAAGAAAACATATTAAAATTACTTATAGAATTTAAACTAAGTCAATATTTGCTCAAATGGCCATATAATTCTAAATCCATTCTAAAATTGTTCAAATAATATTTTGGGCTTATGTATATGTTAGTACACATTCTAAGGAACCCAAAACAATTTAGTTTTCAAAAATTAGATTTACAGAATTTAAATTATACCAAAATTCATCAAACAAGCACAATTGAATTTGAAAAAATATAAGTTTCTCAAATTTGAATTTGGCTAGTGCCAAAAGTTTCTAATTGTCAAGGGCTTTTCGAAAAGTCCAAGATTGCTAAATTTGGGCTTATGGATCAAAAGATATGATATATCTAAGGTGCAGGGACTAATCTGTAAAACTGCCAATTAATTCTAGCGGGAGAAAAATTCAAATAAAGGCTAGGCCACGTGGGAGATCCTGATTGGACAGGGTTGCTGACTGGGCTGCTGCGTGGCGTGCTGACTGGGTTGCTGATGTGGATAAGTGATTGGATCTGGGACGTTAGATCCAGATCCAACGGTGGCATACCCCTTCGTGGGGATCTAATCCTAGTCGTACCTATCAGATCTAACGGTGAGGGATCGGAGAGGAGCTCACCTAGTGGCGGGGCTGGCCGGAATGGAGGCAGACGGCGGCGCAGCAGTCGGAAAACGGACGGCGGGGCTTCGCCAGTGGTCTGTGGGCTAACCGGAGACCACCAGGGGACTCAGCATCGCACGGCGGGGCGAATGGAGGTGGCGGTGAGAATTCCCGCGTCGTGGTTCATCCACGCGGTGCAGAGGGAGCTCGTCGGGGCTCCGGCGACCTCGGGAACGAAGGGCGGCGTCGTTTTACTGCACAGAAAATTCGTGCAGGGGCACGGTGAGATGCGCAAGGATGTGAGGAAGAGGATGGAAGGCATCACGTGCTCGGGGACCAACTGCACTCACCGGAATCGAAGAAAAACGGCGGCGGCCGTGAGAAACTCCGGCGAGGAAATTCTCTTGTCTCGGGGTGTGAAATAGGAGGGGTGGAGAGGGGAAATGGGGAGGATACGGTGGGCTTTAAGGGGGTGAAAAAGGGCAGGGATTTAATGGCGTTAATTTCCCGAATTTACGTTATGGAAATCGGCCGTTTCTTCAGCGTGATTTGGGCAGGAGGTTGAAGATGGCGATGTCACGCATGATGTCATTGCGTGGGACCCGCTTGAAAGAGAGAGAGGAGCTGGGGCAGGCTGCTGCGGCTGGGACAGTTTGCTATTGGGCTCGGGGGCTTATGCTGGGCCTTGCGTGCACGCGTGGGCGAGAGATAGGGAGGCAATGAAGTGGGCTGGTTTTCTATTTTTTTTTCTCTTTTCTGTTTTCTTTAGTAAATCATAGCTATTTATTAATAAAACCAAATAAGCTCAATTTTGTTTCTATGATTTTGGAAAAATAAAACCTTTCAATTGAAAACATCTATGTGATGTTTCAACATACTTAATTTAATTCTATTTTCAAGATATGATTAAATGGTTAATAGTAACTTAATGTCATTTTTAAAATGGGAAAATTTAATAATTATTAAAGTGACTTAATAAAATTTGAGGAAAAACCCTAAGTCACAATATTGGTTTCAAGTACTATTTCATGTTATTTTCAAAGCAAAACATTTTATGAATACCACTTTATGTTTAAAACTTGGAATAACATTTGTATATCAATATAAATAGTTGTTTATTCTCATAAAAATAATTGAGGCATAGAAACTGTTAGAGGTAATAATTCTCTGGTTTCAAAGGCTATAAAACATTTTCAAAGTAATAGTTGATTTGAAAACATTTTATGTAATAAAGTTTGCTAAAGATAAAATGGTTTTATTTATCTAGTGAAAACTCATTTTGAGAGGGCTTTAGGGTTTATGGAATAAAGGTATAATTGGATTGGTAATTTCAATTTCATTGCATTATGTATTGTTTCCTTTTGTTTCTTGCTTCTCATTTGGTTCTTGGTGACTTGCATAACATGAAAACAAAAAGTTTCAAATTTTTGTGATTTTTGCATTTTCCAAAAATCAGGGATGTTACATTAGGAGAGGCACCACAACCTATAGAAATTTTTATTTCACTAACCTATTAATCATGGCTTCTCCTAGTGATGTTTATGTGCATGCTAAGAGGACAAATGGTGATGAGGCTATGAAGTGGACAGATTTGGAGGAGATGCAAGAACAATTGAACACAACCATTGCTACAAAAAATTCAGAATTACATTCTCTCATTGACAAGAATGGAGTGGATATGGATACTCATGTTCAGAATTTGGGTTTACAAATTGATAATGTTTCTAATATAGCTGCTGCCACACAAGAGCAAGTTACAACTATGCAAGCAACTCTCGCAGATTTGACTACACAAATTGCTACTTTGACAAATTTGTCACTCAAAGGCTCCTTGTCCAGGAGGATAAATGTAGTGCTTTTGGTGATGATAATGATGAGGGAAATTTTATTACTCAAGGCCGAGGTGGAGGGAGAGGCAATGCAGGTGGCCGTGGCTTTGTGGCAAGAAGAGTACAAATTCCAGAACCAAACCGAGAGGATGATGGGCTTTGCAAACCAAAATTCATGTTGCCATCCTTCAATTTTGATACTGACGATGTAGAAGAATATCTCATGTGGGAGCTGAAAATTGAAAAATTGTGGAGGATGCATGAGTATACTGAGGAGAGGAAAATTAAACTTGCTTCTTCAGGTTTTGATGGATATGCTTGGTTATGGTGGGATAATATTACAAGAACAAGAGCAGGAAATAGAGAACCTGAAATTGTCACATGGAGGGAGATGAAGCAAGTTATGAGAGACAGATTTGTGCCTAAAAATTATTTGAGAACATTATATGACAAGCTACAACACTTGAGGCAAGGTACAAATTCTGTGGATGCTTATTTTAGGGAGGTGGAGCTGATCATGCAAAGAGCTAGAGTGAGAGAAGATACATAACATACTATGCAAAGATTTCTCTTAGGCTTGCAATTTAAAATCAAGAACATTGTTAGGCATGTGCAATATAATTATATGAATGAGCTATTACATCAAGCAAGGGAGGCAGAAAAGCACTTGGCCGAGGAGGCTCTTATGGCTCCAAGGAGGACATTCACTCCTAGATCATCTTTTTCATCACCATCACCCCAACCAGCTCCTAGCCGTGGGGTTTCTTCCACCAAACCTGAGAGTTCCGCCTCTAATTCTAAGAAGCAAGTACAACTAGCAGCAAGTGCAAGTGGTTCCACAACATCTACAGCTAGAAATAGGGACATGAGCTGCCATACATGTGGAGGAAAAGGCCACTTCAAGAGAGATTGCCCCAATAAGAAAGTTATGCTTCTTAATGCTGATGATGAGTATGAGACAGGTGATGATCCTGACCCTCATGAGGAGGATGATGATGGCCCTGTTGATGCATATCCTTCTAGCTATCCTACTTTTGTTTGCAAACAGAAAACGTTGAGTGTTCTCGCTAGTCCAGAAAGTCAGAGATGCAATTTATTCCAAACAAGAGCAATTGTAGGCCCTCAATTGGCTTGCAAAGTGATTATTGATGGAGGTAGTTGCAGAAATTTAGCAAGCAAGGAGTTGTGTGCAAAGCTGAAATTGAGATATATTCCACATCCTCATCCTTATCATATACAGTGGCTCAGTGATAAAGGAGAGATGAAGGTGACCCACATGGTGAGAGTTGAATTTCAAATTCGGCCTTACAAAGACACCATTGAGTGTGATGTAGTGCCTATGTCAGTTTATCACATGTTGCTTGGGAGACCTTGGCAGTCTGATAGGAGTGTGACACATGATGAAAGAGCAAATACGTATCAGCTGAAGTGGAATGGAAAGGATATAATTTTGAGCTCTATGACACCACAACAAATTCTAAATGAGTCTAGATGAAAAATTCCTGAGAGTGATAGTGAGAGACATGAGAGTCAAAAGAAGAGTGTTGTAAGTGAAAATAGCAAAACCAATCTGAGTGGTAAAAATAAAAATGAGGGAGTGAGCCTATTATGCATGTTAGCCACTAAAGAGGACTTGAGAGAATTTAGAGAGGACCCTAGTATGCTTCCTATAGTGCTTATGCACAAGGGAGAAATATTGGCTTGTAATGACATGACCCCTATTCCTCGTGGTGTTTATCATCTTTTACACGAGTTTGATGATGTTTTTCCAGAGGAGGTGCCAGTAGGGATGCCACCATTGCATGGCATTGAGCATCAAATTGACTTGATTCCTGGAGCTACATTGCCAAACCGAGCCCCTGACATGACCAATCCCCAAGAGACCAAAGAGATACAGAAACAAGTGCATGAGCTTCTTGATAAAGGGTATATTTGCATTAGCCTATCTCCATATGATGTTCCTGTTATTTTAGTTCCTAAGAAAGATGGTACTTGGCGCATGTGTGTAGATTGTAGAGCAAGTAACAACATCACTATTCGTTATCGTCATCCTATACCTCATTTGGAAGACATGTTAGATGAATTAAGTGGTGCTGCTGTTTTCTCTTAAATTGATTTGCGTAGTGGTTATCATCAAATTAGGATGAAAGAGGGGGATGAATGGAAAACTGCTTTCAAAATAAAATTTGGTTTATATGAATGGTTAGTGATGCCTTTTGGTTTCACTAATGCACCTAGTACTTTCATGAGACTTATGAACCATTTTTTGAGAGAGTTTATTGGTAGATTTGTGGTAGTTTATTTTGATGATATTCTCGTATATAGCCACAATGAACATGAACATTTTGATCATATTAGACAACTCTTGCATCTGTTAACAGAAAATCAATTATATGGTAATCTTGCTAAGTGCACTTTTTGCAAAGATAAGGTCATTTTTCTGGGATATGTTGTTTCTAAACATGGTATTGAAGTGGATGAAACTAAAGTTGAAGCTATAAAAAATTGGACTATTCCTATCAATGTTAGTCAAGTAAGAAGTTTTAATGGGTTGGCTGGTTTCTATAGAAGATTTGTCAAACATTTTAGTACACTTGCTGCACCTTTGAATGAACTCACTAAAAAGGGTGTTGAATTTGTGTGTGTGTGGGGGGGGGTGGGGGTTGAACAAAATATTGCTTTTGATGAGATAAAGAACAAGTTGATTTCAGCCCCATTGCTCATATTACCAAATTTTAATAAACAATTTGAAATTGAGTGTGATGCGAGTGGTATTGGTATTGGTGGAGTACCTATGCAAGAAAACAAACCTGTAGCTTATTTTTCTGAGAAATTGCATGGTGCTCAATTGAATTATTCTGTTTATGATAAAGAATTGTATGCACTTGTTAGAGTTCTTGAGGTTTGGAAACATTATTTGTGGCCAAAAGAATTTATCATAAATTCTGATCATGAGGCTTTGAAATTTTTAAAGAGCCAATCTAGCCTTAATAGAAGACATTCTAAGTGGGTTGAATTCATTGAATCTTTCCCATACATGATAAAATATAAGAAAGGCCAAGATAATGTAGTTGTTGATGCTCTCTCTAGGAAAAGTATGCTTTTAACTCATTTGGATGCGAAAATTCCTGGTTTGGAGAGTGTGAGAGATTTGTATGCTCAACATAATGATTTTAAACATGCATATGCGAAATGTACTAATGTGAAAGCATGGGATAAATTTCATTTGCATGATGGATACTTGTTTAGAGCTAACAAATTATGTGTGCCCAAGTCGTCCTTGTGTTTGTTACTGTTGCAGGAATCACATAGTGGTGGATTGATGGGACACTTTGGGAGGGAGAAAACATTGATGATGTTGGCTGATCACTTCTATTGGCCACGAATGAGAAGAGATGTGGAGAGGTTTGTGAGACGTTGCATCACTTTCAACAAGGCTAAGGCTAAACTAAAACCTCATGGTTTATATACTCCTCTACCTTCACCTAATACACCTTGGGAAGACATTAGTATGGATTTTGTGTTAGGTTTGCCTAGAACTAAAAGAGGACATGATTCTATATTTGTGGTAGTGGATAGATTCTCTAAAATGTCACATTTTATTGCATGCCATAAGAGCGACGATGCGTCGCATATTGCTAATCTGTTTTTCAGGGACATAGTGAGATTACATCGAGTACCCAAGACTATTATTTCTGATCATGATGTGAAGTTCATGAGCTACTTTTGGAAGACACTATGGGGGAAGCTGGGGACAAAGTTGTTGTTTTCTACTACTTGTCACCCCAAACTGAGGGACAAACGGAGGTGGTAAATCGCACATTATCAACATTGCTGAGAGCCATGATTAAAAAGAACCTGCGGGAGTGGGAGGAGTGTTTGCCACATGTTGAGTTTTCCTACAACAGGGATGTACATTCTACTACTCAGTTATACCCGTTTGAGGTGGTGTATGGTTTTAAACCCACAACACCACTTGATTTGCTGACACTTCCTATACAAGAGAGAGTCAATATGGAGGCTTCAAAACGTGCTGATTTTGTGAAGAAGATCCATGAGAAGACTAAGCAGGCAATTGAGAAAACAGGAAGACATGTAGCTGAGAGAGGTAACAAGAAGAGGAAGGAAGTACTATTTTGGCCAGGAGATTTAGTGTGGGTGCATTTTCGCAAGGATAGGTTTCCCACATTGCGCAAGTCCAAGTTAATGCTAAGAGGTGCTGGTCCATATAAAGTGCTTCAGAAGATTAATGATAATGCCTACAAGATTGATCTTCCTAGTGATGAGTTTGGTGTGAGTAGTTCTTTCAATGCTGCCGATCTGTCACCATACCATGGAGAGGGCCTTGATGCGTCGAGGTCGACGCCTCTTCAAGGGGGGGGGGAGGATGATGAGGACATCCCTACTGCTTCTACACTTTCTCCCATTGAAGATGTTGTTATTAAAGAGAAATATGATGAAGTGAGAATTGGACCAATGACAAGATCAAGAACTAAGTTATTACAACAGAAGGTGAATTCTCTCTTATTAGAATATGATGTTTATTTTCATGAGAATTTTATACTACCTAAATCCATGCACTTATGTATACTCAGGTTTGTTGATAACACAAGCATAGATGGAGGTGCACTTGAAGAGGAGCTGGAAAACAAGATCACTATGGTGAAAACAAACATGGAAGATGGTGAAAACAACAATACAAGTGTAAAAAACAACAACTAGCTTGTTATTCCACACTAGGAGATGGTGAAAACAAGAGGAGGGCGCCCACAATGGATATCAATGCACCATATAGAGTCCTATTAGGAATAGATATGGTTTGTATACCATTATGGCCGCACCCCTTAATGGTGGGTCGGTTTGTATCAGTTTGGTTCGAGTCCAAAGTACCAATTCGAGTACAATTGGGTTTGGGCTAGGTGTGCTTGCGCAATGCCCATTGTGGCCGCACCCCTACCCCCATATAAGCTACATTGCTGCGAGTTAGATAGGTAGACTATGATAAAACATAAACCCTAGACTTCTAGATTGTATTGCTCAAAGCATTCATCTTGAATCATACTAGCTTTGCAAATCTGAGTGTATTATGCTGTTCCATTAGGAATAAGGAGAAACAGGATCACTTGTAGTCAGTGGCTACTTGTGCAAGAGTGCGGAGTCTCGAATCATACAAGCTTCTACTTGCACCGTTATAGATTCTACCTCAAGCAACCGTTTCTTTTCCCAACAAACACCATACAAAATAGGCTATAATAAAAACTCTCTAAATGCTACAACAAGAAAACATGAAAGTACTCACATAAGACTACTGAAACTAACAGCTCTGAACAAGAGATTCAATGAAAATAAGAGCTAAACAGTAATTTTTGCAGCATCTAGAAGAAAAACTAAGAATACGCATATCAAGTATTCAAATGAAAAAACGGAGCGTGTCTCTCTCCCAAACAAGGAATGCTAGGGTCCAACTATATTATTGCAGAAATGAAAACAAAATAAAACAAAGGAAAACAAAAGAAAACAAAAGAAAAACAAACAGACGCTCCAAGTAAACTTCATATGATGTGACCGAATAAAAATATATTTTCACTAGAAGTGACCTGATAGATTGTTGATAAAGAAGGGGATGCCTTGGGCATCCCCAAGATTAGATGCTTGAGTCTTCTTAAAATATGCTTAGATGAACCACGGGGGTATCCCCAAGTTTTGACCTTGCACTTTTCTTGATCACATATATCATCCTCTTATCCTGACCATTGAAAACTTTCTTCACACCACACTCAAAGAGTAATTCGCATTAGAGGGTTAGTGCAACAATAAAAAATCCATGGGTTATGTAAGGGCACAAGTTCTATTGATAATTTTACACATTAGCTACAGACACTGATGTTTCGTGAAGCAAAGAAATCCACTTAATATCGCAAAAGAGCAAATGTAAGAAAAATGGCAGAATCTGCCAAAACCAGAAAATTCTGTAAAGACTAATTTTTTCTAGGCACTTACGTTGCTCAGATCGAATAACTCAAGGAACGAAAAATTTGAGGAATTAGCCTAGGAATAAGCACAAGAAATTTCAGCTCATTCTGTTTTTCTATGATTTATACGATTTTTTACGGTGGACAGCATAAATCTATTTCCTGCGCAGAAATCCGAAAACCAACTCCAACTCTCGTCAGAAACTTTACATGACACTACTAAAACATGAAAAAAGATACAAAGGAGTTGCTACAGAAGTATGTAACCTCTAGGCTCAAAGAAAACAGAGAAAAACAAAGCAAAAATAAAACTATGGGTTATCTTCCAAGAAGTGCTTTTCTTCAACGCCTTTTAGCTAGGCTCAGCAAAGTGGAATCAAGTATTTTCAAGTGAAGAAGTATCCAAATTGTAACTCGTTCGAATAATGGAATCTAAAGGCAACTTCATTCTCTTTCTAGGAAAGTGTTCCATACCTTTCTTGAGTGGGAACTGAAATTTAATATTACCCTATTTCATATCAATAACAACACCAACAGTTCTAAGAAAAAGTCTTTCCAAAACAATTGGACAAGAAACATTGCCTTCAATATTTAAAACAACAAAATCAAAGGGGACAAGATCTAGTAGTATTTACTAATTGGAGGCACCGTAAAAAAGTAATGAAACATGCTGTCAGATTATCTACCAACGGGTGTGATTTAATTTTCGGCTCTAGCCCCCACCTAATCATGTTTTCTCTTGGAAAACACCCAACTGGCTTCTCCATGGTCTAAAAGTCAATCACAACTTCGGTCGTTTCTCTCACGCCATCAATGGCCGCCCCTCCCACAGGCCAAAGTCCTCCAAGCTCAGCTGTGCTGCTCCTGCTACTCATGTCCACGACGACCTCTCATAATGCAGCGGCTAGCTCGCGGCTGCATCCCATTCATGTGGTCCCGCTTCCTGTATGCCCCACCGCCGTCAAGTTGACCCTGCAACCCTGTATCTGCTCCGGCGGCGGCTGTTCCTCTTACAAAATCTGCCACTGCTCCGCTCTAGCTCCACAAAGATAGTGCTCTGCGATTCCTCTATAAGTAAGATTGATTAGTCTTACAAGGTTAGTAAAGCTTCTTTGCTGTTCAATCTCGATCTTAGAAACTTCCTTGGGACGAACGTCCTCTTTATCTTGCTGCAATTATATGGCTCGGGGTAGACAAACCTGAAACTTTCATGAAAGATTAAAACTGCATGTGGATTGTCTACAGCCTATCACCTAGGATACCAGCGTCACGGCACGGGCGGCCAGACGTGAAGGGTCCATCCGTCCATGATCCCGTCGGCGGCCACATCTGGGGGCGGACATGAGGACCCCGGCAGAAGCAGGTTGACCCATCGTCCCCTAGGCGGCAAATCTAACTCTCTTAGCTTGGCCACACGATGCCAAGAATCCTCCCAAGATCCAACCGTTAGCCAGTGTACTCCAGGAAAATCTTTTGTTTTTGTTAGAGCCCTAAATTCGTTCTGATATAAGCATCTGATCTATGATTTACACAACACGTTTTTTTTTCTGGAATTTGTACAGACCGCAGCAAACAAGCCAGTGAGAGCTATGGCTTCATTAGTTATAAGTTTGGTTCCTTATCTGTCCCTGTTAGGTGAATTACCGTGGTATTTTTCTTAATGCGTTTTGGAAAGAATTATCAATGTGATGAGAATTTGGAAGTGTTTTACTTTGTGCAATACTGGGGTTACCCAACTAAAGGGCATGCCGTTTTATCTGTTCATATATTTTCATGTGAAGTACCTACAGTTTTCTTATTCAATCTGACCTCTCATGGGACAACAAAAGAATGGAGCCAATGTATTAGTTAAGCTCTCATTTCAGAATCTCGGACTTTTTTTTGTTCATTTGGAGGGCGTTTATCTGCTTGAATTAGAGTTTATATATGCCTCCAATGTTGACGTACAAGAATCTGGACAAGGAAGTGCTGCATGGCTGGGAAGTAGAATGCTCCTTTTGTGAATTCCATCTGCAGCTAGCCTAACAACAATACCAGTGAATTCCCTGTTGGCAAAACTGAAGGCACTTTTTTATATTTTCTGTAAATTCCCAGAGTATTAGTTAGACAATGCAATGTGATCTGGAAAGAACATTATTCTAACTTTCTTAGATAAGGATCCGCATGTCAGATTTTAGGCACTGTAGTTTTTGGCGATTGAACTGATACAATGGTTGTAACAGCCCAAGTATGAAAACCTACCAATTAGAATGTTTGATTTCTTGTTTATTAAAGTATTGCATCATGTCATCATATTGTTTCCATGTTGTTTGCTTTTGTTTCTAAATTGTTGCATTTGTTTTCCACTGTTTTCACAACTCAAATTCTAACCTTACTCAAACAATGTTTCATACTTGTTCTGTTACAATTTTTGGAATAAAAATAACAAATAAAAACAACCCAATTGTTCTCATTTTTATTCCACATTGATCAACTAATAAAATTGTGTTTCTTATTCCAACTAATTATTTTCAAACTTGGTTTCAAACTCAAAGCAAATCATTCAAACAGAACCCAATTTGAAATTATAAAAATAATAACCAAAACATTATTTACTCTTTGTTTCCAGTTAATCATAGGGGTCACCCTATTTAAAAGTGTTGGTTTTAAAAATCCTTTTACTATTCAAAAATCACTCACATTTTGGTTTATTTTCCCAAACAGCACCAAAATTTCCAATTCATGAAAACTAACAAACCATTCTAATAATCTAATCCAATTAATAGTAGGGTTCACCCTATTAAACTTGTTATTTTCTAATATTAACCAACTCCTTGCAAATTATTCAAATTCAAACCATTTTGGCAAAACAGCAACTAAATTGGTTTTTCCAAAAACTTAATTTGTAAAGTGGTATATACTGAACTAACAAACTCACCTGTTTTTTTCCCAAATTTTTATAAACTCAAAACACCTTCAAATGCTTCCATTTTCTATATCTACAAAAAAAAAACAGAAGAAACAAAAATAATAAAAAGCAAAGCGCAGCAGCTAACCTAACTACCGACCGGCCCAGCCCGCTAACCCCTAACTAGCGCGGCCCAGCCCGCTACGCGTGCGCGTACCGGTTCAGTTAGATCGCGCCTCCGTCATCCTCTTGTACGGCAGGCATCTCGATGGTGCCACGGCGGCACAGGAGAGCTCCGACGGCCACGGTTCGCCCCGATTGCCTATAAAAAGCCCTAGGCCCCCCTGGCGCCAACCCTAGCTAGCCCTACTCCCTCCTCCTTCGGGATCGCCGCCGCAGATCCTCTCTCTCTCTCTCTGCCCGTTTCTCAACGCTGCAACCCGCCGCCGTCTCCTCTGAAACTCCGGTGCGCCCCACCGCCTCGACGCCTCTCTCAACCACCTAAGCCCGGGGATCAAACCGTCGTTTGTTCCTCTCTCTTGGCACACCGAAGCGAGCCCGGAGGCGCACGGAGCACGCGCCGCCGTCCTCGACCCCCTCCGCTGCAACCTCGCCGTCGACTGCAACCGAGCACGCCGCCGCTGATGCCGTGCTCCTTCCCTCTCGCTGGCGGCGTGGATCGAACCGCCACCGGTCCCTCTTCGTCACCCACCCCTTCGTCGCGCGCGAGCGGGCCCGTAGCCACGCCGCCATCCAATTTGCTGTCGCCGGCCACGTCGTCCCCGCGCCTCTGCTTCCGCGACCAACGCCGGTGAGCACACGGCCATCCCCCGCTTCCCCTCCTCCCTGATGCTTGTCCGCACTGCACCGCTCCTCACTGCACCACCCAAGCAACGCGAGCACGAGCGAGCATCACCTGTCGAGCGCCGCCGTCGAGCGTTTGCCTCCGTCAGGTTCAGTCATGCCTTCGTCAGAAAATTCAAAAGCGCGAGCAACACCTCAACCTCGCTGCTTGTCGTTAACTGACAACAAACGCGGCTTAGCCCAACTGGTTCAGACACAAGGCACGCAAGCGAGGTGTACCAGGCTCGAACCCTGGCTCCCGCACCGGGAGAAATTCCCCACTTTTTTTCGCTCACACGCTGACAGGGCGGCCCCCCTGTCAGCCACTCACTTCCACGCCAGCGCAGCGTGCCACGCTGGCCCCCCCAGGCCCACGCTGCAGTGGCTGGGGCTGGCTAACAGCACGGTATCAAAACATCTCTGCGCATTTTTCTGAAATTCCAAACTCTTTTAAATAACAGAATTAATACCAAAACTTCAAACCTTAATATCTTTTAATCCATAATTCCAATAAATAAAAACTTTATATGTTTTCTGTTCCAAATTTCCTAATCTTTCCAAATAACCTATTGGTGTACTGTTTTGACAATTCCAAATGTATTTAAAATTCAAACTTAAATAATTCAAATGCTAGTTTATAAAATCAATAACTAATTATTTATTAATCCAATAGATGCAAATAAAATATGTTTTCCATACCATTTTGCATAACCTTTTCAAATATAATTTTTGTTTCCTGGTTTGAATAATTTAAATTGCCTAATTAATTTAATACTTGTTTAATCCAATTAAAATTGCTAAAATCATAACTTGCTTAATATAAAATATTTTGAACATGCAAAATATGTTTTCAAACAATCAAAGTGTGAACTTTTCAAATGTGAATTTGAATTCATGAGTTGAACACATAAAATTCAAATAATATTCAAACTTGCTTTAAATGAAATTGAAACTTGTTTAATATTGTTTAATTCATAATAAATTATCCTAACTCCTATTTTAACATGTGAAACATGTAATCCAACTAAAATTTGATGTTCTTTTCAAATATAAACTTTGTTATTTGTTTTGCACACTTTAACTTGTTGAAAACAACAATTACTTGTGTGGCAAGTTTAAGTAACCAAACTTTCCAAACTTAATCAATGATTTCCAAAACTTGTTCCAATCCTTTTTTTTCACTTGCATCTATCATTGTTATTTGTTGTTATTTTGTTGTTAACATCATGCATGCATCATGCTAACCACGTTCACATAATAATTAAATTGTAGATCAATTTGTTTCCACTTAATTCATGGATCTTTTCCATATGCAATCCAATTGCATATTTGTCCAATTAAATTGTGTTATCTTGTCAAGTAGTTTATTCTGATGCATCTATTAACATGACATGCATCATCCCATGTTTGTGCACCTATGCCATTATATTGATTGTTTATCTTTCTGCAATGTTTGTTTGCTTCTTCCCGGATATACGACGACGTTGAGACCGACGATACTTACGACACCCCTTCTAAGGATTTAGCTCAGTACCAGGCTACTGGGTTTGCAGGCAAGTTATCACTCACATGAACCATCGTGTTCCTTTCAACATTGATTACCGATACTTTCCGTTGTTCTTTTCTGCTAGCCTTAGTAGTAGTTGTTTCTGTTACGAACCCATCACATGAATCCCTTAACCTTGATATTGCCTCACCTCCACTCCTATCACCCCTTGGGTTGAGCCAGTGTCTACTAGCATGCTTAGGTTGCTTTTGCTCGTGTCTGTTACCCGTTACTTTCTGTTACTATTTCTATTACGTTGTGGGGGCTCGATGTTTAATCAATCAATCATGCTAATGTTACTATTAATAATAAATTTGATGATAAGGCACCGGCAGGAGGCCCTGTGTGGTTTTGAGGCCTGCTAGTGTCGACCCTAATAGGAAAAGGGTCTTGTCTACTGATCCATGATGAGCGCACTAACCGCATGTGGGAAGCGAGTATGGGCGCCCCCCTCAACTTGACCTGATTCGCATCTCGTCCAAATCGCCTCATTTAGTTCGTGTTTTCCATTTGCCGCATGCATGCTTTTGCGAGCCCAGGCCAGGGTGGAACTTTCGTAGTCGGCATATAGGGGGATACGTTCTTAGAGTGCTATGAGGGTCCATTTTCTTCTGGGCTCGATTAGCCGTGCGCCCAAGGTGCTTTGGGCTTGATGCGAAGAATGGTTGGTTGTGTAGAGTACCCCGCTTGGTGGGTTAGCTTCCCATCTGGCGGGTTATTCTTGCGTGTACGGCCAAATTGGTGCAACCCTGCAGGGATAATCTTCTCGAGAAGCCGTGTTTTCCGCGGTTATGGATTACTTGGTGAAAGTACTGGCTAACAAGTACTCAGGACAACTTAAACATAATGATCAAACATGTTACACCCAATGATTAATAACTTGACTAGTAATAGGTTGATGACACAATAACTTGATTCACCTTTAATACAACTGTGTGAGTTATCCTCGGATTGCTTCTTTGGATAAGGGGCGAGATCCAGGATGGGTTTGTTTGAAGTTATCTTTCAGTTGGTTACAATCCTCGATCTTATCTCCTTTCTGATAGCCGGAAGTGGTAGAATCTCTGTAGTTGGTTAGCGCAGCCAGTTGCAGCACCTTTTATATCCCCTTTCCTCCGTTGAACCCAAGGCATCTGTGCTTGGTGTTGACGGGTTACACTTTGGTGAACTGTGAGTCTTGCTTGCCAGTACGTTTATGTACTGACCCCTTTGGGGCTGTGGTTTCCGCAGACCTACGTTCCGAGGATCTACATGGTGGCTAATACGTGGAGTATGACGAGACTGCTGACGAGTAGATAGCGGACCCGGGCAGGATCCGAGACTTCGTGGATGGGCTCCGTCTGTTTGTTTCCGGCCTCTTAGGCCTATTTGGTTCTTGTCTGTACTCAGACATGTTGAATGCTTCCGCTGTATGGTAATGATGTATTGTTGGGGCAGTGCCCTCTGAATGATTGTAATTGCTATCTCTGCTCTAATGAGAGCCATTTGCAACTTATTTCAATCTTTTGTGTCGTAGAGACCTGTTGTGATATCAGTTGTTCAACGCCGTGGACGTACCATGTGTGTATGGTTTGAAGTACGTCGACGGAAGTGCCTTTGATCTCTAGTGGATAGTTTACATCGACGATGGAATAGCAGGGCTTGTGTTGTCGCGCATAAGCGCAGGCCTACCAGGAAGCTGGGACGTGGGAGCAGTTATGCCCCATAATCCAAGCATCTGCTATCCAATTCGTACGGTGAGTATCCCCTAGAAATCAGGGTGCGACAAATGGTATCAGAGCCTGTCTGCCTGTAGGATCCCTTTTTACTGGTCGCAGTTGAGTCTAGAAACTATTTTGTAGCTATACAGGAAAAATGAAACGTGAGAGTAGGAATTCTGTTCTTTTTCTTCTTTTCCCCACCCTCCCTCCCTTTTCTGGTAAGGAAGTGCAACGTTGATTTTCCCTTCTCATCTAAACTTTCAAGTTAGGATTTCACGTGTTTTGGGTTCTCCGTAGTACCTCAGGAGTTTTGATCTCGTTTTCCCCGGTGTTGCTTCAATATCCTGTTCTTTTAAAGAACCTTTTCGTCCGTTGAAATCTTGTTGTTGTTTTCCAATTCAATTCTTCTACCGGCGTCTAATCAAAACTTCCTCGTAAACTCTTATCCAGTTAAAGTGTTATTTGATACCGGAGCATCACATTCCTTTGTGTCAACAATCTTTTCCATAACATACAACCCAATTCTGGTTCCACTAAGCAATCAAAACTCTGTTCACTCCCCGGGATCTCAAATGTTGACTTCCAAGATAAGTAAGAACAATCCAATTCTAATGGGAGGCCACATATTCCTCGTTACTCTCATGTTGATGATTCTGACATTGATGATTATTCTTGGTGTTGCATTGATGTCAATAACTCTGTTCCACCATTCTAGCCAGATAATCTATTCTCCAAATGAATCAAGTTCCATTCAGCTATACACCC
This sequence comes from Alopecurus myosuroides, assembly GCA_028641055.1. Classification (NCBI taxonomy): domain Eukaryota; kingdom Viridiplantae; phylum Streptophyta; class Magnoliopsida; order Poales; family Poaceae; genus Alopecurus; species Alopecurus myosuroides. The sequence continues at coordinate 187,408,737 of CM054060.1, read as the reverse complement.
TCAATACAAAAACCTCTCCCTTTACTTGAAAATGTTCCGGTGGTTTGCAAATTCCCTGACGTTTATCCAATGTGCACGGTGTGTTTCACGTATCACAACTCAAAAGGATCTTCCCAAGAAGTATCCGGACCTTTTCTTTTCTCAGTAGGAATCTCGGGGCGCGATTCCTTCAAGGGGGGGCGTTTTGTAACAGCCCAAGTATGAAAACCTACCAATTAGAATGTTTGATTTCTTGTTTATTAAAGTATTGCATCATGTCATCATATTGTTTCCATGTTGTTTGCTTTTGTTTCTAAATTGTTGCATTTGTTTTCCACTGTTTTCACAACTCAAATTCTAACCTTACTCAAACAATGTTTCATACTTGTTCTGTTACAATTTTTGGAATAAAAATAACAAATAAAAACAACCCAATTGTTCTCATTTTTATTCCACATTGATCAACTAATAAAATGGTGTTTCTTATTCCAACTAGTTATTTTCAAACTTGGTTTCAAACTCAAAGCAAATCATTCAAACAGAACCCAATTTGAAATTATAAAAATAATAACCAAAACATTATTTACTCTTTGTTTCCAGTTAATCATAGGGGTCACCCTATTTAAAAGTGTTGGTTTTAAAAATCCTTTTACTATTCAAAAATCACTCACATTTTGGTTTATTTTCCCAAACAGCACCAAAATTTCCAATTCATGAAAACTAACAAACCATTCTAATAATCTAATCCAATTAATAGTAGGGTTCACCCTATTAAACTTGTTATTTTCTAATATTAACCAACTCCTTGCAAATTATTCAAATTCAAACCATTTTGGCAAAACAGTAACTAAATTGGTTTTTCCAAAAACTTAATTTGTAAAGTGGTATATACTGAACTAACAAACTCACCCTGTTTTTTTCCCAAAATTTTATAAACTCAAAACACCTTCAAATGCTTCCATTTTCTATTTCTACAAAAAAAAACAGAAGAAACAAAAATAATAAAAAGCAAAGCGCAGCAGCTAACCTAACTACCGACCGGCCCAGCCCGCTAACCCCTAACTAGCGCGGCCCAGCCCGCTACGCGTGCGCGTACCGGTTCAGTAAGATCGCGCCTCCGTCATCCTCCTGTACGGCAGGCATCTCGATGGTGCCACGGCGGCACAGGAGAGCTCCGACGGCCACGGTTCGCCCCGATTGCCTATAAAAAGCCCTAGGCCCCCCTGGCGCCAACCCTAGCTAGCCCTACTCCCTCCTCCTTCGGGATCGCCGCCGCAGATCCTCTCTCTCTCTCTGCCCGTTTCTCAACGCTGCAACCCGCCGCCGTCTCCTCTGAAACTCCGGTGCGCCCCACCGCCTCGACGCCTCTCTCAACCACCTAAGCCCGGGGATCAAACCGTCGTTTGTTCCTCTCTCTTGGCACACCGAAGCGAGCCCGGAGGCGCACGGAGCACGCGCCGCCGTCCTCGACCCCCTCCGCTGCAACCTCGCCGTCGACTGCAACCGAGCACGCCGCCGCTGATGCCGTGCTCCTTCCCTCTCGCTGGCGGCGTGGATCGAACCGCCACCGGTCCCTCTTCGTCACCCACCCCTTCGTCGCGCGCGAGCGGGACCGTAGCCACGCCGCCATCCAATTTGCTGTCGCCGGCCACGTCGTCCCCGCGCCTCTGCTTCCGCGACCAACGCCGGTGAGCACACGGCCATCCCCCGCTTCCCCTCCTCCCTGATGCTTGTCCGCACTGCACCGCTCCTCACTGCACCACCCAAGCAACGCGAGCACGAGCGAGCATCACCTGTCGAGCGCCGCCGTCGAGCGTTTGCCTCCGTCAGGTTCAGTCATGCCTTCGTCAGAAAATTCAGAAGCGCGAGCAACACCTCAACCTCACTGCTTGTCGTTAACTGACAACAAACGCGGCTTAGCCCAACTGGTTCAGACACAAGGCACGCAAGCGAGGTGTACCAGGCTCGAACCCTGGCTCCCGCACCGGGAGAAATTCCCCACTTTTTTTCGCTCACACGCTGACATGGCGGGCCCCCTGTCAGCCACTCACTTCCACGCCAGCGCAGCGTGCCACGCTGGCCCCCCAGGTCCACGCTGCAGTGGCTGGGGCTGGCTAACAGCACGGTATCAAAACATCTCTGCGCATTTTTCTGAAATTCCAAACTCTTTTAAATAACAGAATTAATACCAAAACTTCAAACCTTAATATCTTTTAATCCATAATTCCAATAAATAAAAACTTTATATGTTTTCTGTTCCAAATTTCCTAATCTTTCCAAATAACCTATTGGTGTACTGTTTTGACAATTCCAAATGTATTTAAAATTCAAACTTAAATAATTCAAATGCTAGTTTATAAAATCAATAACTAATTATTTATTAATCCAATAGATGCAAATAAAATATGTTTTCCATACCATTTTGCATAACCTTTTCAAATATAATTTTTGTTTCCTGGTTTGAATAATTTAAATTGCCTAATTAATTTAATACTTGTTTAATCCAATTAAAATTGCTAAAATCATAACTTGCTTAATATAAAATATTTTGAACATGCAAAATATGTTTTCAAACCATCAAAGTGTGAACTTTTCAAATGTGAATTTGAATTCATGAGTTGAACACATAAAATTCAAATAATATTCAAACTTGCTTTAAATGAAATTGAAACTTGTTTAATATTGTTTAATTCATAATAAATTATCCTAACTCCTATTTCAACATGTGAAACATGTAATCCAACTAAAATTTGATGTTCTTTTCAAATATAAACTTTGTTATTTGTTTTGCACACTTTAACTTGTTGAAAACAACAATTACTTGTGTGGCAAGTTTAAGTAACCAAACTTTCAAACTTAATCAATGATTTCCAAAACTTGCTCCAATCCTTTTTTTTCACTTGCATCTATCATTGTTATTTGTTGTTATTTTGTTGTTAACATCATGCATGCATCATGCTAACCACTTTCACATAATAATTAAATTGTAGATCAATTTGTTTCCACTTAATTCATGGATCTTTTCCATATGCAATCCAATTGCATATGGGTCCAATTAAATTGTGTTATCTTGTCAAGTAGTTTATTCTGATGCATCTATTAACATGACATGCATCATCCCATGTTTGTGCACCTATGCCATTATATTGATTGTTTATCTTTCTGCAATGTTTGTTTGCTTCTTCCCGGATATACGACGACGTTGAGACCGACGATACTTACGACACCCCTTCTAAGGATTTAGCTCAGTACCAGGCTACTAGGTTTGCAGGCAAGTTATCACTCACATGAACCATCGTGTTCCTTTCAACATTGATTACCGATACTTTCCGTTGTTCTTTTCTGCTAGCCTTAGTAGTAGTTGTTTCTGTTACGAACCCATCACATGAATCCCTTAACCTTGATATTGCCTCACCTCCACTCCTATCACCCCTTGGGTTGAGCCAGTGTCTACTAGCATGCTTAGGTTGCTTTTGCTCGCGTCTGTTACCCGTTACTTTCTGTTACTATTTCTATTACGTTGTGGGGGCTCGATGTTTAATCAATCAATCATGCTAATGTTACTATTAATAATAAATTTGATGATAAGGCACCGGCAGGAGGCCCTGTGTGGTTTTGAGGCCTGCTAGTGTCGACCCTAATAGGAAAAGGGTCTTGTCTACTGATCCATGATGAGCGCACTAACCGCATGTGGGAAGCGAGTATGGGCGCCCCCCTCAACTTGACCTGATTCGCATCTCGTCCAAATCGCCTCATTTAGTTCGTGTTTTCCATTTGCCGCATGCATGTTTTTGCGAGCCCAGGCCAGGGTGGAACTTTCGTAGTCGGCATATAGGGGGACACGTTCTTAGAGTGCTATGAGGGTCCATTTTCTTCTGGGCTCGATTAGCCGTGCGCCCAAGGTGCTTTGGGCTTGATGCGAAGAATGGTTGGTTGTGTAGAGTACCCCGCTTGGTGGGTTAGCTTCCCATCTGGCGGGTTATTCTTGCGTGTACGGCCAAATTGGTGCAACCCTGCAGGGATAATCTTCTCGAGAAGCCGTGTTTTCCGCGGTTATGGATTACTTGGTGAAAGTACTGGCTAACAAGTACTCAGGACAACTTAAACATAATGATCAAACATGTTACACCCAATGATTAATAATTTGACTAGTAATAGGTTGATGACACAATAACTTGATTCACCTTTAATACAACTGTGTGAGTTATCCTCGGATTGCTTCTTTGGATAAGGGGCGAGATCCAGGATGGGTTTGTTTGAAGTTATCTTTCAGTTGGTTACAATCCTCGATCTTATCTCCTTTCTGATAGCCGGAAGTGGTAGAATCTCTGTAGTTGGTTAGCGCAGCCAGTTGCAGCACCTTTTATATCCCCTTTCCTCCGTTGAACCCAAGGCATCTGTGCTTGGTGTTGACGGGTTACACTTTGGTGAACTGTGAGTCTTGCTTGCCAGTACGTTTATGTACTGACCCCTTTGGGGCTGTGGTTTCCGCAGACCTACGTTCCGAGGATCTACATGGTGGCTAATACGTGGAGTATGACGAGACTGCTGACGAGTAGATAGCGGACCCGGGCAGGATCCGAGACTTCGTGGATGGGCTCCGTCTGTTTGTTTCCGGCCTCTTAGGTCTATTTAGTTCTTGTCTGTACTCAGACATGTTGAATGCTTCCGCTGTATGGTAATGATGTATTGTTGGGGCAGTGCCCTCTGAATGATTGTAATTGCTATCTCTGCTCTAATGAGAGCCATTTGCAACTTATTTCAATCTTTTGTGTCGTAGAGACCTGTTGTGATATCAGTTGTTCAACGCCGTTGACGTACCATGTGTGTATGGTTTGAAGTACGTCGACGGAAGTGCCTTTGATCTCTAGTGGATAGTTTACATCGACGATGGAATAGCAGGGCTTGTGTTGTCGCGCATAAGCGCAGGCCTACCAGGAAGCTGGGACGTGGGAGCAGTTATGCCCCATAATCCAAGCATCTGCTATCCAGTTCGTACGGTGAGTATCCCCTAGAAATCAGGGTGCGACAATGGTTATCAAGATGTTGGGAGGAAATTGCACATAACACCAACTATTGGGGCTTTTGTTGCACCAAACCACAACACTAGCATTTTTTGCACAAAACACCAATTTTTGGGGTGATTACTTGCACATAACACAAAATCTGTTTTGAGAGATAATTAACTATGTGGGCCCACCTATAGAACGCCACTGTGGCCTCTTGGCACCAAACGGGTTAGACTCCCAGATAGATAGCTTGATTATTTTCATGTACATAACTTTTGACCGATTTTTTTTTACCAAATGGGACGCCACCGTGGCCTCTTGACCTTTTGACAGATAATTTTTTTCCTAGAAATTTGCAAAAAGCATCAGGAAACATCTCATACAAAGTTGTTCGGTGCATAAGGCCACAGTGGCGTCCTACAGTTGGGCCCAGATGGTTAATTATCTCTTAAAACGGATTTTTTGTTGTGTGCAAGTAATTATGCCAAACATTGGTGTTTTGTGCAAAATAAATGCTAAGGTTGTGGTTTGGTGCAACAAAAGCCCCAATAGTTGGTGTTACGTGCAATTTCCTCAGATGTTGGTTTGCAAAACACTGTTGGACCTACACCATTTATGTTTAAAAGGAAATGCTCAGTAATCACATCTTTTTAGTTTTATTCTGGTAGCATCAGCTTATTGGGTATTCCTTTAGTATTATGTTTTTAACACAAAAGGGTTTCTTTATTCTTCACAATTGTGCTCGCCATAGTTTGACAATTTAAAATGTTGCAACTGGACTTATGGTCCAATCCATAAAACACAAACTAAACCAGCCTCTCTCCTATCCTCTTCTTCTCTGCAACCTTTTGAATCTCCACTCAATCAATGATGATTGGTGCAGCACAGGTGAACACCCTTTGACTCTCCTCAGTTTCCATGTCCTACCGCGCAACAATACATGATGTGGAGAAGGACGTGCCTCGCGGCAGTTTGAATCAGATCGAACAGTCGCCATTTTCTGTCGAGGCTGCATCAACAATGTCAAACGTACACCGGTTTTTCCCTCTCCCCTCGCATGATATGTCATATAGGTCAAGATGTTGCGAGACTGAGCTATGAGGAAACGTGGGACGTCCCTTGCAAGCAGCAGCAGAAGCTTGCCTTTTCTGTCGACCACTTCAAAAAAGGACGAAATTAATCCCATCTGCATTACTCCTTCTAGCGCAACAAGATAAACAATTAAGCATTTGCAATATGCTCCTTACCTATGCCAGTTCTAATCAGCTATGCTCCAACTACCATTTGGTCCTCCTCACTATGTGTTGAGATAATGTGTAAAGGGACAACTATATTATAGTTATTTCTTTTGACTGGATTGTGGAGATTTACAAGTACAAAGGATTAACTGCTACATAAATAACTGACGACCTATCATTCACAGCTATGCTAAAGGTCTTGAATTAGGATGTGATGCATTACATATATAAACTCTTAAGTAATATAGCTATTGTTTAGTGCATATCTGTTTTCCTAGAGGCTGCTATATGCAAGTTCTTATCACTGCAATGGGTTCTCATAAATTATGGAATTGGAAGTACAGTAATATTTTGTTTCTTTCCACTGTCAATGTAGCAGTCGAGCTTCTTTTTTAGGTTTTAGAAGCCAAGCTTTAGCGTATGAGAAGGTGTTTTACTAACCACCGCTAATTAGATGCAGATGGGCAGCCGCAGTTGTCGGCGAGACCGCCAGGTGTAGGCTTCACATGCAGCAGACACTGATCGAGTTCAATTTGTTGCCCGTCAGTCATGTCCAGCCTAACTCAACAGTCAAGTAACTACAAATTTCATAACTTATACATGTTCTATCCTGTAACCCATGGAAATGTATATCTATGATATTGAGATGATTATGCAATCTAGAGAGTGTAGGAGGGCCATGTTTTACAGTCTCTAGGCATCAGCAAAAGGGCTCTAGATGATGATGTTTTCATATAAAAGAAAACATTCATATGCATTCTGCTTGCAAATTTAAATTAAAATATCCTAAAAAAAAACTTTAACTAAGAAATCTCTATTTTTTGCATGTAATAGCCTGGAATATTTGCAATTTGGAGTGCCGCCTATGGAAAATGTACTATACTATCTTTATCTATGATCTACATAAGTGTTTGTTATACTATGTTTTTCCTAATTTATGTTAATGAGATGTATCGATTGCTAATAATAGACTACACATTTTATGTTTATAACCTACTTATAAAAATGAGAACATCTATGACCTCGATCTTTATTTTTTTTATTTTTTTTAGAAATGGAGGTTCTACCCCCAGCCTCTGCATCAAAATGCACACAGCTGGTTTTTATTAAACGATAAAACAGAAATCCTCATGTCTTACAAGTAGATACATCAATCGACTAGACCTGAATCCACCAATCCTAGCGACAGCTCGCTACCAACAAAACTGATGAAGGGGGTGGTCAAACACAGGGCCGATACCCTGAGAACCCACCAACGCGCATCATCTAAAAACCGAAGGCCTCACCATGCCGCCCGACAGCGAGCAAGGGGCACAATTGGTCCAGCACACTGCAGCGCACACCACGTACACGCTCCGAGAGTTGCCGCCGCCGTCGTCCACTCACCCGTCTTCAGGACAGAGATCGAGGCATTCACCATGTCAGACCTGCCGTCGATACCACCGTGGCACCAGACAGAATCACCGCCCTGCGCGCGTCCATCATCCCGCGTCCAACACCGAAACCCCGCAGCACCAAGCTACCGAGAAATGCCGTCGTCGATGCAGTAAATGAGACACCGCATCATCATCAGGTCCCTCCAGCCGCTGCTCCAAAATGACGCCCTCGGGAGGGAGAGCGACACCAATGGTGCCACCATCATCCAATCTGGATAACCCAGATTTAGAGTTTCCCCCGGAGCATGCCAAAGCGAGGTATCGTGAACTGCAATGACGATGCCATGGAAGGAAACGACGTCGAAGACGCCGCCATCGTCCGCCATGACCGCAGTCGGCGCGATTTTCATCGGCAGAGACACGACCCATCCTACAGCTGGCTGGATCTGCGCGGTGTCGCATCACGATATGCACACCACCGTCGGGACCTCGGCAGGGACCTCCAAGCGCCCCTCACCGACCCCTCCACGAGTCGTCGACCTCCAAAGGAGCACGTACGACAGATCGGAACGGGGAACCGATCTGCGGCCACCACCCTTGCCGGAGCTCCGGCAAAAGATGACCACCGCCGCCAGCCGACCAGGGCACCTCCCTTCCCGCCGCCTCCATCTTGGACACCCGAAACAGAGACCGGATGGAGGGGATCCAGCCTGCCGCCTTCTTTCCGGCCACCGGCACCACCACGATGCCCAGCAGACAGACTCTCCGGATGCCCCCCGCACCATCCTGCTGCCGAGGTGCAAGAGAAGTCCCGCCCGAGCCCATCTAGGCCCGAGCAGGCCGCTGCTCGTCACCGCATCAGCAGGGTGATGCCACCGCCGCTTGTCGATCGGGATGGCTGCCTCCGGCGCCCTAGGCCGCACCTCCAACAACGCGCCGTGCCACCTTGACGCCGTCGCCGCGGATCGACGGCCAGCCGCCCTTGGAACCGCTCCCGGCCGCCGCACAAGCGGAGAAGTCCCCGCCGCCGCCGTCACGGGCAAACGCCCAGCCTTTGCTGGCGCTACCTCAGGCAGCGGCGAAGAGGGAAGGGGACGGGGGGAGGGGGCTAGAGGCGGCGGCGCAGATCGCCCCCGGCCGCCTAGGGTTAGGAGGACGGGGACCTTATGTAGCTTCTATATATAACCCAAAATATGACCTCGATCTGTATGCATATACTTTGTCAAACGCTTTTGCACCAGAAACTTTCAGAGAAAGGTTGCTTATGTATGCATACTAGGGTCATTCAGTAACCGCCAAATTAAAGTATGGTCCATATGTCCATAGCGATGGAAATCTATTTGCTGTCATAGAGCAACCTCAAGCTTTCACTCACTTAGGTACATGGATCTGATTTATCTCTACATATAGTTCTCTCTTCCTCTTGCCACAGAAATATATTTGGAAAAATCGGAGTGGAGATCCACCTTGCTTCAGGACAGGTTAGAAATCATGTGTTCTTTTCAAACGAGTATTGATGAATTTTGTTGTTGTGTACTTTTCTATCTCCAACGCACATGCCCTTACATATATGCAAATTTTAAAGATTTTATTACTAGACCTGAGTAACTCGATAACCATTTCTTAGATGATGAAAGACTCCCACAAAGCAAAACGATTAATAAAATACTTTACTTTGGTTTGTCGTTTTTCTGAATGAGACCACTAAGTATGCACATATAGATTGTCTTACGATTTTTTTTTTCTTGAATGATTGGTTGTTGCTAGATCAATGGTTTGAAAAACTGAAACAAAAATGTCCATGTTTTCTCTAATTTACAAGATTTTTTTTGACTTCCTAGCATAACAGAAATACATGGCTAAACAACACTCTTAATTCTGCAACTCTATCATGATGTTGTCTCTTATCTAAAAATCTGTGTGCAAGTTTTCACTTGAAGCAATGACTGTACATGATTATAAACGCAATAATTTGGAGCAGGAAATGTATCCGGATATCACATTATTTAGTGCAACTTACTATTAAAAGTATATACGTGTATCGACTAATTTACCAATCATGGTAAAATGGTACATCGTATGGTCCAGATTTTCCGTCACGGTGATCTACGGACTCCAATTATTTGCGTACAAATTAAGAGTTCTTCTACATTATCAAGTTAAATAAGTAGATAAATATCTAACCCGTGCACGATGACTAATTATTATTAACCATGATAAGAACATCATCAACTCTCCCCAAAGATTTCTTTCTAACATTGTCAATAAGACGAATATCCAAATAACAAGGCTCCAATGATGGTAAATCAAGAATATCATAGAGTTTCTTGGGCATAACAAAGATAGTAGCACCAAGATCACATAGAACATTGTAATCAAAATCATTCACTTTCATTTTAATAATGGGTTACCAAACATCAAGGAATAACAGTTGAAAACAATTCCTAAGACATGGTGAAAATGGATGTATCACTATGTTGGCTTTTTAGTCAAAAACACATGGCCATGGTCCAAGAGTGTCCAAAATGGTTAGGCACTAATTTCTCTGGTTCAATGTTACCCAATGGAGCAATGTTGGTTAAGGAACCATATTGAAAATATTTATAGAATTAAATCTATGTAAAAAAAAATACTCAAATATACTAATTAATTCCAAATTCAAATTTAACTTGATCAAAAATTATTTTGGAACAGAGGATATGAAAGTAAACATCCTAAGGTTTCCAAATATATTTTATTTACATTTTTTGGATTTGTAGAATTTGAATTATGCCAAAATTCATCAAACAAGCATATTTGAATTTGAACAAATTTAAGTTTGTCAAATTTGAATTTGGCCAGTGTCAAAAGTTTCTAGATGTCAAGGGCTTTTCAAAAAATCCAAGATTGCTAAATTTGGCCTTATTGATCAAACGATATGATAGATCTAAGATTCATGGACTTTTCTGCAAAACTGCTAATTCATTCCGGTGGGAGAAAAATTCAAATAAAGGCTAGGCCACGTGGCTGGATCTAATTGGGCCTGGTTGCTGACTGGATGCTGGCGTGGCACGCTGACTGGGCGCTGACATGGATAAGTCACTGGATCTGGATCGTTAGATCCAGATCTAACGACTGCATACCCCTTCGCCTAGGATCTAATCCTACGCGTTGATTCTAGATCTAACGGCCAGAGAAGAGAGGGGAGGGGGGGCTCACCGGGACTTTCCGCCGGAGAATGGCGGCGCGGTGGTGCGGGCGCTCGGGATCTTCACGTCGTCGATGATTTGCTTGTCCTCGGGCTCGGGGAAGGTTGCCAGGAGGGGCAGCGAGGCACGACGAACTCGATGGTGGCCTCGAGGATCCTCGGCGATGCCTGTAGCGACAGCGCGATGCAAATGGAGGTGGCGGGGACTCCGGCGGCGATGGATGTGCACGACGGCGACGAACGAGGGTGGTCGGAGATGGAGAAAAACGGCGGCGGACCGTGCGTACTCCGGCGACGAAATACTCTCACGTGGGGGCACGAAACGGAGAGGGAGGAGAGGGGAAATGGAGAGGGCCTCGGTGTCGTTTTATAGAGGCGAGGATGGAAGGGAGTAATGGCCTTAATGGCCTTTAATCGTGCGACGAAAAATCGGGCCGAAAAGGCCGTGCTTTCCTTATGTGAGGAAGAAGAAGGGTGACGTCATGTGACGTCATCTTTTCTTTTTATTTTTCTTTTCTTTTTCATGTTAAATAAAAACTTTAATAACTTTTGTTTTAAATATCCAAATAACATGAAACCAATTTCTAAAATCTTAAAATTTCAAATACTTTCCAACGGTACCATTCTTGAAAACAAAACAACATATTTTATTTGTGAATTTTGGAAATTTGAATAATTCCTTAATAGTTACTTAATGTGATTTTTAATTTGAAAATCCATAAAACATAGTTATTGGTCAATTAAAATTTTAGTGACATTATAAATGTTGAAAGCATATTTTTGAAAGTCATTTCATCTTGTTTTCACAATTTTATATTTTGAAAATATACATAAGACACTAACAGTACTTTAAGGCCATTTTAAAATTTAGAAAATAATAAATTGATGTTGTTGTCTAAATAAAATTTCAGATACATCTTACATGTCATATATTATTTTTGGAAGGTCATTTTTAAACCATTTTCATATTTCATAATTTTAGGATATGAGGATTTACTAATAGCAACTTAATGTTATTTCATTAGTTCATATCAAATAATTAATATTGTTGATCAATAAAATTTAGAATAAAACCACAAGTCGTAATATTGTTTTCAGAACCATCCTTATGTTATTTTCAAGCAATGCATTTTATTTTTCACACCTTTATGTTTAAAACTTGAAATAACAAATAAAAGTTATTATTAAGTATTTTATTCGTATCAAATGTTGTTGAGGCTTGGAAATTTATTAAAAGTTATAATTCTTTGATTCCTGTTGCCATAAAATATCCTCAAAGTAATATTGGAGTTGCAAACATTTTAGGTAAGGGTTTGTTAATAAAAAGATATTCCCTTTATATAATAATAAATTTATTTTTGAAAAGGTTTTAGAGTTTCAGGAACAATGCATAATTGGATTGGTAAACGCATTTTCATTGAATTATGTATTATTCCCTTTTGTTGCTTGCTTCTCATTTGGTTCTTGGTGACTTGCATAACATGAAAACAAAAAGTTTCAAATTTTTGTGGTTTTTGCATTTTCCAAAAATCAGGGATGTTACAATCTAGCTACTGCTATGGACCCGTAGTCCAGGGATGAACTACTCACGCATCACTTCGGAGGAGGGCATGGTGGTGTAGACCCCTCCGGTGATGAATTCCCCTCCTCGCAGGGTGCCGGAGAGAACCCTCCCGATCTCGGGATGACGATGACGGCGGGCTCGGGTGTTTTTCAGGACGAAGTGGTATATCTTTAGGGTTTATGTCTCGGGGGTATAAATAGGCGAAAGGGCAAAGGTGGTAGAGGCCTAGGGGCCCCACACCACCCCATGGCGCGACCAGTGGCGGTGGGGCGCCGCCGTATGGTGTGGGCCCCCTCCGGGCCTCTTCGGGTCTCCGTGGAACCTTCGGGAATTCTAGGACCTCCGAACTTCAAATTTTCCAATTCCGAGAATATTTCCAGAACAACTTTTCTGAAACTAAAAGCAACGGAAAACAGGGAAATGGCTTTGTGGCATCTTGTCAATATGTTAGTCCGAAAAATCAATAAAAATGACATAAAGTGTAGAGCAAACATGTAGGAAACAACATGAAAACAACATGGAACATCAGAAATTAAGGATACATTTATGATGTACCAGTGAGTTCCAAAATCGACAAGGAATTCATAGACGAAATGGATAAATACTTCCAGTTATTGGACCCTAGAGTGGCAAGTGCATGTAAAGATATGAATATTGTTGTATCGCAGGCTAGAGAACAAGCTGAACCAATGGGTATGACTGTTGGTGACATGTTAGGCTTAGGAGATGTGCCAATGGCTGAGATAGCACGACAATATGTCAAATGGGATCCTCTGGTCAGTCCTAAGGAGGAAAGTCAGCTATCAACACATATGTGAAATCTCCACAATTGGTACATGATTAAAACAAGGAATAGGAACTCGAAAGATTGGTTTGTGACGAACGTTAAACCGGTTCATCACCACAAGTCTTACTCGATAAACATTGAAATGATGGAATTGTTTCAGTTGTACAATCTCTGTGCCCCCGACAAATCTATCGTCGCTTGTTATGTTCTGTAAGTGATTTATTACTGTTATTAAGTCTCTAGCTATAGCTCAGCTGGTTAATAATTGCATAATATATTACCCAGACTATATTCTTTTGTACGCTATTGTGTAGATTGAAGATGCTCGAATGCAAAAGAAAGAGTGTCTATGAAGTTGGGTTTATTAACCCGTATATTGTCGATGAAAATGTGTTAAAGTATCACACCGATGACGTGGAGAATGACCTGTACAACTTTTTAGTTGAGCAAAATTTTGTAAACGAAAAACTATTTCTTACAACTTTGAGTGAGTGTTTTTGTCTTTATACACATTGTTTTTTGGTTACTCTATGTTAAGTGTAATTGATGAGTTATTCACGTCTTCTTATGTAAACGTCTGCAAATTTCAGTGGATTCTGCTAAACATTAAAATTCACAAGTCCGAAGTTGAAGTCATAGACTCATTAAATAGGAGCCAAGAGCAATGGAAAGACATGAAAGCAATGCTCCGAAAGTAATTTCAATCAGCATCACATTGTCCGGGCATATTTCATTCATTTCCTGATATCAACTAATTAGTAACTCTCCTTTGTCCATTTTCTTTGCCAAGCAGGTGTTGGAAACGGTTCAAAACGAACATACAAGGTCCATTCAAAGATCAACTAACTTTTAAATCGGTGAAGGGTTTGACACAACCAACATAGACTAGATTATGTGGATTCTACGTCTGCGAGTACATTCGGCCGTTGACCATTGAGCGGAAACATGATTCGAACACACTTCAAGTACGTAAACAATATTCATAGTTGTACTTTATTACCATATGAATTGTGTTGAGTTTCATTCAACTTATCCATATTTATCTCTTCTTATATATTAAATATCATGGATATACGTGGCAATCTTCTACCAGACGAGCGCCTACGAGCAATTCAAGAGGAATTGGCAGCATTTCTGTTTGTTGGAGGTCATTGATAAAAACAGAGAAAATTATGTGCAAGACGATGAACTTGATTTAGCTGGAAGACGATCGTCACGAATTCATGTTCGACTCGATATGTGCACGGATAAATATATATGTTCGAAATAGTATATATATGTATCCTCGCAGGAGATCTAATATTATATATATGAATCTACATGCACTGTGTGTATGTAGTTGTGTAGAATATATGTATGGAAACATGTTTGAAATTACAAATTAAACATAATTTGAAACATATTAAATGGAACACAAAATGAAGAGAAGACACAATCCTGCCGCGACATTGAAACAGCTGAAACGCTGCCGCAATAGGAATTTTTTAGTCCCGGTTCGTGTTATGGACCGGTACTAAAGGCCCTCCAGCCCGCATCACTGGGAGCGGCCACGTGGATGGCCTTTTGTTCTGGCTCATGGCCTCCTGGGACTAGAGGGGGGGGGGCTCTAGTCCCGATTAGCTAGTCCCGGATGGTAATCCGAGACTAAAGCCTGTTACCACCCAGGACAAGAAGCTCTTTTTCTACTAGTGATTCGTCTCCTCGGTACATCGGTTCCCCCTCCTCCGGTCGGTCAGGAGGAGTGAGGAACACGATTTATTAGTGGAAGTTTTAGTAAAGTTAGTGTTTTCAACATATTAGGATTTTGGTAGCCGTTTTTGTGTGCCCTCTGTCCTCTGTGTCAATGGAGATGGCATTGCCTACAATAAGTAATCTTTGGCCCCTCATTTCACGATGAGATCTTCATCATGGTGTCAATGATTTCAAAAGATTACATATGTCTAGGCATGGTCCTTCAGATCCTGATCGGGTTTTTTGGGTGTATATACGTAAGTTAAATTATACAAGCAAATTTGAGTTCAAAATGATAGTTCATTCAGAAATAGGGGATATCTAGCAGAAAGTCTCTGGAATCGAGTGGAAAACCTAGCTCTAGGCTATGATCGAAACCAATTGTTGTGAAGAAATTTCGTATTTTTGAATTCATCTTGTTGACATGCATTGGATTATCATTAAGACTGGACAGTGTGCTTTATTTTTTTCTCTTCATTGCAAGTAAGATTAATGATACATATCGTATATTTAATAAGGAAAAATAAAGGGATAGGGACATAATAGAGGTCCATGAAGATTATTTATGATTGAGTTGGAAAGAAATATTGAGTCTCACTGATATTTATTATAAGGTGAATTCTTTCCTAGTAATAAATAATGTTTGTGTTTATGAGAATGTTATACTACCTAAGCCTATGAATTTATGTATGATTAGGTTTTTTAATAACACAAACATGGATGGAGAAGAGCAAGCAAGGAGCAAAGGAAGGAGGCATGGAAAACAACAACAAGGAAAGAATGTTTCAATTCGGACTGCCAGGAGTCCCGAATTTGAAATAGTCATGGATTCTTCATACAGGCTCCAAATACAGCAAACAAGCACAATCCGATTAGGAAATTTGAAGGGATTTCCAATGGATCCATCCCCATCACGAAATTCGACTCGTGCAAGCCGTGGTGACCGAAACAATCCACGAATAGTTTTCTGCCAGTTTCTAAATAGAGTCCAATTGGCTGCACCCATGTGGGGTCAGTTTGTATCCGAGTTGGAGGAGTCCAAACAAGTAGGAATAAGTCCAATTTCGTGGAGAACATCCCCTCCCTCATATATAGCTACCACCTGCGTGTGGAATAGATTAGACCAAGTTTAAGATAAACCCTAGATTCCAGAGTTGAACCATGTTCATCTGAAATTATGCCCAGCTTGTTGGTGGTGTTACTCAAGTCAATGTTGCGTGATATCTTGTTATTCCATCTGGGAATAGGGGGATACAGGAGCACTCGTGATCTTTGATTACGTGTGCAAGAGTGTGTAGTTGAGAATAACCAAAGGGATTGGTTGTTGTTGCATTGGCAACAAGGGTCATCTAAGTGAGAGGTCTCAGTGTAGCACTAGTTATCACAAAATCCAGAAAACCACAAAAAACAGAGAGAGAGTTCATCGAGAAGATCGGGCCACTCCATATCATATGGTATCAGCTTTCCAGGTTGCCTCGGTGAGCAAATTTATCCCTAGTCTAGTTATTTTTATTTCCTATACAGAAAAAGCCACACAAAAAAATTTAGGTCTAGTTGTTGCCATAGCCTTAGATCACCATTGTCAAGTGTCTAGTTGCTGTCTTGTGTTTGATTTTTGTGTTTCTTTTTCTCCTTTTGAGTCTTGTTATTTCGGTCTAGGTTTAGGGTTCTTGAGTTTTCGAGTCCTGCCATTGAGTCCACCGAAATCCATCTCATTGTTCCAAATCCGAGTAGTGTTTTTCTTTTCTAATTCGTGTTGGGTTTGGTTCCTGCCGTGGCATAGTTTCCATCCAATTTCTTGCCGCAAAACTGCCCTAGTTACACTCGGATTCATACCTAACCACGCTGCAATTTTCCCTTACCAAATCTATACCGTGTGTATTCTATTTCGAGTTGCAGTCGGTTTCGTACCGTGGCAGGAAAAGCATCCAAATCGCTGCCGCGTACGTTCCTACCCGCAGTCGGATTCGGTCCGCATCATCCTTACCAAACCGCCCCGCACGCCCATCTCACGGTTACCAGCAGCTCCCCCCCGCGTGCTGCCGCGGCACAAAACTCGCCGATTCGCTGCCGCGGCTTATTTCCTGCCGTGCGTCACGCAGCTGCCGCGCGCCCACACCACCACCGCAAAAAAAAATCCTTCACCGTGTGCTCGTTTTTCTTACCAAACGGCTCACAACGCGCTGCCGCTGTACAAAAACTGCACGTTTCTCTGCCGTGGTACAAAGTTCCTGCCGTGGGCAATTCTAGTAGTCTAGTTAGTTTTCGGTTTAATTTTTCTTTTCCAATTTCTTTAGGGTTTCAAGTCCGAACTTTGTGAGCCTTAGACAAAGCCTTTCTACAGCAATAAATAGGTACCTTACCCACATAAGAATAGCTATCTTTTGCTCGTTTTTCAGGCTGCTCTTTCTCATATACTTGTGTCACATTGTTCATAGCATTGTTATTACTTCATAGTTTTGCTCCTAGTGTTGTTATTTGGCCAGTAAAAAGTATAAAAAAAAGAGAAAAACAGAAAAGAGAAAAAGAGAATTGAGAAAAGCAAAAAGGCCTTGAGTTACATTGATATATTTGTGGAGCTGTTTTTATCATTGCTATATTGACACACCATTGAGAAATCTTGTGCCTGAATATTATTTGAGTTTGGCTAGTGTCTTTCTAGTGCATTGCAAAATTTTCTACACATATTTGCATTGCCATATTTGTCTCCATACTTGGTGTGTGTTTCCCTAGGTGTTATTTTATCATCACAAGCAGCAAATAGGACTTGTTTTTGATGTTGTTAGGAATCCCAAGCCGAGCTCCACCATATACCTTGTTTGTCTTTGTGATACTATCATATCCTGGGTATTCTCTTCTCACACTTGGTACACTTTTTATTGGCACTTGTGGTAAGTTGATCCTTTTCTCTCTTGGAACATTAAGTGAAGCCATCTTTGCTTAGTTTTGAGTGAGTTGTGAGAGAACACCATATCCCATTGATTTTTGTTTTCACTAACATAATGGTGTTTCTAGTGTTGATGAGTATGTGCAGGTTGCTAAGGGAACTAAAGAAGTGATGAAAGATATACAAGCACAAGTCTCCTATCTGTCCACAATGGTTCATAACATACATCAAAGCTTACTAGCTAATGGTGTTTTAGTTGATGAGGAGCACTATACACAATTGAAGCAATTAAGACAAGAAGAAAAATCAGTGGATGCATATAACATAGAGATGCTTTCATTGCTACAATTGTCTCGGGTTCTAGAGGATGAACAAAGTACAATGCAAAGATTTTGTGCAGGGTTACTATTTTCAATTAGACTCCAAGTGAGGCGTGTTGAATATAGTACTTTGGATGAATTATTGCACATAGCAAGGAAAATAGAAAAGAGGATGGCCGAAGAGGTTCCTATGGCTCCAAGAAGAAGAATTTTTCCACCAATCCAAAAGCCAAGCATTACAACTACTAATGAAATAATATCTATTCCTAGTGTTGTTTCTTCTCATGTGCAGACTTTTGAAGAAAGGGAGCCCATAGTAACATCATCACCACCACCATTAGAGGAGCATGTCATTGTTCCTAGTATTGTTTCTTGTGATTTGCAGGTTACTTTTGAAGAAAGGGAGCCACAACAAGTAGAACTTGCATCACAATTTAATTCTGAGGAGGTTGCTATTGATAAAGGTGCTGATTTCGTGTTACCCATCTCAAGTATTGAATTATGTGAACCCACTAAATTTCTAGTTGATTCTTGTGAGTTAACAAGCATAGATAGTCCAACTACATGTGATAATGTGTTAATTTCGAAATTTAATCATGTGGTGTTGATTTCACATAAAGAAGTACTTGCTAAAATACCACCTAATAATATTGTGGATTACATCATGTTAAATGAATCAATTAGTGTGCAAAGTACTATGAAAAAGGTTGCTGAAATTTCATATGTAAATTCTAGCAATTGTGTTTCTTCTTTCACTTTTAACTTGATTGGTGATTATAACATGAGTGAAATTTTTATGGTGGATCACATATGCATAACTTGTGATAAAGTGGCCGAATTGAACATTATTTTACCTTGGGTAGATAAGCTACAACTTCCTACATATGAGCATGATTTTACACATATGTTTGGTTTGCCACAATATTTGTCACATACATGTGCTAGTAAATTGTTCTTCACTTATATTTGCAAATTGAGTTGCAATTTTCATGAGGAAAATCATAAGCATGTTCACACCTTTGAGTGTATTAATAAAAACAAATTTGATCATAGATCTTCTGTGACAACACTTCACTTGATACTAAACAATAAAAATATATACACATATGATTCTCCTTTTGATCATGATTTATTGAGCTTCACTTATATTTGCAATTGTGATTGCTATTTTATAGAGTGCTATGATAATTATGTGATGTTTACAAGCAAAATTCGTGCTCACATGTCTAGGGCACAATTTTATGATATGATAACAACTAATGCACCTCATTATAGTTATATGTATTGTGCATACACGTTGTTCTTTTTGTTTATTCCAGTTTCAGCATACAACAAGCCGAGGACGTCTTGTCTTGAAGAAAGGGAGGATGACAGGGGCATAATAGAGGTACATGAAGATTATTTATGCTTGAGTTGGAAAGAAATATTGAGTCTCACTGATGTTTATTATAAGGTGAATTCTTTCCTAGTAATAAATAATGTTTGTGTTTATGAGAATGTTATACTACCTAAGCCTATAAATTTATGTATGATTAGGTTTATTAATAACACAAACATGGATGGAGAAGAGCAAGCAAGGAGCAAAGGAAGGAGGCATGGAAAACAACAACAAGGAAAGAATGTTTCAATTCGGACTGCCAGGAGTCCCGAATTTGAAATAGTCATGGATTCTTCATACGGGCTCCAAATACAGCAAACAAGCACAATAAAATTAGGAAATTTGAAGGTCTTTCCAATGGATCCGGCCCCATCAAGAAATTCGATTCGTGCAAGCCGTGGTGACCGAAACAATCCACGAATAGTTTTCTGCCAGTTTCTAAATAGAGTCCAATTGGCTGCACCCATGTGGGGTCAGTTTGTATCCGAATTGGAGGAGTCCAAACGAGTAGGAATAAGTCCAATTTCGTGGGGAACATCCCCTCCCTCATATATAGCTACCACCTGCGTGTGGAATAGATTAGACCAAGTTTAAGATAAACCCTAGATTCCAGAGTTGAACCATGTTCATCTGAAATTATGCCCACCTTGTTGGTGGTGTTACTCAAGTCAAAGTTGCATGATATCTTGTTATTCCATCTGGGAATAGGGGGATACAGGACCACTCGTGATCTTTGATTACGTGTGCAAGAGTGTGTAGTTGAGAATATCCAAAGGGATTGGTTGTTGTTGCATTGGCAACAAGGGTCATCCAAGTGAGAGGTCTCAGTGTAGCACTAGTTATCACAAAATCCAGAAAACCACACAAAAAAGAGAGAGAGTTCATCGAGAAGATCGGGCCACTCCATATCATAAAGAAATGTGATATATACTTGCCAAGAATCAATATCACCTGGCATATGGTATCATTTCTACCGTATGTAACCTGGTGTTCAATTGTACAACTCAATACGATTGTCATGAATCATACTCACATACCCGATGCTTAATTATGAAAGTTCAATTAAAAATGGTAGGTCACTGTTTGGAGGGTCCGAATTTTCTTGATATCTTGTTAAAATATTGCTAAATGTGGGTTTGAAGAGGTCACAATTTTAAATCTTGATCCTACTATTTTGGAGCTTGATATACGATTTACGTGCTTTTAGATCATGACAAACATGTTTTGTATGATAATTATGTGGTTTATTTTGCTCATGATGCTACCAAAAATTATTATGAGAGAATAAAATATAGTTGTAGGAATTTTCTTGTTATTAAAACACCTCTCTTTATGTTGAAAGTTTTGAAGTTTCTTTTGTTGTCCGTGCAGCTGCGACGACTTGGGGAAGACGTGGCCAGAGAGATGCATGAGCACTAGCGTGGTTATGTGTATAGTTTACCATTATTTCAAAACTAGCAAACATGACCGTGCGTTGCAACGGAAAAAAATTAATATTTTATGAAAAAAATTGGCACATGCCCATAGGATGTGACTGAATAATAAACACAAATATAAAAAATAGGCTCAAAATTTTCTCTTTTAAAATGACCATGAGCTTGTCACCTGGTTGTAGTGTCACCAACTATTATTGCTGTGATGTTGGCATGAGTCATACTACAGAGAAGGATGGTCCCATCGAACAGTTGCAAACATTTATAGAAAATATTGATTTTGAAATGCAATTGCGGTTGTCAAAAGAAAAAAATCATGGATATATAGTTCAACATTTGTTAATTTCTACATATGATTCTTCACAACCAATGTACAATAAGAACCGCAATAATATGGATGTGTCCTCGCCTCCTCGGGATAGGCTCCACGTGAGCTTATAATCATAATAAGAAATGATCAGATAATAATAAAAACTTTGCGAAAATCCACTTGGTGAGCTATACCAGCAGTAGTAAGCACTTTTTTTAAAACCATCATGTACGCCATTTCGGGCACTTGAAGTTTCACTTCCGCACATAATGCCCGGAGCTTCAAGAACCATACAACTCCTTCACACAGTCACACCGTAGCACATGATGCACAACTAAGGATTGCAAACAGAACCCCGCAAAACAAAAAGGATTGCCAACAGAAAAAGGTAACAAAATGACAGGCGAATGTATTTGAACATTCCAATGAAAAACAACCATATATGGTTTCACTTTATTAATCCAGAAGACTGCATGTCATGTCGACAATATTTTGAATTCGCTGTTTAGCTTTTTAAGAGAATTAAGTTATAATTTGTAATGAGCCGCTACGATTTCAGTCTCAGCTCTTGGGATAGTTCTGCTACACGTGTGAGCTGGAGTCTCATGGAATATGGCAATAAACGATTTCATAATACTCTGGAAACCCTTTCACAAAGGGCATATTTCACTCAGTCTAGGGTGGAGCTGGTGGAGCGTTGGGTTCAGACAACCAAATTCTTCTATTCTTCGTTCGGTTAGTCTTTTAAGGTTGCATTAGTGGTTGAATACACCATAGGTAACAGCTTAATCCAATGAAATTTGGCTCTAGCTTTGCCCATGTCCGAGTCAACCTATCTAAACCATGAGTGATAAGAATCAACTATCCTTTGTTTGCAGCTCAATTTCAAATTGTGAATGAGAATATTAGTTTGGCTACTACCCGACTGTCGTTGCAGCGAGAAGCATCTATAACAAGCTACTCCATAGAAAGCAAAGTTTCAGAGGGAGTACGCACACGAGCCGAGTAAGTATGGCGTGGCAGCAGCATGCCACTGACGCCCACAAAAATGACTTGCCACAACCTCTTCTCCATGTCACGGGCAGCTCAATCTTAACAGGGCATTGCCTCGCTGACGAGCCACTGGGTCCATCATCGTTGGCCGGGTTCACCTCGGCACGGCCAGGGTTATGCCTGGAGTCGTGCCAACATTGACGTCATCCATTTTCCCACCGGTAGAAGTTTTGCCCGGCGGCTTGCTCCGTCTATCAGCGCTGAACAAGCGAGTATTTATTTTGGCTCCTCGACATCTCGTATGCGATGCCCGTGACGTCCGCCGTGTTTTTGGCGAGTAATCCAGTAACGTGTCCATCCGCATGGCCCGCTCCATCTAGGCCTAGAACATGTTGCCGAATAGCCCATCAGTCCCGACACCCGACCACCACGACGTCTCCATCTCATGTTACCAACGTCCGCTTTGGTAACGATGTGCACATTCCCGTGTGTCGTAGAGCTGGGCTAGAACGGGCAGTTGAATTAGTTTTGCTCCACCTGCGAACAGTGCACAATCTTGTCTCCCCGGAGGTCGGAGCACGGCTAAGTCGTTGTCGCTGATGTGCGCCACATGAGCGCCGTGCCGTCGGCTCGGACGCAGCATACCCGGCCGTCTCTCGTACGCCCGCGGCTCGCTCCAGCAGCGTGACGAAATTGATCCATAATAACGTTTTGGTAATGGAAGATGGACTCCTACTGTGGTTGCCGCACCTGTCGCTATTTTTTTTAGGATTGATCGATGGTTGACCGATCCTTTCTCTGATCGCTTGCAGGGTAAAGATACGGATCCTTGCTCCTACTATTGGTTCGAACGCTTATACCTGTGACACCGGCTAATCCCAAGTAGCAATAACCTATTAGGAAACGTATGAAAAAATATATGATCTGTTATAAGGGTAAAACGGTAAAGTTGATGTTGGACCGGAAGAAGTCTTCCTCTCTTCATTATTAGGTATAGATGGGGAACTCCCCCCACCTCTCCATCGAGTGATGCACACAATGTTTAGGGACGGAGTACGTTATTCAACCGTCCTCTTTCTTTTGAAACATTAATACGAATGTACCAGTGGTTTAACATTGAAATTCATATGAAACGTTACAAACTTGGAGGAAACTAAACAAACTTAAACATTATTTAAACTAAACGACTCCTATCACTACATCTAGATCATGCTGGGTCACCGAACGTCATCATCGGATGTGGCAGTGGCTTGGGCCAGGAGGAACTTGGCCTCTGGTTCACCGTGTCGCCACCGTCGGTGAGCTAGAGATGAAAGAAGGAAACCTCCACAGTCACCTGTCTGCAGATCAACTGCGTCTCCCACCACACGTCCCCATTCTCCTCTTCAATTGGCTGGCTGGCCGTTGGAAGAGGCGGCTCGGGCTCCTCCTCCATTTGCACCTCATCATCCGACCAGAACCACTTGGCGGGATGTGACGACACGCCGCTCAGGAGGAAGAAATTGTTCCTGCTCGTCCCAATACGGCGACGAGATTCTGGAGCGGAGCTCGGCGAGAAACTCCCATGGCATCATCGACTGCTCCTGGCTGATGTAGTCACAATGCGCCTGGCCGGTGAGCGGCGGCGCCACGGGCACCTTCACTATGTTGGTAACCCAACCTTCCGGCAGGTAACGGCCTTCTGGGACGGGGGTGTTGTGGCACAGGTGCTGATGCACCTCCTCAACCGTCAATGGTGGAGCTGGAGGCGCCTCATGCTCCACCTGAACCTCGCGGTCCTCCACGCCTCGGCGATGACGGTGGTCCTAGCGACGTGCACGGAACCACGCCAACGTGTTGTGGCGAAAGTCGATTTCCATCTGCTCGTCTGGGTCGCCTTGCGGGCAGGCATTTGCTGTGTGTGTGTGTGTGCTATGACTATGGAACTGCGCTGACGTGTGAAAGCTAGGAGAAGAGGATAGAGAGATGCATGTGTATAGAGAGGAGAGGCGTGCGTTCCATCGTTTTAAAGCCGCTAGGAGGAGCGGTGGTAGTTGGCTGGCACCCATTGTTGCCCAATACCGGCTTCCCTGGCATGCATTGGAGCCCATTGTTTCCCAACACTGGCTTCTGTGGCGTGCCCGTTGAGTCGACGGCTGCTCGAGCCGTCGCATCATTCTGCACATGCTCCCCAAAGTCGCATCCTTCTGCCCCCGCCAGGGGAGCCGATGTGGGCACGTCAACTCTTCTGGGTTTTGGAGACGATGGCAGATGGGGCTCTAGCAACAGAACATGCGATTTTCATTCAAATTTATATAAAAAGTTACAAACTCTGACGAAGTTTGACAAACTAGAACATAAACTAAAGTTGATGTCTACGGCTGTCGCTCGAGGTGGTGGTGGCCACTACTCCTCGTCGAATCAGAGGAGGACGATTCCTCTTCCTGGCGCTTCTTTGAATGGACTCCTCCACTGTGCGATTCTCCTCCATGATGGTCCCGTCGCCGTGCTCGATCCCCTCAGCCTTGAGCACGACCTATATGGCCTCGTCGGCCTCGTCCTCCTCCTGCTCGTCCTTCCGCTCAGCCAATTCCCACCACTCGAGACGCGACGAATCATCCTCTGGCGTTGACATCGCCGCGTTCTAGTATCATGCCGCGTCGAACCTTAAATAACGCCTAACGGAATCACCTACTCGACCGCAGCGTGGACTCAGCACGTCTCTGATCGTCACAGACTGTGACTGAAACTGAACTTCGACAGTTCGACAGATAACTGAAATCAACAGAACACTAAGCTAAAACAAGTAGTCAAGCTGTATTATTCTTGGTGCAACGAAAGCTAATATCAACACTCACCTCCTTAGACTTGTTGCACCTTCTTCACTAGTCGCATCCCGATCTTGTCCCTCATTTCTAGGAACTTGAGCTTTGTAAGGGGTTTTGTCAGAATGTGTGCAAGCTAATCATTTGTGCCAATGTACTCGACAGCAATGGCACCTTCTTCAACTTTCTCCATGATGAAATAGTACCTTGTTTCGATGTGCTTGCTTCTATCATGAAACACTGGATTTTTGAAGAGGGAAATAGCCAATTGATTGTCAATATTCAGTGTCACCCGCTCGAAATGGTAACCAACCAAATCCGCTAAAAAACGGCCAAGCCAAATTCCCTGACAAGCTTCAACAGTAGCAGCTATGTATTCAGCTTCACAAGATGACAGTGCTACAACTTTTTGCTTATTAGATAACCAGCTGACAGGTTTTGATCCAAGATAAAATAGGTATCCTGTTGTGCTCTTGCGATCATCTATATCTCCCGCCATGCCACTGTCACTGAAACCTGATAACTACAGGTTTCCTTTCCCTCCTTCATGGTACACAATTTCTAGATTCAAAGTACCACTCAAGTACCTCAAAATGTGCTTTACTGCTACAAGGTGTTTATTGGTTGCATTCTCCATGAATCTTCTCACTATTCCCACTGAATATGTGATGCCAGGTCTGGTATGGATCAAACACCTGAGGCTTCCAACAATGCTTCTATACTGAGTTGCATCCACAGATGGGCACTTACTTTGCTTGCTCAGGTGTAATCTTGCTTGCTTGCTCAGGTGTAATCTTGCTTACGTTGGGGTTTGAACTGAATTACAATTCTTCATCCCACTTTTTTCTAGCAACTTTGTTGCGTATCCAGACTGGCAGAGGGATAAGAAGATTGGAAGCCACCATTTTCTAGCACCGCTCAGACTCCCTATGATAAAGAAGAGCAACGAGTTGCCTCAACTACCAACAAGATCAAAAAGAAGCGCGAATTGAACAATCAGATGGCAGGTTTAAAAACAAACTCTCATTTCACTAGCGGAATGAATAAAGGCATGGTTTCAAAGTGTCAGGACTATAGCCAGCCCTGTGTTTCTTCAGTTCAACTTCGACACAAAGTAGGTCCCATAGATAGCATAATATCAGAGAGAGCGCATGTGGATAGATGTGCTTTCGAGTAAAACCTTGACCTTGAGCAGAACTACTCCAACGAGTACAAACCTTGAGCTTGCTTCTGGGACAGACGCTTAGAAAGGATCAAGAATGGGTCGCTCTGGCTAGAGTGCCAGGTTGCGACTTTAATGGAAAGAAGTTTCGAGCTCTGTTTTCTAGTTCTTGAGGATTCACCTCCCCTAGCTGCTTTATCCACTGAAGAGCGGGGTCTTAACAACTCGCTTCGCATCCTCAACTACTGCTGCACTTCATCTAGAACATCTTCAGACTGAATCTATCCTGCATCGCTTGAAGGTACACGACTTGAGCGAGCCCTGACGACACAAGCCATTATATTATATTATATTATATTATATTACTAGCAAACATGCCCGTGCGTTGCAACGGAAAAAAATTAATATTTTATGAAAAAATTGGCACATGCCCATAGGATGTGACGGAACAATAAACACAAATATAAAAAGAATAAGCTCAAAGTTTTCTCTTTTAAAATGACCATGAGCTTCTCACCTGGTTGTAGTGTCACAAACTATTATTGCTGTGATGTTGGCATGAGTCATACTACAGAGAAGTATGGTCCCATCGAACAGTTGCAAACATTTATAGAAAATATTGATTTTGAAATGCAATTGCGGTTGTCAAAAAAAAAATCATGGATATATAGTTCAACATTTGTTAATTTCTACATATGATTCTTCACAACCAATGTACAATAAGAAACCCAATAATATGGATGTGTCCTCGCCTCCTCGGGATAGGCTCCATGTGAGCTTATTGTCATAATAAGAAATGGTCAGATAATAATAAAAACTTTGCGAAAATCCACTTGGTGAGCCGTACCAGCAGTAGTAAGCACTTTTTTAAAACCATCATGTACGCCATTTCGGGCACTTGAAGTTTCACTTCCGCACATAATGCCCGGAGTTTCAAGAACCATACAACTCCTTCACACAGTCACACGATAGCACATGATGCACAACTAAGGATTGCAAACAGAACCCCGCAAAAAAAAAGGATTGCCAACAGAAAAAGGTAACAAAATGACAGGCGAATGTATTTGAACATTCCAATAAAAAACAACCATATATGGTTTCACTTTATTAATCCAGAAAACTGCATGTCATGTCGGCAATATTTTTAATTGGTTGTTTAGCTTTTTAAGAAAATTAAGTTATAATTTGTAATGAGCCGCTACGATTTCAGTCTCAGCTCTTGGGATAGTTCTGCTACACGTGTGAGCTCGAGTCTCATGGAATATGGCAATAGACGATTTCATAATACTCTGGAAACCCTTTCACAAAGGGCATATTTCACTCAGTCTAGGGTGGAGCTGGTGGAGCGTTGGGTTCAGACAACCAAATTCTTCTATTCTTCGTCGGTTAGTCTTTTAAGGTTGCATTAGTGGATGAATACACGATAGGTAACAGCTTAATCCAATGAAATTTGGCTCTAGCTTTGCCCATGTCCGAGTCAACCTATCTAAACCATGAGTGATAAGAATCAGCTATCCTTTGTTGGTAGCTCAATTTCAAACTGTGAATGAGAATATTAGTTTGGCTACTACCCGGCTGCCGTTGCAGCGAGAAGCATCTATAACAAGTTACTCCATAGAAAGCAGAGTTCCATAGGGAGTATGCACACGAGCCGAGCAAGTATGGCGTGTCAGCATCATGCCACTGACGCCCACAAAAATGACTTGCCGCAACCTCTTCTCCATGTCACGGGCAGCTCAATCTTGACAGGGCATTGCCTCGCTGACGAGCCACTAGGGTCCATCATCGTTGGCCGGGTTCACCTCGGCACGGCCAGGGTTATGCCTGGAGTCGTGCCAACATTGACGTCATCCATTTCCCACCGGTAGAAGTTGTGCCCGGCGGCTTGCTCCGTCTATCAGCGCTGAACAAGCGAGTATTTATTTTGGTTCCTCGACATCTCGTATGCGATGCCCGCAACGTCTGCCATGTTTTTGGCGAGTAATCCAGTAACGTGCCCATCCGCATGGCCCGCTCCATCTAGGCCTAGAACATGTTGCTGAATAGCCCATCAGTCCCGACTCCCGACCACCACGACGTCTCCATCTCATCTTCCCGACGTCCGCTTTGGTAACGATGTGGACATTCCCGCGTGTGGTAGAGCTGGGCTAGAACGGGCAGTTGAATTAGTTTTGCTCCACCTGCGAACAGTGCACAATCTTGTCTCCCCGGAGGTTGGAGCACGGCTAAGTCGTTATCTCTGATGTGAGCCACATGAGCGCCGTGCAATCGGCTCGGACGCAGCATACCCGGCCGTCTCTCGTACGCCCGCGGCCCGCTCCAGCAGCGTGACGAAATTGATCCATAATAACATTTTGGTAATGGAAGATGGACTCCTACTGTGGTTGCCGCACCTGTGGCTATTTTTTTTAGGATTGATCGATGGTTGACCGGTCCTTTCTCTGATCGCTTGCAGGGTAAAGATACGGATCCTTGCTCCTACTATTGGTTCGAATGCTTATAGCTGTGACACCGGCTAATCCCAAGTAGCAATAACCTATTAGGAAACGTATGAAAAAAATATATGATCTGATATAAGGGAAACGGTAAAATTGATGTTGGACCAGAAGAATTCTTCCTCTCTTTATTATTAGGTATAGATATTGGTCCACTAAGATAGCCTGAGAGGTCAAGAAGAGTGATTAGATCGAATTCTTTGCAGATGTACCACCTTGACAAGGATGGTATACGGGAGATAGTTTTGGCTACTTACAATGGTGTAGTGAATATCTTTAGGTAAGGAACTCAACATAGGACATTCTTATGTTTTCTTTAAATATGGGAGTCTTTATTTGTTTGTTATGTAGGATATCCGGATATATGGTGGTGGACAAGATAGAGTTACCGCGTAGGAAAGTACGTCAAAATAGGTACGTCTGGCTAAATGCAGATCTAGTAGACCGCTCCCATCCAGATGTTAATGACAGTTCGATTACGAAAGAAACAACTTCTAAGGAATCTCACCCAAACATTCAGGACGAATCAGTTGTCAAAGAATCTTCTAAGGAACCCAGTCCCATAAGTCAACTTAGAATCTATTGCCACATTGTTCATTGGTCTATTCTAAGAAATGTCTTCTTTTTTTATTTGCACTTGGGGGGTAAAGCTTATCTTCTGGTCATTGAGTTCGCAGAGATTAGAGTTAGTAGAATTTCCTGATGTCTCCAAGGATGGAAAATGGAAAGAAAAGGAAAATTACATGCACATAGTAACCATTATACTAATCTGATGTGGATAATGGACTATGCATACTATGGATGTAGGAATATGTAGGGAACATGCATTTTTATGTTATTTGATTATCATTGTAGGGACTACACGAGGAGTTGATTCCCTTAAAAAATGCGTCTGTGCAACAGTCGATTGAAATGAAACTGAATTCTACCCAAGGACAAGAGAATATGGAGTTGTTGAATAATGTAAATAACACTCATGCTGGGAGCATCTCCAGTGCGAAAGAACTAGCTTGTGAGCATATTATTTTCTTTATTTTATGTTACCTCTTGTAGAAATAATTGCTTATTATCGAAACTAACACTTCTGACTTACTTTTATCAATTTACTTCAACATTCTTTTGTTCTAGCAACATTTGTTTATTCTTTGCTTTCCTAACTAACGTGAACTTAATAAAGAAGCGACGGAGTGAACTTCTCTACTTGAGTAAGGTCAAAGTACTACTGGATTTGCTACTGGAAGAAAATATTTTGCCATTCTTGATTTTCTGGCGTGTGCTAATAATAGAGATTTAGTCAATTGAAACTTTCGTATCGTCCCGCGCAACTGAACCGTTGAATGGGATAGGAAAAAATCTTTGAAGGGGAAAGACGTAAAAACTTTAGATAAAGTACTTAGCCTAAACAGCACTATTTATGAAGAAAGTGAAGGGGCTAATGCAGGCTTTAACGCTAGTTATTCAAACTCAAACTTTCTACACAACAAACTACACACTTAGAACTTCTCTATTTTCTTCAGCTGTCTACTTTGAATTGAAGGTATCATTCTGAACAAAACTGCTTGGTACTACACTTATGGAAGTACTATATTATACACTAATTGATAAACTTCAACACTTCTGCTTCATCACCTAGCTTTCCGGTTCTTACAGTAATAAAAAGCGCCAAAAGCTAGATGCAACATATAGGTTTTCAATGCATATTCTGAAGTGAATTCTTCCTTCTTTTATTGTTGGAAAAGCTTCACTAGCTAGAGAAGTGATAAACGAAACTGCTTACTATCCCTTGCCCGGGTTTGCTTCTACTACTTGTTGAATTGAGAAATTGATTCGATAAACTTCTTTCTTGCTTATTTGAAGTGACGAGTCTACTTTGAATGATGGAAAAACATCTTTCTCCTTACTACACGACAGTGCCACGCCAGTCTTGTGCAACTAACAACCTGATGCTAAGGCGAAGAAGACAGGGATTGCCTAGCCTAGAAGCTGAGGAAAGAAACTACTTGATCAATAACAAAGGTAACTAGCATGATAAGTGAGAAAGGACACTAGCAGATAAACTATACTGAGGCTGGTATGTGATGCCAGGTTTGGTATGGATCAGACACCTGAGGGTGCCAACAATGCTTCTATACTGAGTTGCATCCACATTTGGGCACTTACTTTGCTTGCTCAGCTGTAATCTTGCTTCCGTTAGGGTTTGAACTGAATTACAATTCTTCATCCCACTTTTTTCTAGCAACTTTGTTGCGTATCCAGACTGGCAGAGGGATATACCTTCAGCGGATTGATTTACCTCAATTCCAAGATAATAATTGAGTAAATCCACTGATGTATTCGTTTTCCCGATCTTTCACCACAAGAACCACCGAGATAACTATTCTCCCAATCACGTGAGCGATACAGGTAACCTTAAGAACATGGATAGATTTAGGCGAGAAACGCACGAACCCTCTTGTCTGATCCAAGAACACTCGCACCTTTATTTCACACCAAGCTCGACAACTCTAGGCAGATCCAAGAGCCCCCTAGCCATGCACGAACCCCCTTGGCAGATCCAAGAACACTCCTACCTGTATTTGCAAAGATAACTGATGAACGTCCGAGACGCCGCTTACACGCCGATCCCCTAGGGACGGTGGTAACCTAGAACTTTTAGTTCTACATAATTTTCAACCTGTCTAAAATCCTAGGCCTTGGCTCTCTTTATATAAGAGGCCAACCCTAGTCGGTTGGACAAACCCAAACCGATTCCTAACCTAATTGGACTCAAACTGGAAAAAAACCGACCCATTTAAAAGGCTCGGACACAACATGCGGCTCGAAGGCCTTAGACATTATATATCGTGGTTTATTGTCCTAGCATGCTAACCAATATATGCCCATATCATATGACTAGATCAAGAACCAAACTACTAGAACAGCAGGTGAACTCACTCCTATTAAATTATGATGTTTTTTGTTATGAGAATTTTATACTACCTAAATCCCTGCATTTATGTATGATTCAGGTTATTGATAACACAAGCATTATTGGAGGAGAGGAGCATGGAGCCATGGAGCAATGCATAGGAGAACACAAGGAGAGAGGTTATGATGGCAGCACAAGAAAGGAGAAACCAGGAGCTGATTTGGATGGAGTTGGGAGCATCAAGGACATGACCTAGGGTGTCCCAGCCCACAATATTTGTGATGCGCATTACACCTTATGGGGTCACCAAGGACATGTCCTAGGTCCTCCCACACGAGTTTAATGAGGGCATGCGTTCCCCTTTGGCCGAATTCCCCCTTTTGGGTCGGTTTGTACCCCTTAGGTCGAGTCCAACTTAAGTCATGAGTCCAAGTCGGTTTGGGTCAGGTGTTGCTTGTGCAATTCTCATTGTGGCCGCACCCCTGCCCCTCATATATACCTTGTACCTGCGAGTACACAGGTTAGACTACCTTTAAACATAAACCCTAGAACTCCATTGTTGATTGCTCGAAGCATTCATCGGGAATTGATAATATTGCAAGATTTGCGTGTTAGCTGCTATTCCACTGGGAATTAGTTGATACAGCACCACTTGTAGTCGGTGGCTGCTAGTGCAAGTGTGTGGATTTTCCAATATCCAAGGGATTGGTTGCTGCTGTAATTGGCATCAGGAATTAGCCGGAGAGTTCGTGGAGAGACACAATTTATCAATCCATTGTTATCATGTGAGTTCATCGAGAAGATCGAGCAACCCCATATCAACCCCCTTCTAGCTCGCGTAGAGGGTCTAGAAAGATAGTTTCGTCTTTTTCCCCAAGGGGCTAGTGTTTCTCCGGAGAGGGGCTACAGAGCGTCTAAATGACGCTACAACACACGGTATGCCATCCCATGTGTGTTAGAGTGTTTCATGGGTCTTGTATGCCCAATATTCCCTCACTCTCTATGTTAGGTCTTCACCGTCGTCGGATTCTCTCTAGCGGGTTCCAACACTACTTAGAGCCCGAAACTCCCGGATCTGATGGAACGAGGGGAATATTGCCAAGATTTTGGCCCTACCATTGTCTTGGGTGTTCCGTCGGCCTAACCTAACACAACCAAGCAATTGGTTCCACTTTTCTACCCCTTCCGGTCACGTAGAGGGGCCAGAACTACCGTTCCGCCTTTTTCCAGAGGGGCTAGGGTTTCTCCGCAGAGGGGCTCCGGATCGTCTGAATGCCACCACAATACATGGTATGCCATAGCATGCGTGTTAGATTGTGGCATGGGTCTTGGATTCCCAAGATCCCCTCACTCTCCGTATTAGGGCTTCACCGTTGTCACATTCTCTCTAGCAGGTTCCATAACTATTTAGAGCTCGAAACTCCCGGATCTGACGGAACAGGGGGATCTTACCAAGAGGTGGACCCTACCATTTCTTTGGGTGTTACTTGGGCCTAAAATAACACAAAAAATCAACTGGTTCCACTTTCTACCCCCTTCGGCTCATGTAGAGGGGCTAGAACGGTAGTTCTGTCTTTTCTCCAACGGGGCTAGGGCTTCTCCGGAGAGGGGCTCCGGAGAGTCTGAATGCCACCAAATCTCATGGTAGGACATATCATGTGTGTTAGAGTGTGTGTAACATCCCAAGTATGAAAACACCCCTAGCATGTTTGTTTTTTGTTTAATTATTGTTTTGCATCATGGCATCTTAATCTTTGCATTTGTTTCCTTCTTGTTTGCATCTGTTTTTATTTGTTTTCACAATTGAATTTCAAACATTAATCAAATGCTTTGGTTCATACTTGTTATGTTACAATTTATTTTCCAAATAAAAGGTTCAAACAAAAACTCCCATTTGTTTCCATGAAAAATAAAAAGCTCAATTATTTGTTTGTTCTTTAATATTCCACTGAATTCAAATGGCATTCAAAATTCAAATCACATTGTCCAAAACAACCACCATGTTGAACTTATGAAAATTTCACAGCAATGCTAATCATTTGTTTCAAATTAAGCATTAAAGTTCACCCTATTGAATTCTTGTTTTCAATAAATCTTTTAATCCAAAATTCATTCAACTTTGAATCAAATTACAAACAACATTTCTATTTTGAACTTTTTGTAAAACCAAAAACTTGCTAGTTGTTGCTATTCCATAAATAAGCAATATAAAATTTTTATCTAAATTTTCTAACCCCAAATCTAGCCCTTTTTCTTCCTAATTCCTTGCAGCAAAAAAAAAACAGAGGAGAAAAAAAAAACGCAGGAGACGGGGAGAGGCAGGCCCAGCCCACCAGGCTGCAGCCCGCTCGGTCTCCCCCTACCTCCGTCCGTACGATGACGACAACCATGGGGACAGCGACCTGCTGCCCCCACTGCTCCACCCTTTCCCCCATCCTATATCTACCCCCCATCCCTCAGAAACCCTAACACAGAAACGGCCGTAATCAAACGATTTGATTTGCTGTTACTCGGGTAGAAACGGAAGAGAGGGAGGTTGATGGTGACATGACGTCATCATGACGTCATTCCTTTTTTTTCTTTTTCTGTTTTCTCTTTTCTTTAATAACTTCTGTTTAATAATTCTAATTGACCTCATTCAAAATTCTAAAATCTTGTAATTTCAATACCTTTCCAACAATATCATTTTTGTAAAAATTTCAGCATATTTTATTTTTGAATTTCTGAAAATTGAAATGATTCCTTAATAGTGATTAATGTGATTTTTAATTTAGAAATTTATAAAGTATAAATATTTGTCAAATTAAATTTCAGTAACTTTATAATTATCAAATACTATTTTTCCAAAACCAAAACAGAGTGTTTTCATCTTTTATAATTTTTAAAATATGATGAAAACATTAATAGTCACTTAATACAAATTTTAAAATAGAAAATGTAAATAAATGGAAATTAGGTCTTGTAATATTTCAGATACATTATTTAGGTCAAATATTATTTCTCAAAACAATTTCAACCCATTAGTATATTTTATAATTTTAGCATATTACTAAATCACTTAATAGCAACTTTATGCCATTTTTAATTGTAGAAAATAATTAAATAGGAAAGTTGATAATAATTATCAGAGGACTACCACATTTGTAAATATTTGTTTTCCCAAAGTATTTCACTTCTAAAAACAATTTATGGAATATATTTTATGGTTTGACACTTGATATTTGAATAGCAACTTAAATAATTTTTTTATTCATGTGATATATTTAATGATTGGTAAAAATATTTTTGGTGATATTGAGAATTACTAAAGATAACAATCCCCTAGTTTTTAAATATCATAATAATTTTCAAAATGTTATTTGAAAACATGTTTGGTAAGGATGTTTGCTAAGAAATATTTTATTCACATGAGGAAACATATTTTGTTTTATTTTAGAAATAAGCTTTAGGGTTTGTGGAATTAAGGCAAATTGGCTTCTTTATTCTAATTACATATTGTTTTATTTTATTTCCCCCTTTTAATTGGGTTTTGGTGACTTGCTTAATCATGAAAATAAAAAGTTTCAATTTTTAGTGATTTTTAGACTTTCCAAAAATCAGGGATGTTACAGTTGCTGAGGAAGACAAGGTCAAGTATGCATCCTATCTGCTGAAGGGTCAGGCAGCTACTTGGTGGGAGAACTACCAGACCATGAGAGCTGGCTATCCTATCACCTGGGGTTGTTTCAAGGAAGCTTTCCTGAAGCACCACATTCCAGATGGTCTCATGGAAAGGATGCGTGAAGTGTTTTGCTCACTCAAGCAGGGCAAGCTGGACGTCATTGGCTATCAGAGTGAGTTCAATCGCCTCGCTCGTTACGCTGGTGATGAGGTGTCCACTGAGGCTAAGAAGATGGCAAGGTTCCGCAGAGGGTTTAACCCGGAACTCAAGTACGCCCTCACCAACATCAAGGCCAAAGACTTCGAGGAGCTCGTTAACACCGCGCTTAATGAAGAAAATGGGCGCAAGGCGTTCGAGGAGTCTCGGAAGCACTCGCGTGAGGGTGGTTCCTCCTCCAACATGACCACCCCTCCGCAGAAGCGCCGCATCTGGGTGCCAAATGCTGCTGTCACTAGGGCTCCATATGCCCAAGCTTCTCTAGGCTTCGCTCCCCGCCCACCCAACCCAGCTCACATGCAAGGTCAGAGGTTTTCAATGGGGCAGCCAAGGCCAGATACTCCTCGTGTCGTCACTTGCTACAAGTGCAAGCAGACAGGGCACTACGCTGACAAGTGCACGCAGAGGCAGCTACCTCCTCCACCACCTCGTCCCAACACAAACCAGGCAATTCAACATTGAATACCGATACTTTCCGTTGTCTATTCTGCTATCCATATGAATCGTTGCTTCTGTTCGATCCTATCACCTGTTATCCTTTAACCCTGATATAGCCTCACCTCCACACCTATAACCCCATTGATTGTTGCCCGTGTCTTACTAGCATGCTTAGGGTTGTTTTTGCTCGAGTCTGTTACCCGTTACTTTCTGTTATCATATTCTATTATGTTCTGGGGCTCGATGTTAAACAACAACCTGTTAATTTTGAGGTAATAATAATTTGCTGATAAGGCACCGGCAGGAGGCCCGGCGTGGTTTTGAGGCCTGCTAGTGTCGACCCTAATTAGGAAAAGGGTCTTGTCTACTGATCCATGATGAGCGCACAATCCGCATGTGGGAAGCGTGTACGGGCGCCCCCCTCAATTTGATTCGATTCGCATCTCGTCCAAATCGCCTCATTTAGTTCGGGTTTTCCATTTGCCGCATGCATATGCAGGTGCGAACCCTTGGTACCAGGGTGGAACTTTTGTAGTCGGCATTTAGGGAGACACGTTCTTAGAGTGTTATGAGGGTCCCCTTTTCTTCGTGGGGCTCGATTAGCCGTGCACTCACTTCACGGGGTTCTTTGGGCTTGATGCGAAGAAGAGTTGAGTTGTGTTGAGTGCCCCGCTTGGTGCGAGGCATTCCATCTGGCGGGTTATTCTTACGTGTACGGCCAAATTGGTGCACCCCTGCAGGGATAAATCTTCTCGAGAAGCCGTGTTTTCTGCGGTTATGGTTAACTTGGTGAAAGTACTGGCTAACAATTACTCAGAACAACTTACACCTAACTAATGATAACTTGACTAGTAATAGGCCTATTGACACAACAACTTGATCCATCATTAATCCAACTGTGTGAGTTATCCTCGGATTGCTTCTTTGGATAAGGGGCGAGATCCAGGATGGGTTTGTTTGGTGGTTAGTTATAGTTGGTTACGATACGCTATCTTACCTCCTTTCTGTTAGCCGTAAGTTGTAGTATGTTTCTGTAGTTGGTCAGTGCAGCCAGCTGCCGCATCTTTTGTATCACCCTTTCTTCCGTTGAACCCAAAGCATCTGTGCTTGGTGTTGACGGGTTACATTTTGGTGAACTGTGAGTCTTGCTTGCCAGTACGTTTATGTACTGACCCCTTTGGGGCTGTGGTTTCCGCAGACTACGCTTACGAGGATCCCCGTGACGGCTACTACGTGGAGTTTGACGAGGCTGCTGACGAGTAGATAGCGGACCTGGGCAGGATCCGAGACATCGTGGATGGGCTCCGTCTTTTCGTTTCCGGCTTCTTAAGCCTATTTGGATTTGTCTGTACTCAGACCTTTTGAATGCTTCCGCTGAGATGTAATGATGATATGTTGGGACATGTGTCCTCTGGATGATTGTAGTTGCTATCTCTGCTCTAGTGAGAGCTATTTGCAACTCATTTCCATCTTTTGTGTCTTAGAGATATGTTGTGTTATCATTCTGTTAAACGCCGTTGACGTACCATGTGTGAATGGTATGAAGTACGTCAATGGTAGTATCCTGATTTCTATGGGATGGTTTACGTAGACGATGAACAGTAGGGGTTGGTTGTCACACATACGTGTGTTGGCCTACTCGTAAGAGATGCGGGTGCCGGTAAGCCCCGTAATCCAATCAACTACTGTTCAACGGAGCCTGTCTGCCTGTAGGATCCCTTTTACTGGTCGCAGTTGAGTCTAGAAACTATTTTCTAGCTATATAGGAAAAATGAAACGTGAGAGTAGGAATTCTGCCATTTTATTTCTTTCCCCACCCACCCTCCCTTTTCTGGTAAGGAAGTGCAACGTTGTTTTCCCTTCTCACCTGAACTTTCAAGTTAGGTTTTTCACGTATCCTGGTTTCTCTGGGATAGTTATATCTACTAGACCATAGGAATGGAGGTGGTTGTGACATGATTTATCATGTTGCCTACTCACGATTGAGAACGGAGGCGTGTAAGCCCCGGAAGCAGATCCTCTATTCCTTAAGCAGTAGATATTGATCCTTTAGAAGCCCGGATGGGGTTTTCCGTAGTACCTCAGGAGTTTTGGTCTCGTGTTTCCCGATGTTGCTTCGATATCCTGTTCTTCTCAACATCCTTATCGTCCGTTGAAACCTTGTTGTTGCTTTCCACTTCAGTTCTTCTACCGGCGTCTAATCAAAACTTCCCCGATCATCTGCAGATGGATCTCAGGTTCTACCCGCAGGTGGTTCGGATGACTCGTTGCGAGAGCACTGCCGGTTATCCGGAGATGCTGAGAGACATGGTCACTTATCTGGGGTTCCGTTGGGCACCAGAGTACCAGGTCTACGAGCAGCAGCGAGAGTTTGACCAGACCTACTACCAGGCTATCGTCTACATTCTGTTAGATGATGGCATGAGCGTTGTCCACCGCTACGAGGCAGTAGGTTCCACAGTGGATATGGCTGTGCAGCAGGCAGCTTATGTGAGTCTCATCGTCCTTCGTGCTGACTACTGGGGATTTGACGATTCTATCTATCGCCACATCCCCCGTGGTTACATCACTTCGGAGGGAGCTCACTTCACTCTCTACGACAACCTGGATGTCTACGAGCATGATAACTCCAGGCTGCACACCA
Organism: Alopecurus myosuroides; assembly: GCA_028641055.1. Classification (NCBI taxonomy): domain Eukaryota; kingdom Viridiplantae; phylum Streptophyta; class Magnoliopsida; order Poales; family Poaceae; genus Alopecurus; species Alopecurus myosuroides. The sequence continues at coordinate 187,370,217 of CM054060.1, read as the reverse complement.
CCGCTCAGTTTGTGAGGCACAGTGACGCAGTTGCCACCACACTATCTTAGGAGTTGGCTTCAGTTAGAGAGCAGCTCTATCTTGCTTTGACTCGTCTGGCGACTTACACCACAGACTTTGTTGGAGATGAGCGCTTTGCAGGTTTCGATCAGCCAGTTGGTCGTCGTCTGCCAGATGCTGGAGGTTACGAGCCGATCAGAGGTCCACTCCTCAACCTCGGTGCTAGTTACACTGGGATTCCACGCTTTGGAGCACAGGGAGTCGACGCTATGTACTTCACCACACCTAGAGTCGCTCTCAGACCACGTCAGATCTATGTGGATCGTCGTTCTACCTACTTTCGTGGGCGTGCTCCTCACCGTAACTCTCGTCGTACTACTCACCGCCGTCCTGCGTGATGAGCATGGGAGTACCGATGTATCCATTCTTAGCTATGTTTAGTTATCCTTTGGCATTCGAACCATTTATGGTGGTGTTGGATATTCTGATGTATTTGAACATGTGATGATGTACCTGTTGGTTATCTATTCATGCGTCGGAATAATCTCTCTTTTCGTTTACCAAGTCTATCCTTTTCTGTTGTTGTGCTAAAATGCATTTCCATTCAGGATGCCGCCAACAAGGAACAACCCACCTGAGCCACCGCCAATCACGGAGCTGTTGACTCAGATGACTCAGGTCGTGACGCAGATGGCCCAGTTCCAGGCTAATCAGCACAACAACCAGAACGCTCCACGAGTCAGTATCAAGGAGTTTCTGAGTCTGGGGCCGAGAGCTTTCGTGGCAACACGCGAGCCTCTGGATGCTGATGACTGGATCGGTGAGATGGCCAAGGCTCTGGACATTGCTCACGTTGCTGTAGCATCCCAACTTTTAATAAAGATGGAATACATGTGTTATTGTGCTAGTCCCTGGATCAATTGCTAGCACCACAGTACAAAATGAAATATCATGCAAATGCATCAAATTCTATTACATCGCATGATCCAGTCTTTACAGAATAGTATTACAACTTGCATAGTCTTAGAAGACTAGCAGCAAAATAAGATATACATCGGAAAACATAGTACAACATTGAGCCCATCTTCTTCATGTGCCACAGGCAAAACATGTTGGCGATAGTCTCGAGATCCTAAACGAAATCCTCACTCATCTTCAGAGATATCTGCAATATGGAATATGCAGCCACAAGGGAGTCAATACAATTTAATGTATTGGCAAGTAACACTATGGTGGATATAAATGGCAAGACTAATACTACATGCTTATTTGGCTGAGTGGAGTTTTGGCTAAGTTTGCATAAAGCCAATTTTGTCCTATCTCTTTTGTAAAAGAAACTTTTCTTTTCAAAGGGGTGACAACATTGGAGTAAGATCCAAGCACCACAATACTGTTCACTTGGTCAAAATTTTACTTATTGAAATTGATGATGAGATTCTTCCGTCAATCCTTGTCCAGCTGCTCATAATTGTCCATAACCGGGGACACGGCTAAGATCTTAGTTTGTTGACTCTGCAGAGCTTGTGCACTTTCACCCTTTGTCTTCAATTAGCCCAAACATCCTATTCACCCGGAGTGCATCATGGAAAGGAGAGAATTGAGACGAGATCTTTCAGAAGAAGAAGTCCAAACCCACCGGCAAGACCCGTTCCACCTATAATTTTGCTACATCTGCTTGTCAAGCCTGGGCTGAACCCTCACAACTTAATTGATCAAGACAGAGCCCATATTGTCAAAAGGCTGCACGGGAAGCTACTAGATTTAGAGGGACATAGTAATCTCTTTGTTCCTGGGTGGCCATCCTCAAGTGACAACCTCAAGTGGAATAACCCTTAGACAAGGGCCCTGAGGCAACACTCAACATAAACCAGTCTTACCACTTCCACCCAGGTGGTTCATTCATTAGTTATACTTAGATTTTTCCTCAACATCTAGTAAAACAATTTGTAACATTGCATAGCACCTAATAAATTCTAAGGCTATCAAAATAACAAGGTAAAAGGGATGGCTACACACTACTAGGATAATAGCATAGCATAGTATAACTTAGTAAAATTTCCTATCATGCATACTACTCAAAATCAACTAATGCATATAGAAAATAATGGGTAGTTGATGGTGTGTTACTTGCCTTGTTGAAGTTGGTGAAGAAATCACACTCTCTTCACAAAAGATCGCTGCTCTCCGTACAATCTATTCATTGAAAACACAATAACAAAATAAACAAACATTCTACCAAACAATCATACAAGTGTATAAAAACATACAGAGCAACTAACATATCCAAAGGGGTTTAACCAAGTTGGCTAAGACAAGGTCAAGGTTTGATTTTGAGAAGACTCATTCATTAATGGTCCAATACTTGTTAAGGAAATTCCAAGGGCTTACTTGGGATGGACTAGGTTGAGTTTGATGTGATCTAACTTTATTATAACCATACTTGTCGAGGAAGTTCCAAGAGTTCACTAAGAATAAACATATTACTTCTTCAACTAAAGTAATACATGCAAACACTTGGTCATATTCACCTTCAAAAATATTTAAGTGATTATGTTAGTATTTTCCATTGTGGTTAGGGTAGGTCTACTAACTTCATCATCAAAGGGAAAATATTACTAAGTCTTGGGTTTTCCATTTGGGTCAATGGTTGGACAAAAATAACTTGTTATTCTTCAACTTGTATGGGTTTTCTTCTAGTCCTCATGTGATTGCCTTCTTGAAGATCATCATCATGCCATCTAAGTTGTTTCCTTCCTTGGTGTGGTGCTTCTCTTGGTCTTGGTAGTCTTCATGGTTTTACTTCACTAATTGGTTTGGGTATGGGATGGGCACAAATACTACTAAGTCAAATTGGAAAGAAAAATAAGAAGAAAGATAGAAAGAGAGAGGGAGATGTTTTCTTCTAGACTTCTTCACACTTGTACTTCCTTGAGTTTCCTCTAGTGGTGGAGTCTTTTCTTCAAAATTTCTTCATTGATCCTCCTTGTATTCTCTTCATGTTGCCACCAAGTTGAAAGTGAAGAGCCTTCTATTGCTTGAGTCTTGTTTTTCATTTGCTAACTTGATGGATTCTTGAAGCAAGAATAGCGGGATGGAGGGGTAGATAGAAACCTATAGTACTAGTGTTTGAGGTTCACTACTTGGTCTCTTAGAAGGTTTACATGCAATGGAATTGGTCTTGGATTCAAAATGGCCACAACAAACAATGGTAGAAAGAAATAGAAACAAAATTTAAGACATAATAACTAGATGGACTACTATGATGGATTTTTGGCTAAAATACATGGTCATGGTCCAAGGGTGTCCAAAATGGTTGGGCAAGGTTGTTTCTGGTTTAAGGTTAAGGCTGGAACACATTCTAGTGTATATATCGAGTTAGAAGTATTTTTCATTTTTAAAAAATCACCAAATGATCGATTAGATATTCCCTATTATTTTATTGATCACAATGAGATGAACCAATCGTCGGTGAGTTACACAATAACATATCAATTCAAGTATATGTGGGCATCATCTCTCAAGGACTTTAAAGTGTATACATCCAAAGATTTATGATAGACGAACTACCTAGAATACAAAGGGATATGCTAGAAATCCACTCACATAATACTCAGATGCACTTGAATCCGTTAATCCACTTTAGGATTGTTTTGCCAACACCTGATCCATGGTAACTGGTGTTTATTTTTGCAAGATGAATGGAGCGTAACTACATGATAGCAAAGTTGAATACTCTCAATCTTTTTCTACCTAAATTGACCCAAGTGTGTATGTCGTCAGTTTGCCTTCAGAGAAAAGAAAGACTATAAACCTAACAACTATGGCTTCTTGAACGATGGGATCCAAAACTGTTAGTCGGTGCTAGCTCATACTGTCATACACATGCATTTAGAAGAGAAACCGAGTAAGCAAGTTGTGCTCGTGATAGATTTTTTTTCTCCTCTTAGCTATGAGCTTTCGGCAGATTTTTTTTGGGTACATAATTCCAAACTCCAAAGGGGAAAGTGGATCTGAGATAATATATTTTACACTTATAAACTCATTTTTTAAAACTCGGAACATCATAAGAAGCAAAGAAGGGGAAGCTGATTTTTTTTTTGACAGATGCACTTAATTGGTAGTCTTCCTTCTTATATATTCCATGGCTTTATGGCTGCCACGATGATCTATGTCTAGAGTATTGCTCGGAAAATAGCATGATGAAGAATTCTCCGGTAGCAAGGGCCGCCCACAAGGCACCCTCAAAAGGTTGCAGTGTCTTTATTTGACTGCACATTTACATAGTTTGTGAAACAAAATATTGTGGTTGTCTTTCAAACTCAACTAAAATTTATCTCTTTCCCTCAAAAAGAGACTAAGCCATTGTCAATTAACGCTGGACATAAAGTTAAGATGATATATTAGATTTCCAACGACATGGTTATCTATATGATGTTATGTGCTAGCTGAGAATGAGAAAGTCTGGGTTACATACTATCTCAAGAAGACCAAATGAATTAGCGACAGGAAGCTTACTGGTCTCAGTGCTTTGTTTACCGACCTGCTGCAGAGACTTGATGCCGGGAGAAACTAACGGCATCAGCTTGCCAGCATTGAACTCAGTATCATCCTGCAGGCATAAACATTAGTAAACTGCAACTCAATAATCAAAGCATCAAACCGCAATTGATGTTTCATAGGAGAATTGACGTCAAAGACAACATGCCAACTTGACAAAGGAAATAACCATCCTCATTCATACATCTGACAGACATAATTGTCCTCCGACCAAAGCATATGTATCTAGGAATATACACGTATGTCTCTCATATTTTTATTTAGAGTAATGTCAGTTTGTTCCTGCTTGTATGCTGTTGATCTCTATCATCTCTAGTTTGAGGCACATGCATCCTTATGCACCCGATTGCCGTTGGGGTCCTACTGAACCATCATATATAGTCGTCACTTCTCCTGCATGATGTATCCAAAGTCCATGTTTATATAAGTGCAGAAAATAATTTAATTTGCTGAACTCCAGTGGATTGATACTCCTGATAATTAGTACTGAAGAAAAAGGAAAATTATAAAGGTACTGGTCCATCATGGAAAATATCAGTAAATATATATGTCTCATGTGCTAACTATAGATTCCACAAATTTTTTAATTCATAGGGATAACTCCTGACAAATAATCAACATTGGATCCTTTTACTGTCTATGCTTGATAAATACAAGAAGCCAGCATGTCTTCATAAAGACTAAGAAACACATGCTAGTTATCTTAGGGAAACTTTTATCAAATTAAGTGGACATAGAGAAATTAAGTATACTTCAAAAAATAAAAATTCTTATCAGATGTCATAGTTTTATACTCACCTAGCAGAACTGATTTCCCTCACACCACTTATCTTGATTCAATTTTTGTTTTAGCAATCTCTTGGTTCACGTGGGTTGATGATGCCTCGATTCCAACCAACACAGCCAAATCAGTAGTTCAAACGAATCCCATCTAGTTTTGCTCTTGCAGCTATGCAAGACCAGGATGTGAGAGTAGCAAGCCTTTTCTACGGATGCAGATTCAGGAAATCACGGCAGCAAGCTGTCCTATGACGCTAGCAGATCCATTGCTCACCATCGCTTGAGCGGTGAGAGCCGACAACCTGTTATATGACAGTAGCCGATCCAGCGCTTGCCGACGCTCGAGCCGAGAGAGTCAAGGACGGCGGTACACATACATGTGGTGAGAGATCGCAGGATTTAACCAGCCGGAGTCGATCTGGAGACGATGATGAACAGCGGCTGCCATGAGCTTGATCGCATAAATTGTCCGGCCGGCGTCGATCGGGAGACGACGGTTAACAGCGGCCAAGAGCTTGTCAGGTGCACGGCAGAAGGGATGAGGACCGATGGGGTAGATCGAGATGCATCAACATGGACTTGCGCGCACCCTCGAGAGGCATTGCGGCGGCGTGAGGTTTTTTCTTTGAACTGGCGGCGGCGTGAGGATGATTGCACCTCGCTGGTTTTTTTTTCCGTATGACCAATTCAGATCGAAGGGGTACGGAGAAAATAAGTTTATGGCATGGTGGGTAATTACTTGAAAGTCTAAGATAAATGGTTGTGATTTTCTCATCGGTTTAATTAACGGTCAGATGTTTCTAATTTTTGTGGGATTTTCTAGCGGAATTCTCTATTTTCTGGTTAGCCCGTAATGTACTTTTAATATATAATAGATTAATCTATGCCAAAAATACTCAAATAGACAACTTAATTCTAAATTCAATTTTAATTTGTTCAATTATTATTTTGGGACAGAGGATATGAAAGTACACATCCTAAGGATTTCAAATATATTTTATTTATAATTTTTGGATTTGTAGAATTTGAATTATGCCAAATTTCACCAAACAAGCATATTTGAATTTGAACAAATTTAAGTTTGTCAAATTTGAATTTGGACAGTGCCAAAAGTTTCTAGATGTCAAGGGCTTTTCAAAAAGTCCAAGATTGTTAAATTTGGCTAAGTGGTTGAAAAGATATGATAGATCTAAGATGCAGGGACTAATCTGTAAAACTGCCAATTAATTCTAGCGGGAGGAAATTTGAATAAAAAGCTGGGACACGTGGGAGCTCCTGATTGGTTGCTTGTGCTGACTAGATGCTGGCGTGGCGTGCTGACTGGACGCTGACGTGTTTAAGTGATTTGATCAGGGCCGTTGGATCCAGATCTGAGGGTGGCATACCCCTTCGTTTAAGTGATCTATTTCGGACCGTTCGATCAAGATCTAACGGGCAAGGATGAAAGAGAAGCTCACCTCGCCGGAGTTGTCGCCGGAAATGGCCACGGGGCGGCCGGCGATGCAGTTTCCTCGACGGCGGCGAAGATCCAGTGGCTCCCGGGGCTCGGGAAGACGACGGGAAGACGCAGAGGAGCACCACGAGGTCGATGGTGACCACGGCGTGCTCGCACGCTTCCGGGATGGGCTGCGTCGAGTGGATGGTGGCGGGAGATCTCCGGTGAGTTTCGGTCGTCGTTGTCGTGGCCTCTTTGCTGCGGCAAAAATGGGCAAAAGGCATGAGGGAGGGGCGCACGGACAAGGGAAACAAACGGAGGGGGTTCTCGGACTCGAGGAAGGTCTCACCGTGCCGGAGTAGAAGAAATACGGCGGCGGCCTGGGACTACTCAGGTGAGAAATCTAGATGGCCTCCGGGCTCGATCGAGGGGGAGGTTCAGAGGGGAAAGATGGAGGGGCTCGGGGGCTTTAAGGTGCTAGGCTCAGGGAATTAATCCACACACAGAAACGGCCGTAATCAAACGATTTGATTTGCTGTTACTCGGGTAGAAACGGAAGAGAGGGAGGTTGATGGTGACATGACGTCATCATGACGTCATTCCTTTTTTTTTTTTTTTTTTCTGTTTTCTCTTTTCTTTAATAACTTCTGTTTAATAATTCTAATTGACCTCATTCAAAATTCTAAAATCTTGTAATTTCAATACCTTTCCAACAATATCATTTTTGTAAAAATTTCAGCATATTTTATTTTTGAATTTCTGAAAATTGAAATGATTCCTTAATAGTGATTAATGTGATTTTTAATTTAGAAATTTATAAAGTATAAACATTTGTCAAATTAAATTTCAGTAACTTTATAATTATCAAATACTATTTTTCCAAAACCAAAACAGAGTGTTTTCATCTTTTATAATTTTTAAAATATGATGAAAACATTAATAGTCACTTAATACAAATTTTAAAATAGAAAATGTAAATAAATGGAAATTAGGTCTTGTAATATTTCAGATACATTATTTAGGTCAAATATTATTTCTCAAAACAATTTCAACCCATTAGTATATTTTATAATTTTAGCATATTACTAAATCACTTAATAGCAACTTTATGCCATTTTTAATTGTAGAAAATAATTAAATAGGAAAGTTGATAATAATTATCAGAGGACTACCACATTTGTAAATATTTGTTTTCCCAAAGTATTTCACTTCTAAAAACAATTTATGGAATATATTTTATGGTTTGACACTTGATATTTGAATAGCAACTTAAATAATTTTTTTATTCATGTGATATATTTAATGATTGGTAAAAATATTTTTGGTGATATTGAGAATTACTAAAGATAACAATCCCCTAGTTTTTAAATATCATAATAATTTTCAAAATGTTATTTGAAAACATGTTTGGTAAGGATGTTTGCTAAGAAATATTTTATTCACATGAGGAAACATATTTTGTTTTATTTTAGAAATAAGCTTTAGGGTTTGTGGAATTAAGGCAAATTGGCTTCTTTATTCTAATTACATATTGTTTTCTTTTATTTCCCCCTTTTAATTGGGTTTTGGTGACTTGCTTAATCATTGTCGCCACCATAAGAGTCTGAAAATAAAAAGTTTCAATTTTTAGTGATTTTTAGACTTTCCAAAAATCAGGGATGTTACAGTTGCTGAGGAAGACAAGGTCAAGTATGCATCCTATCTGCTGAAGGGTCAGGCAGCTACTTGGTGGAGAACTACCAGACCATGAGAGCTGGCTATCCTATCACCTGGGGTTGTTTCAAGGAAGCTTTCCTGAAGCACCACATTCCAGATGGTCTCATGGAAAGGATGCGTGAAGAGTTTTGCTCACTCAAGCAGGGCAAGCTGGACGTCATTGGCTATCAGAGTGAGTTCAATCGCCTCGCTCGTTACGCTGGTGATGAGGTGTCCACTGAGGCTAAGAAGATGACAAGGTTCCGCAGAGGGTTTAACCCGGAACTCAAGTACGCCCTCACCAACATCAAGGCCAAAGACTTCGAGGAGCTCGTTAACACCGCGCTTAATGAAGAAAATGGGCGCAAGGCGTTCGAGGAGTCTCGGAAGCACTCGCGTGAGGGTGGTTCCTCCTCCAACATGACCACCCCTCCGCAGAAGCGCCGCATCTGGGTGCCAAATGCTGCTGTCACTAGGGCTCCATATGCCCAAGCTTCTCTAGGCTTCGCTCCCCGCCCACCCAACCCAGCTCACATGCAAGGTCAGAGGTTTTCAATGGGGCAGCCAAGGCCAGATACTCCTCGTGTCGTCACTTGCTACAAGTGCAAGCAGACGGGGCACTACGCTGACAAGTGCACGCAGAGGCAGCTACCTCCTCCACCACCTCGTCCCAACACAAACCAGGCAATGGTGCGTGCTCCCCCGGCTAAAGCCTTCAACTCCAACAACAGGCCTGTCGGGAGGACCGCAAGGGTGAATCATGTCAAGATCGACAAAGCTGAGGAAGCTCCTGACGTCGTTCTCGGTATATTACCCGTAAACTCTTTTCCAGCTAAAGTGTTGTTTGATACCGGAGCATCGCATTCTTTTGTGTCAAAGATTTTTGCCGCAACAAACAACCTAATGGTGGTTCCACTAAGCAATCAAATCACTGTTCACTCCCCGGGATCTCAAATGTTGACTTCCAAGATAAGTAAGGATAATCAAATCCTAATTGGAGGCCACATATTCCTTGCTTCTCTCATTTTGCTGGGAAATTCTGACATTGATGTCATTCTTGGCATGGATTGGTTGAAGGCCAATAAAGCTACGATTGACTGTGCTCAGAAGTCAATAACTCTGTTCCACCCTTCTGGCCAGATAGTCTATTCTTCAAATGAATCAAGTTCCATTCAGCTTTACACCCTCGATGCTAAACCTCTACCTCTACTTGAAAATGTTCCGGTGGTTTGTGAATTCCCTGACGTCTTTCCAGAAGAGTTGCCAGGGATGCCTCCGGACAGAGCAGTTGAGTTCGTGATCGAGCTTGAGCCAGGTACTGCTCCAATCTCTAAGCATCCATATAAGATAGCTCCTCCTGAACTGAAATTGTTGAAGGAGCAAATCGATATGTACATGGAAAAAGGTTACATTCAACCTAGTTCCTCGGCTTGGGGTTGCCCAACTCTGTTCGTTGCGAAGAAGGATCAAACAAAGAGACTCGTTGTTGACTATCGTCCTCTTAACGAGAAAACCAACAAAAACAAGTATCCAATTCCTCGTATCGATGATCTTTTTGATCAACTTGCTGGAGCCTCAATATTATCCAAGTTGGACTTGAGAATGGGTTACCATCAAATAAAGATCAGAAAGGAAGATATTCCAAAAATAGCTTTCACCACTCGGTACGGTCTATATGAATACACCGTCATGTCCTTTGGTCTCACCAATGAACCGGCGACATTCTCTAGACTCATGAATTCTGTCTTCCATGAATACCTCGACAAGTTCGTTGTGGTATATCTTGATGACATCCTGGTCTACTCAAAATCTGAGGAAGAGCATGGAGAACATCTTCGTCTCACTCTCATGAAACTTCGCGAGCATCGTCTATATGCCAAATTCTCCAAATGTGAGTTCTGGATTCCAGAAGTTGCTTACCTTGGTCATGTCATCTCTGCCAAGGGTATAGCCATTGATCCAGAAAAGGTTAAAGCAATTGTTGATTGGAAACCTCCTAAGACGGTGAAGCAAGTAAGAAGCTTTCTTGGCTTGGCTAGCTATTGCCGTCGTTTCGTCCAAAACTTTTCCAAGATTGCCAAACCTCTCACTGATCTCACAAAGAAGGACAAGAAGTTTGTTTGGTATCCACAATGTGATGAGAGTTTCAATCTTCTGAAGACTAAACTCACTTCTACACCAGTTCTGGTTGGCCCAGATACTACCAAACCTTTCCAAATATTCTGCGATGCATCTCTCCAAGGTCTAGGTGCAGTTCTTATGCAAGAACGTCAAGTTGTGGCTTATGCTTCACGTCAGTTGAATGCACATGAGCAAAACTATCCCACACATGACCTTGAACTTGCAGCAGTTGTGTTTGCCCTCAAGAAATGGAGACAATACTTGTTGGGTAATCGCACTGAAATCTTTTCCGATCATAAGAGTCTGAAATACATCTTCACTCAACCAGATCTAAACCTCAGGCAAAGGAGATGGATTGAAAAGATTAAAGACTTTGATCTCACCATTTCTTACACTCCAGGCAACGCTAATGTTATGGCCGATGCTCTCAGTCGCAAGTCGTATTGCAATAATCTTATGATCATGGAAATCCAACCTCCTCTTCATGAAGAATTCCAGAAGTTGAACCTTGGTCTTGTTCCTCAAGGTTATCTTGCGAGCTTGACAGCCAGCCCAACTCTCGAGGACAAGATTCGTTCTGAACAACTTCGTGATGCTGAAATCAAGAAGATGGTAGAACACATCAAAGAAGGCAAGGAGAAATTTAAGTCCTTCTCAATTGATGACAAAGGAACTGTGTTCTTTGAAGGACGCATTGCAGTTCCTCAAGTTCAAAGTCTCAAAGATATCATTCTCAAGGAGGCTCATGAAACTCCTCTCTCCATACACCCTGGAAGTACAAAGATGTACCAGGATCTTAAGACACTGTATTGGTGGCCTGGCATGAAACGTGAAATTGCTCAATACGTTTCTGAATGCGACGTTTGTCAACGTGTTAAGGCAGTCCATCAGAAAACAGCCGGTCTACTCCAACCTCTGAAAATTCCTGAGTGGAAGTGGGACATGATTGAAATGGACTTCGTCACTGGTTTTCCAAAGTCCAAGAAGGGCAACGATGCAATCTTCGTTGTCATTGATCGTCTCACTAAAGTAGCTCACTTCTTTGCTGTCAAGGAAACAATCTCAGCTAGCCAGTTAGCAGAGCTCTACACAGCAAAGATTGTTCCTCTTCATGGTGTTCCATTGGAAATAAGCTCAGACCGTGGAAGCATATTCACTTCTCATTTCTGGAAAAGCTTTCAAGAAGCATTGGGCACCAAACTTCTGTTCAGCACAGCTTATCACCCTCAGTCTCAAGGGCAAGTCGAAAGAGTCAATCAGATTCTCAAGGATATGCTCAGAGCATGTGGTATCTCTTTTGGCATGAAATGGGAGGAATGCCTTCCATATGCTGCAACAGCTTCCAGGCAAGCCTAGGCATGGCACCATTTGAAGCACTCTATGGCCGCAGATGCAGGAGTCCAATCAATTGGTCTGGAGCTGGTGAACGTTCACTCTTAGGCCCTGACATTGTTAAGGAAGCCGAGGAGAAAGTTCGCATCATTCGTGACAATCTCAAGATTGCTCAGTCTCGTCAGAAGAGCTACTATGACAACAAGCACATGGATATGATCTATGCACCTGGTGACAAGGCATATCTCCGTGTAACTCCCCTCAGAGGCACTCATCGTTTTGGTGTGAAAGTAAAGCTTGCACCAAGATACATTGGTCCTTTCAACATTCTCTCAAGGCGTGCGGAAAATGCCTATCGTCTTGAACTTCCAGAAAAACTATCCAAGGTGCACGATGTGTTTCACGTGTCACAGCTCAAGAGGTGTTTCAAAGATCCAGATCGTGCAGTTGATCATGATTCCATTGAACTGCAAGATGATCTATCTGATGAGGAGCACCCTGTTCGTATTCTCGATAAGACCGAGCGTAAGACTCGCAACAAGAGCACCAAGTTCTTGAAAGTGCAGTGGTCCCATCATTCCGATAAAGAGGCAACGTGGGAGATCGAAGAGGATCTTCGCAAGAAGTATCCGGACCTTTTCTCTTCTCAGTAGGAATCTCGGGGCGCGATTCCTTCAAGGGGGGGCGTTTTGTAACATCCCAAGTATGAAAACACCCCTAGCATGTTTGTTTTTTGTTTAATTATTGTTTTGCATCATGGCATCTTAATATTTGCATTTGTTTCCTTCTTGTTTGCATCTGTTTTTATTTGTTTTCACAATTGAATTTCAAACATTAATCAAATGCTTTGGTTCATACTTGTTATGCTACAATTTATTTTCCAAATAAAAGGTTCAAATAAAAACTCCCATTTGTTTCCATGAAAAATAAAAAGCTCAATTATTTGTTTGTTCTTTAATATTCCACTGAATTCAAATGGCATTCAAAATTCAAATCACATTGTCCAAAAGAACCACCATGTTGAACTTATGAAAATTTCACAGCAATGCTAATCATTTGTTTCAAATTAAACATTAAAGTTCACCCTATTGAATTCTTGTTTTCAATAAATCTTTTAATCCAAAATTCATTCAACTTTGAATCATATTACAAACAACATTTCTATTTTGAACTTTTTGTAAAACCAAAAACTTGCTAGTTGTTGCTATTCCATAAATAAGCAATATAAAAATTTTATCTAAATTTTCTAACCCCAAATCTAGCCCTTTTTCTTCCTAATTCCTTGCAGCAAAAAAAAAACAGAGGAGAAAATCAAAAAAAAAAACGCAGGAGAGGGGGAGAGGCAGGCCCAGCCCACGAGGCTGCAGCCCGCTCGGTCTCCCCCTACCTCCGTCCGTACGATGACGACAGCCATGGGGACATCGACCTGCTGCCCCCACTTCTCCACCCTTTCCCCCCATCCTATATCTACCCCCATCCCTCAGAAACCCTAACCCTAACCCTAGCCGCGTCCGCCTCCCTCCTCTCTCCCCTCTCCGCCGCCATCGAGGAGGGCGCCGCACCTTTTCTGCTGCCTCTGGCCGCCGGCCGCCGTCTCCGCCACCCCCCGGCCGTGCCGCGGGCACCCCTGCGAAGAGGGTAACATCCCCTTTCCATTCCCCTCAACCCCCTCTCGTTTCATCACTGTTTGAGCATCAATTGCTTCCATGCCAATCGCCATTGCTGCTCCCTGTCGTGCTTGTTTTCCGTCAGAAAGGAACAGTTGCGTGTGTTCGGTTGCAGGTTCAGTTAACGACCCATGCTATACTCAAAAACCAAATCTATACCCTATACAACCAAACAGACGTAGTAGACCGGCTGGTGTGCGCTCGCTGCGCGCAGCCGCGGCGCGCGGGGTCGAATCCCCATCCCCCACCGCTTTTCTGTTATTTTCCGAATTATTCAGGACAGTTGCTGAACCTCAAACCCCCTGCTAGTGTGTACCTGTAACGAAACCAGCAGCAGCCCAGTTGGTTGCTGCCATGCGCTGCCAGGCAGGAGGACAGGGGTTCGAATCCCCCTGCACTTAAAACCATTTTTTTCCTTCTTATTTTTCCTAGATCTAGATCCATCCCAATTTGCTCACAGGTCCCTGCTAGTTTATCTAGGTCCCTGTAATTTTTATTTCCAAGTCCCTGTATCTTTTCTAGGTCCCTAATTATTTCTATAAACCATAAACATGCTTAAACTTGGTAATTTAATAACTTTTGTTTGGAAACTCCAATTGCAAAACTTCAAACATGTAAATCACTCCATTTTAAATTCTCTACCCAAATATAAAATTTGTGTACTGTTTTGAATATTTTAAATTGGTGAAATATTTGAATTCTTCTTTAATTCACTTAATTTTGCAAAATTCATAACTTGAACATAAAAATTCCAAACTCAACAAATAAAATATGTTTTCCATCCCATTTTTCATGTACTTTGCAAATATAAACTTTGTTTCATGTTTCGAATAATTATAATTGGTTAAATAATTTAAACCTTGTTTAAATCATTTAAATTTGCTAAATTCATAACTTGCTCAACTTAAATTATTTTTGAACATATAAAATATGTTTTCAAACTAGAAAAGTATAAACTTTTAAAATATGAAATTGGTTTAATGTTTTGAACAATTAAAAAATTCAAATAAATTCATACTTGAATTTAATTCATTTAAATCTTGTTTGACTTGTTTAATTCATAAATAATTCATCCTAATTCCTTTTTCAATATTTGAAACATGTATTCCACCTAAAATTTTGTGTACTTTCCAAATATGAATTTTGTTATTTGTTTTGAACAATTAAAATTGATGAAAACAACAAATGCTTGTGTAACACCTTTAAGTAACCAAAATTCCCTAACTTAATAAATAAATTTCTAAACTTGGTAAACCTTATTTTAAATTGTTTCTATCGTTGTTATTTTTCTGTTTTCCTCATCCATGCATCATACTAATCCACTTTCACCTATAGGTTAGTTGTAAAACAATTGTTTCAACCATAATTCATGGGCTTTCCATATGCAATCCCAAATTGCATGTGGGTCCAATTAATTATGTTATGCTACCATGTCAACTAGTTTATTTTTGATGCATCAATTAAATGGTCATGCATCATCCCATGATTGTGCATTATGCCATGTTATTGATTGTTTGTCTCTTTGCGTTGTTTGTTTGCTTCTTCTCGAATAGACGACGACGTTGAGACAGACGATACTTACGACACCCCTTCTGAGGATCTAGCTCAGTACCAGGCTACTGAGTTTGCAGGCAAGTATTCACCCACATGAACCATTGTGTTCCTTTCAACATTGGATACCGATACTTTCCGTTGTCTATTCTGCTAGCCATATGAATCGTTGCTTATGTTCGATCCTATCACCTGTTATCCTTTAACCCTGATATAGCCTCACCTCCACACCTATAACCCCATTGACTGTTGCCCGTGTCTTACTAGCATGCTTAGGGTTGTTTTTGCTCGAGTCTGTTACCCGTTACTTTCTGTTATCATATTCTATTATGTTCTGGGGCTCGATGTTAAACAACAACCTGTTAATTTTGAGGTAATAATAATTTGCTGATAAGGCACCGGCAGGAGGCCCGGCGTGGTTTTGAGGCCTGCTAGTGTCGACCCTAATTAGGAAAAGGGTCTTGTCTACTGATCCATGATGAGCGCACTATCCGCATGTGGGAAGCGTGTAAGGGCGCCCCCCTCAATTTGATTCGATTCGCATCTCGTCCAAATCGCCTCATTTAGTTCGGGTTTTCCATTTGCCGCATGCATATGCAGGTGCGAACCCTTGGTACCAGGGTGGAACTTTTGTAGTCGGCATTTAGGGAGACACGTTCTTAGAGTGCTATGAGGGTCCCCTTTTCTTCGTGGGGCTCTATTAGCCGTGCGCTCACTGCACGGGGTTCTTTGGGCTTGATGCGAAGAAGAGTTGAGTTGTGTTGAGTGCCCCGCTTGGTGGGAGGCATTCCATCTGGCGGGTTATTCTTACGTGTACGGCCAAATTGGTGCACCCTTGTAGGGATAAATCTTCTCGAGAAGCCGTGTTTTCCGCGGTTATGGTTAACTTGGTGAAAGTACTGGCTAACAAGTACTCAGAACAACTTACACCTAACTAATGATAACTTGACTAGTAATAGGCCTATTGACACAACAACTTGATCCATCATTAATCCAACTGTGTGAGTTATCCTCGGATTGCTTCTTTGGATAAGGGGCGAGATCCAGGATGGGTTTGTTTGGTGGTTAGTTATAGTTGGTTACGATACGCTATCTTACCTCCTTTCTGTTAGCCGGAAGTTGTAGTATGTTTCTGTAGTTGGTCAGTGCAGCCAGCTGCCGCATCTTTTGTATCACCCTTTCTTCCGTTGAACCCAAAGCATCTGTGCTTGGTGTTGACGGGTTACATTTTGGTGAACTGTGAGTCTTGCTTGCCAGTACGTTTATGTACTGACCCCTTTGGGGCTGTGGTTTCCGCAGACTACGCTTACGAGGATCCCCGTGACGGCTACTACGTGGAGTTTGACGAGGCTGCTGACGAGTAGATAGCGGACCTGGGCAGGATCCAAGACATCGTGGATGGGCTCCGTCTTTTCGTTTCCGGCTTCTTAAGCCTATTTGGATTTGTCTGTACTCAGACCTTTTGAATGCTTCTGCTGAGATGTAATGATGATATGTTGGGACATGTGTCCTCTGGATGATTGTAGTTGCTATCTCTGCTCTAGTGAGAGCTATTTGCAACTTATTTCCATCTTTTGTGTCTTAGAGATATGTTGTGTTATCATTCTGTTAAACGCCGTTGACGTACCATGTGTGAATGGTATGAAGTACGTCAATGGTAGTATCCTGATTTCTATGGGATGGTTTACGTAGACGATGAACAGTAGGGGTTGGTTGTCACACATACGTGTGTTGGCCTACTCGTAAGAGATGCGGGTGCCGGTAAGCCCCGTAATCCAATCAACTACTGTTCAACGGAACTGCGAGTATCCTCTAGAAGTCTGGGTGCGACAGTGTGGCATGGATCTTGGATGACGAATATTCCCTCACTCTCTATGTTAAGGCTTCGCCGGCGTGGGATTCTATCTAGAGGGTTCCAGGACTACTTAGAGCCCGAAACTCCCGGATCTGTCGGAACGGGGGTAATATTGCCAAGAGGTGGGACCTAAAATTTCCTTGGGTGTTCCTCGGAACTAAACCTAACACGACAAGCAATTGGTTCCACTTTTCTACCCCCTTCCGGCTCACGTAGAGGGGCTAGAACGATAATTCTGTCATTTTCCCCAAGGGGCTAGGGTTTCTCCGGAGAGGGGCTATGGAGCGTCTGAATGCCTGTTAGAGTGTGGAATGGGTCTTGGATTCCCAATATTCCCTCACTCTCTATGTTAGGGCTTCACCGTCGTCGGATTCTCTCTCGCGGGTTCCAACACTACTTAGAGCCCAAAACTCCGGATCTGATGAAACATGGGGAATATTGCCAAGAGGTGGGCCCTAACATTGTCTTTGGTGTTCCTTGGGACTAACCTAACACAACCAAGCAATTGGTTCCACTTTCCTACCCCCTTCTGGCTCACGTATAGGGGCCAGAACGACAGTTTCTCCTTTTTCCCAGCAGGGCTAGGGGTTTGTCCGGAGAGGGGCTCCGGAGAGTCTGAATGCCACCAAATCCCATGGTATGCCATACCATGTGTGTTAGAGTGGAAAATTGGTCTTTTATTCCCAAGATTCTCTCACTCTCTTTGTTCACCGGCGTCAGATTCTCTTTGGCGGGCTCCAAGACTACTTAGAGCCTGAAACTCCCGGATCTATCGAAACAGGGGGAATCTTTCCAAGAGGTGGGCTCTACCATTGTTTTGGGTGTTCATTGGGCCTAAAATAACACAACCAAGCAATTGGTTCCACTTTGATACCCCCTTCCAGCTCACGTAGCGGGGTCAGAACGACAGTTCCGTCTTTTTCCCCAACGGGGCTAGGGTTTCTCTGGGGAGGGGCTCCGGAGGGTCTGATTGCCACCAAATCCCATGGTAGGACATACCATGTGTGTTATAGTGTGGTATGGGTCTTG
Organism: Alopecurus myosuroides; assembly: GCA_028641055.1. Lineage (NCBI taxonomy): Eukaryota > Viridiplantae > Streptophyta > Magnoliopsida > Poales > Poaceae > Alopecurus > Alopecurus myosuroides. The sequence continues at coordinate 187,352,195 of CM054060.1, read as the reverse complement.
GATGCCGAATATTCCCTCACTCTCAGTGTTAAGGCTGCATGGGCGTCGGATTCTCTCTAGTGGGTTCCCGGACTACTTAGAGCCGGAAACTCCCGGATCTGTCGGACCGGGGGAAATATTTCCAAGAGGTGGGCCTAACAGTACCTTGGGTGTTTATTTTACCTAAACCTAACACAACGAAGAAATTGGTTCCACTTTGTTACCCTCTTCCGGCCCACGTAGAGGCGCTAGAACGATAGTTTCGTCTTTCCCCCCAAGAGGCTAGGGTTTCTCAGGAGAGGGGCTACGGAGCGTCTAAATGCCGCCACAACACATGGTATGACATAACATGTGTGTTAGAGTGTCATGGGTCTTGGATACCCAATATTCCCTCACTCTCTATGTTAGGGTTTCATCGTCGTCGGATTCACTCTCGCGGGTTCCAACACTACTTAGAGCTGAAACTCCCAGATCTGACAGAACGGGGGGGGGGGATCTTGCCAAGAGGTGGGCCCTACCATTGTCTTGGGTGTTACTTGGGACTAATCTAACACAACCAAGCAATTGGTCCCACTTTTCTACCCCCTTCCAACTCACGTAGCGGGGCCAAAACGACAGTTCCGTCTTTTCCCCAACGGGGCTAGGGTTTCTCCGGAGAGGTGCTCCAGAGCGTCTGAATGCAACCAAATCCCATGGTAGGACATACCATTTGTGTTAGATTGTGGCATGGGTCCTGGATGCCAAATATTCTCTAACTATCAGTGTTAAGGCTTCACCGGCGTCAGATACTCTCTAGCGGGTTCGAGGACTACTTAGAGCCCGAAACTCCCGGATCTGTCGGAAAAGGGGGAATCTTGCCAAGAGGTCAGCCCTAAAGTTTCCTTGGGTATTCCTTGGACATAAACCGAACACAACCAAGCAATTGGTTCCACTTTTCTAACCCCTTCCGCAAGGGGCTAGGGTTTCTCCGGGGAGGGGCTACGGAGCGTCGGAATGCTGCCACACCACATGGTATGACATACCATGTGTGTTAGAGTGTGGCATGGTTCTTGGATTCCCAATATTCCCTTACTCTCTATGTTAGGGCTTCACCGTCGTTGGATTCTCTCTAGCGGGTTCCAACATTACGTAGAGCCGGAGACTCTCGTATCTGATGGAACGAGGGGAATATTGCCAAGAGGTGGGCCCTACCATTATCTTGTGTGTTCCTTGGGCCTAACCTAACACAACCAAGAAATTGGTTTCACTTTTCTACCCCCTTCTGGCTCACGTAGAGGGGCCAGAACAGCAGTTCTACCAGATTCCCCAGCGGGGCTAGGGTTTCTCCGCAGAGGGACTCGAGAGCGTCTGAATGCCACCCCAACACATGGTATGCCATACCATGCGTGTTAGAGTGTGGCATGGGTCTTGGATGCCCAAGATCCCCTCACTCTTCGTATTAGGGCTTCACCATCGCCAGATTCTCTCTAGCGGGTTCCATGACTACTTAGAGCTCGAAACTACCAGATCTGACGGAACGTGGGGAATCTTGCCAAGAGGTGGGCCGTACCATTGCTTTGGGTGTTCCCTGGCCCTAACCTAACACAAACAAGCAATTGGTTCCTCTTTGGGTGTTCCCTTCCGGCTCACGTAGAGGGGCCAGAACAGCAATTCCACCTTTTTAGTATCTTGGATTTCTCTCCACCTCCCATCACACTTGTGCATAAATATGGTAGGAATACATCTAGGATTAGGAGGGACTCCAATGCTCCAAATCCCCCGTTTCAGTGAAACCTTGGCATGTTGACCGAAAAGTTAATTTTCCGTCTACCCCTTCCACCGGGGTCGAAGGAGGGGTGTCCTAATGGAATTTTTTGTTTTCTTGTGTTAGGGTAGGCCATAGGTACATGGAGAACCAATATCTACCACATGTTATCATAAGATTCACTTAGGTTCGTCCAAAGGGGGAGTGTCGAGCTATAGCTGATTTCGAGCTATCATATGTTTGGTTGTGGTAGGGTATGCCATAGGTACATGGAGCACTAAGGTCTATCATATGTCATCACAACCATTCCCTTTGGTTCTGCCGGCGGTGGAGTTTCAAGCTTGCAGAACCTTCCTTGGTAGCTTGTGATGTAGGTAAAACTGATCATACTTCGGATCAGGATCATGGTTCTGTGCACCTCACATAATACTTGTATAGATATGATAGGGTTACATCTTGTTATTCTTAGGCGGGATTCCGACATTCCCCACTTTTAGGTCAATTACTTTTATATTTAATTACATAGTCATTTGATAACTAATTGTATAGATTGTAAAGTTGTTTAAGTCATCCATCATGCATCAAACGACCAACAATGTTTCTGTCCACGTCCACACGAACTCGCGCGTGCAGAATTTTCATGCTGCACCCACCCCAAATTATAGATCAAACTTTGGTGCCTCCCCCACAGCGCGCGCGCACGCCTCCCTTGCAAAATTTTGCACCTTCCTCTACCCGCCCGCGACCTCTCAACGAAATTCTCCCGCCCCCTTTTTTCCATTGACGAAGTTTCCCTCTTTCCTCTCTTCCACCTCGCCGCGTAGCTCTCCCACCTCGCGTCCTCGCCGTGTAGCTTTCCGTCCCGCTCTCCCACCTTGCCGCGTAGCTCCGTCCTGGTCTAACATTCCCCCGTGCGGGTCTTCCACCTCGTCGTCTAACTCGCCTTCCCAGTCTCCCAACTCGCCAGTCGCCACCTAGCTTTTCCACCTCGCCATCAAGTTCCTCCACCTTGTCATTTAGGTCGCCGTCCTGATTTGTAACACCTGGGATGTTCCCCCTTAGTAGAAATTGGTTGCTTCCTTTTTCTTTTTGCATCCCATGCATCACATAAGCATTGCATCCTGTTTTCAAAACCACTGGAAAACTCAAACCAAATTAAACTTTCAAACATTGTTCAAAAATTTCCAATTTAAAAATTGCAAACTAAACCACTCAACTTGTTTTCAAATAGTTTGAGGTTGAAATTTATTTAATTTTCTTGTCAATAAAAAAATTCCCTTTTATTAAAACCCTAATGGCAAATTTAAATTCAAATCAAGTCAATCCTACTTGGCATATTTCAAATGGGGGTTTAAAAATTAAAATCTTGCAAACAAGTTAAATTTAATAATGTTTTCATAATTGCTTGAGCTTATTAAATAAAATTTGTTTATTTCCAAAATTCCCAAACCAAACCCTATTTGAAATTCAACTAACACTTTCATATCAAATTAATAATTCAAATTGTTGAAAATAAGTTAAACTACCTTGATGTTGCTGTTTTATAAATCAAATAAAAATAGTTAACAAATAAAAATCCCTAAGAATCTATTCCTTTCCCTCTCTTTTTTTTCTTCCTACTTACAAAAAAAAAGAGAAAAGGGAAAAATAAAAGAAAGAGGGATGAGCTAGGGGGAGGCAGGCCACTTCTGGCCCACCTACAACCCCTCGCTCCCCAGCCCACCTTCCCGAACAGCCCACTGCCTCTTCTTCCTCCTTACGTCACGGTGGTACGAACCACGCAGCACCACATGATCGTCGCTCCCCCCTCCGATGTGCAGCCGTACATGAGCAAACGCCCCATAAAACCTCCACCCCCTCCCACTCGCTAGCCCTAGCCCTCCTCTCTGCCGCCGCCATCTTTCCATCTCCTCCACCTCCCCCTCTCTCTGAATATTTCTCTGCCACCACCGAGCTGCCATGGCCGGAGGAGAAAGATCACCACGGCGCCGGGAAAGGGGTAGAGGCCACGGGCTGCCGATAGCGGGAACGGAGCCCCCGCATCGACGTCTTCCCCTGCGCCTCCACGGAACCCACCGTCGGGCTCCAGGACGCCGCCGCCGAGCTCGTGGTCGTCTCCGTCGGAGCAGGCCGCACCTCCTCCTCTGTCAGTCGCCGCGGGGTTATCCTTCCTCGACAACGCAAGGTGATTCTCCCGTCCGCCCTGGACCACGCTCCCTGTTCCCCCCTCCATGCTCTGCGAGCATGGCCTTCGTGCCACGCCGGGGTGCGCCGCCGTACCCCCCTCGATCCCTCCCGTCGTGCAGCAACTGAAGATCGACCGCTGCCCGTCAGTTTCGTCAGGGAAAATTGCCCCTCGGCAGATCTACTCAAAAGGACACCAACGCTCTCTGAATCACAACAGCAGCAGCAGCGCATTGGTTCTGTCCCTCTCGCACGCGATACAGGTCGCGGGTTCGACCCCAGTGCGCCCAAGCGCCAACCTTTTTTCGATTTTCCGCCCGCGCACCTGGCCCACGCGTCATTGGCGTTGGTGGCCACGGTGGATCCACCACCGCACGCGTGGCTGCCAGCGTGGCGCCTGGCCCGCGCGTCAGTGGCCCTGGGCGGCTACTGCGCGGTGCAGATCAATTTCTTGCACAGCTTGTCTCACACAGGCCCATGTCCCCACCTTTTTCCTTCACATCCAGTCCCTGTAATTCACAAATAAGTCCCTGAACTTCAAACACACATAGAAATTGCAAATAACCTCCAAATTGAAAATATAAAATATGTTTTTCAGTCCAAATTCAATGTACTTTCTGTTTATCAACCTTATTTTGCAATTTGGGCAATTGAAATTAATGTTATTTAATAATCCTTAAAAGTGACAAATTAAATGGCGTAATTAATAACTTTCAAATGGTTGCTCCAAATTAAATACTCAAAACATGTTTTCCAAACCAAATTCACTTCTCTACCTGTTTAAGTCAGTTGATTTCTGTTTTGAACATTTCAAATTGTTTCAAAATTCAAATTCAAACAATTCATTTAAAATTTGATTAATTGCATAACTATTTCAAATTTAATTCAACTGTCACAAATAAAATATGTTTTCCATGCCATTTTAAACCACCTATCCAAATATAAATTTTGTTTCATGATTTGAGTAATTAAAATTGCTTAAATAATTTTAAACCTTGTTTAAATCATTTAAATTTGCTAAATTCATAACCTGCTCAAATTAAATTATTTTTGAACATATAAAATATGTTTTCAAACCAAAAAATCATAACCTTTCCAAATATGAGTTTAATTTAATGTTTTGAACAAATAAAAATTCAAATAAATTCAAACTTGAATTAAATTCAATTAAATCTTGTTTAAACTTGTTTAATTCATAATTAAATAATTGTAATTCCTTTTTCAATAATTGAAACATGTAATCCACCTAAAATTTTGTGTTCTTTCCAAATATGAATTTTTTTATTTGTTTGGAACAATTTAAATTGCTGAAAACAACAAATTCTTGTGTAACACCCTTAAGGAACCAAAATTCCTTAACTTAATAACTAAAATTACAAAATGGGTAAACCTTATTTCCAATTGGTTCTATTGTTGTTATTTTGTTGTTTTCCTCATCCATGCATCATACTAAACCACTTTCACCTGTTGGTTAGTTGTAAAACAATTGTTTCAAACATAATTCATGGGCTTTTCATATGCAACTCAAATTGCATATGGGTCCATTTAAACCTGTTTATCATGTCAACCAGTTTATATCTGATGCATCCTTAAACTTGTCATGCATCCATATCTTGATCATGCTGGATCTTTTGCCGTAGTAGTAATTGTTGCATCCGGTGTTTGTTCGAGGTTCATTGCTTCTTCCCGGATAGGACGTTGAGATGATGTGAGCAACGACAAGTTCTGTGGATGTACCTCTACTTGCTGGATCTCAGGCAAGTATACTTACTTGCTGCCAAATGGCTGCCTTTCATCACTTGTTACCGATTCTTTCCGTTGTTCTTTTTTTTGAAACATTTTCTACTGCAGGGGAGTCCCCCACAGCCCTTTATTACCAACCAAAGAGTTACAGTTACAGATATGTACAAATAAACATGGTAATAGACTAAGGCAGTCTATCCCAGACTAATGTAAGGAGTTAATCCATAAAGCTAAATCATATGTTTGTGTTCTTATTCTAGCCTGTTGATTCGATGCTTGTGTCTCGATCCTATCATATGTTTACCCTGCAACCATGATATAGCCTTCCTTCCACTTCCTATGAACTGCTGTTTGTTTACCTTGTTGGCCCTCGTGTCGTAGTTGCATGCTTAGTGTTGTTTGCGCTCAAGTCTTGTTGTCCGTCTTATCACCTGTTTAGTTTGATAGTTGGGTTTCAATTCAATCAACAACATGTTAATGTCTGGGGTAATAATAATTTGATGTTAAGGCACCGGCAGGAGGCCCGGGTTACGGTTTTGAAGCCTGCTAGTGCCGAACTTAATTAGGAAAAGAGTCTTGTCTACTGATCCATGATGAGCGTGCTCACCGCATCCGGGTGGTAGTATGGGACCCCCCTCGACTTAGACCTGATCTGCAGCTTGTCCGAAGAGCCACACTTAGTTCGGGTGTTCCATTTGCTCCTTTGCATAATGGGTTGGCCCCCCTTGGTTACTGATGATGATGATGATGATGATGCATATAGGGCGAGGCCTGTAGTGCCGGGGTGTTGTGTCCTGCGGGAGTTTTGCACACCTGCGCTGAGTATTCGGCTGCGTGGCTAGGACCTTATAGCTCCGTGGCTCCTAGGATGGGTTGTAGAGACGGTTTGGGTCGTGTCAACCCAACCTGAGTTTTAGTTGGTGGCTTGAGTGTGTACGGGTACTGGAGCACACCCTGCAAGGATAAATCTTCTCGAGAAGCCGTGTTGTCCGCGGTTATGTGACGACTTGGTGAAAGTACTGGCTAACAAGTACTCAGACAACTTACACCTAACTATAACAACTTGACTAGTAATATAGATTACTCCCACCCTCAAAATGAATGTCACCTTAATCAACCGTGTGAGTTTCCTTGGGTTGCTTCCTTAGTAGGGGGTGACATTGGATGGGTATTGTTTGGTGAGTAGTTGTAGTTGGTTACGATACGCTATCTTATCCCCCTCTGTTAGCCGGATGTTGTAGTGAGTCTCTGTAGTTGGTTAGTGCAGCCCGCTGCCGCTTATTTGCAATAATCCTCTACTTTCTGTTGAACCCAAGGTATTGGTATCTTGTGATGACTGGTTACGCCGGTATCTTGTGAGTATGGTTTATCCACTTGCCAGTACTTAACCGTACTGACCCACGAATTCTTTTTCGTGGCTGCATATTCAACATTGCAGTCAACAGGTTTGAAGTCTGACGACGTTAGCTTGGGAATCCCTCCGGTTGGCGTGGGCAGGGATTGGACGCTCTCGGTTATCTTCAGGACTCTTAGTCCAATTTGTATCTTGTCCGTAGTCGGACGCTATGTTGTTTCTTCCGCTGTTATTTGGATCTTTGTATTGTATCAGTTGTATCCTTGACTCGTTTGAGTCTTCTTGTATATATCTTTTCTGTTGTTGTTGCGGAATATTCGTGAACTGTTGTAATGTTATCACACGTGGCAACCTGGAATCGGTTATTATGTGGATTTTGGCGGGAATGCTGAAATCTGCATAGTGCCCGATCCCGGGGCGTCACATGATCTTCCACGTCGCCGCCAGATCTGCCATCTCGCCTTCCAGGTCGTCGTCAAGATCTGCCACCTCGTCACCAACCTTACCCTACATCTAGGTATTCCACTGCCTAACTAACCTTGCGACAACTTCCTCGTCGAGGTCTGCCACCTCATCACTAACCTCAGGAAAAGTATCTTGTCAAGGCCCGCCACCTTGACTCCTGGAGAGATGGTTTCCGCCATGGCAAGTAGTAAGAAATGGACCTAAATCCTGAGGCGATCTCGAGATAATTATTTCAATCTGTTTGATGCTTATTACCTGCACATTTTTATTTATGTTTTAGCTGTTGATCTCGAGAAAATTGCCTATTATGTGCTTCTTTATGTTTGATGAGTTCATATGGTCAAAATTTGCTTATTTTGTACATAGATGCACTCATTTTACTATGTATGTGGTTAGAATTCAAATGTTAAGTAGCGTGCCTTATAGAAGTGAACGAAGGTAGTAGTACAGAACAATCAACACCATCACTATATGTTAGTACATAATTCCATGGAAGAAACCCAAATCATACTCTGTAGTTTTAATAGGTTCTTATAGTATCTAGTGTGATGTTTGTATCTTACGTCGAGCTCTTGATTTATGTTAGAACCACCTGTAAAATCCATTGACGATACACGGATCAATAATATCCTGAGAAACCATCCGCGACTGGGTAGGACCACCTAGGTGGAAGTGGTAAGACTGGTTTATGTTGAGTGTTTCCTCAGGGCCCTTTTCAAAGGGTTATTCCACTTAAGGTTGTCACTTGCGGATGGCCACCCAGGAACAAAGAGATTACGATGGCCCCCTAAGTTTAGTAGATTCCCGTGTAGCCTTTTGACATATGGGCTCTGTCTTGATCAACTAAGTTGTGAGGGTTCAGCCCAGGCTTGACAAGCAGATGTAGCATAATTATAGGTGGAACGGGTCTTGCCGGTGGGTTGAACTCCTTCTTCTGAAAGATCTCGTCTCAATTCTCTCCTTTCCATGATGCACTCCGGGTGTATAGGATGTTTGGGCTAATTGAAGACAAAGGGTGAAAGTGCACAAACTCTGCAGAGTCAACAAACTAAGATCTTGGCCGTGTCCCCGGTTATGGACAACTATGAGCAGCCGGACAAGGAATGACGAAAGAATCTCATCATCAATTTCAATAATGAAATTTTCACCAAGTGAACAATATTGTGGTGCTTGGATCTTAATCCAATGTTGCCACCCTTTTGAAAAGAAAATTTGGTTTTACAAAAGTGATAGGAGAAAACTGGCTTTATGCAAAACTTTGCCAAAACACCACTCAGCCAAATAAGCATGTAGTATTAGTCTTGCCATTTATATCCACCATAGTGTTACTTGCCAATACATTAAATTGTATTGACCCCCTTTGTGGCTTCATATTCCATATTGCAGATGTTTCTGAAGACGAGTGAGGATTTCGTTTAGGATCTCGAGACTATCGCCAACATGTTTTGCCTGTGGCACATGAAGAAGATGGGCTCAATGTTGTACTATGTTTTCTGTTGTATTTCTTTGTTTCTGCTAGTCTTCTGAGACTATGCAAGTTGTAAATACTATTTTGTAAAGACTGGATCAAGCGATGTAATAGAATGATATTACATTTTGTACTGTGGTGCTAGCAATTGATCCAGGGACTAGCACAATAACACAGGTATTCCATCTGTATTAAAAGTTGGAATGCTACAATACACCTTGGGTAGATATTAGTATGGATTTTGTGTTAGGATTGCCGAGGACAAAAACAGGACATGATTCAATATTTTTGGTAGTGGATAGGTTTTCTAAGATGTCACATTTTATTGCATGCCACAAGAGCGACGATGCGTCGCATATTACTAATCTGTTTTTCAGGGACATAGTGAGATTACATGGAGTACCAAGGACTATTGTTTCTGATCGCGATGTGAAGTTCATGAGATGATGAGGACATCCCTAGTGCATTTCTACTAAAACAAGATGAATTGATACTTGGACCAATGACAAGATCAAGGACCAAGTTATTTGAACAACAGGTGAATTTACTCCTTACAGATTATGATGTTTGTGATAATGAGAATTTTATACTACCTAAGTCTATGCATTTATGTATGATCAGGTTTATTGATAACACAAACATGGATGAAGAAAACAACCAAGAGGAGCTGGAAAACAAGATTACAAGTGGTGAAAACAAAGGATCCATGGTGAAAACAAGACTAGAAGATGGTGAAAACAAGATTTCCATGGTGAAAACAAGTCTCCAAGATGGAGAAAACAAATAATAAAAATTGTTATTTCAGCAAAAACAATTGTTATTTCATGATGACAAGGGGAGGGAGCCTCCAACAAGTCAAATGCGCCACTTAGAAATCCTATTCTAAATAGGTATGGTTTGTATACCATAATTGGCCGAATCCCTTAATAGTGGATCGGTTTGTATCTCTCTTAGAGTCCTAGTAGGAGTCCTAGTCCAAGAAGGATAGGTGCTTGCGCAAGGGGTCCCTTGTGGCCGCACCCCTCCCTCTTATATACTCCCCTCCTGTGAGTTGTGGAGTTTAGATCCAGTTTAAACCAAAATACAATACCCTAGCCTCTAGTTTGTTTTGCTGCTAAGCATACTACTTGAAGTTTACCCTTGCAAAGTTGCGTTATATCTTGTTATTCCATCTGGGAATAGGGGTATACAAGACCACTTGTGATCTTTGATTACTTGTTCAAGAGTGTGTAGTTGAGAATATCCAAAGAGCTTGATTGTTGTTGCATCTGGCAACAGGGGTCAGCTGAGTGAGAGGTCTCAGTGTAGCACTAGTTATCCAATTATCAAAAAATCTACAAAAAGAGAGAGAAGCTCATTGAGAAGATTGGGCCACCCCATATCATCTTGGTATCAGAGCCTCAGGTTGCCTCTGTGAGCAATTTATCTTAGTCTAGTTGTTTTTATTTCCTATCTAGAAAAGCCAAAAATATTAGGTTAGATTTTGCCAGAGACTAGATCAACACCAAATTGCTACTCTAATTGATGTTTATTGTTGATTTGTGTATCTTTTTTTTTGTTTTTAGTATTTCATCTTTTAGAGTTAGGCTTCATCTAGTTGTTGTTTTCTTTATCTATACCGAAAAATCCCACCAAAAATATTAGTACTGCGAGTTGTATCTTATTTCCTCAAGTTTGGGTTTGATTCTACCATGGTACTTGAGCCCCAAAAATCTCCCATGGATCGCCTAGCTTGTTCCTCCAAGTTGCAGTCGAGGTCCTTGCACCAATCGGATTCGAATCCGTTTCGTACCGGTGGCAGAAAAATCACCAAATTGCTGTCGCGCCCGCTGTGCTAGCTGTTGTCGGATTCGCTGCCCTGGAGCCAAAAGCGCGTCAAAACGCTGTCGCCGCTACTGTACATCCACCGCTCCTAGTCCAACTCGGACTCCACCGTGCCCACAAAAATCCCACCGTGCACCCACCCGCAGCACACCCGCACCACACCCGCGCAACAACACCCGCACACACCCGCGCGCTACCGTGAGGAGCTCTGCCGTGAGACTTTTTTGCCCGAATTGCTGTCGTGCGGCACAAAACTGCCGTTTTCTCTGCCGTGGGCTAAAACTCTGTTGTGATCTTGATTTTCGTCTATTTTCTTTAGTTTTTTTTGTTTTCTTCCTTGTTGTCTCTAGGTTCTTGTGCTGATCCTTGATAAGCCTTAGCACTGCCTTTCTACAGCAAATTTTAGGTACCAAAACCCATAAGACTAGCTGTTTAATTGCTCTACAGGCTGCTCAATTTGATCAAACTGTCCACCTTTTTGTTTTCCATTACATTGTTGCTCCTAGTTGATTCAAAGGCCATTGAAAAAATAAAAAAATAAATAGAGAAAAAGGAAAAAGTATAAAAAAATAGAAAGAAAGAAAAATCAAAAAGAGGCCGTGCTATACTATCACTAGTGGAAGCTTTTCATATTGGATATTTGTGTGGACAATTGAGAAATCTTGTGCCTTTTTTCATAGAGTATTTGCTAGTGTCTTTCTGAGTGCTTGCAATATCTCTTCCATATAATTGCTAGCCACATTTGTCTCCTAGTGTGAGTGTGTTCCTTTAGTAATTTTCATCACATTAGACATTGCATTGGAGTTGTTATTTTGGTGTTGTTAGGATTCCCAACCAAGCCCCACCAAAAACCATGTTTGCATTGTGATACTTGATAGCTCGATTATTCTCTTCTCACACCAAAGCACATTATTCATTGCTCCTTGTTGGTAAGTTGATCCTTTTAACTCTTGGAACATTAAGTGAAGCCATCTTTGCTTTCTTTTGAGTGAGTTGTGAGAGGCACCACAAACCCATTGATTATTTTGTTACTAACAAGTTAATCATGAGTACTTCTAGTGATGTTGATGTGCGGGAAAAGAAGAAGCCCGAGGACTTGGTGCAATGGAATTATTTTGAAGCACTAAGAGATACTATGTACAAGAAAATTTCTTATGGAGTTCACAAGAATGATGAAGACTTGAGAAAGGAGATGACTACTCTTGATTTGAAGATAGAAGCTTGTGCATCACAAGAATCTGTGAATAATATTCAAGAAACTTTGAGGACATTGACACAACAAATGACCACTTTATCCACTCTAGTGGGACAACTCCAACAAAGGCCCCAAGCTGCTGCCATAATTGAGGATGAGAGAGGGAATAACAATGGAGGCCATGGGGGATATGCAAGAAGAGTACCATTGGAAAATAATAGAGGGGATGATGGCTTGAGAAAACCAAAATTCTCTATCCCTAGTCTTTCTTGTGACTCTGAGGATGTGGAAGAGTACTTGATGTGGGAGCTAAAAATTGAGAAATTATGGAGACTTCATGAGTACCCCGAGGAGAGGAAGGTGAAACTTGCATCTTCTGGATTTGATCGCTATGCTCTCTTGTGGTGGGATGGCATTACAAGATTGAGAGAAGAACATGAAGAACAAGATGTGAATACATGGAGAGAGATGAAGCAATTGCTAAGAGACAGATTTGTTCCCAAGAATTATATTAGAACTCTCTATGACAAGCTACAACAATTGAATCAAGGTTCAAAATCAGTGGATGCTTATTACAAGGAGATGGAATTGATCCTTCAAAGGGCTCGGGTTGGAGAAGAGCCAGAGCAAACTATGCAAAGATTTTTGAGTGGATTGCAATTCAAAATTAGAAACATAGTGAGGCATGTCCAATATGCCAATATGAGTGAATTATTGCATCAATCAAGGGAGGTTGAAAAGAGGTTAAATGAGGATCTACTAGTGAGTGCTAGGAGGAGTTTTCCTTCACAAAAATACAATTTCTCATCACCTACACCTCCTATTGCTGCAACCTGTGGGAATTCTAGTGCCAAACCCGAGACAAATACAACAAGTTCCAAGAAAACAACACCATCTACTTCGGGTTCTAGTGGTGCTACTGTCGGGGGGGCTACCCCGAGTAGTGGTAAGGCAAGTGGTAAAGCGAAGGTCAAAGTGTCGTTGACCGGGTAGACGGCTACCTGGGTACTCTCTACCTGGTAGTTTCTATTTGGCCATAAATATTGAAGGCCAAGAAGAGATAAGGAGAAAGATTATGATCGTCCGGGTAGCAGTCAAGTAGTCCGAGTAGATGGGCTACGTTCCTACTCGGGCAAGAAGTCAATGGAGCTGTTCTGACAAGATCACGGAGATCCCGCAGCCGTACAAGCGTGCGGTTCAACTTACGGAGCACATGATTATCCGCGCAACGGCGTGGCTACAGTGAGGTAGGCGCCTGTCAAGTCCTGTCACTGACAGAGGGGACAGGACATGAGGTAGGGCCTACTCTGTGTGACTGACAGGGTGGACAAGTCCTGTCAGCCGGACGGCGCGGCGACTTCCCGCACCCGTGTCAGCGAGAAGCCGGAGGCGTGCTGTGCTTCACAATAGGCATGTCCCATTAGTTGTACCTTTTAGTCTTTGTTTATTCGGCTGGGCACCAGTATATAAGGTGCCCTGCCCCCTCCTGCGCGAGGGACATTGCCTCAGATTGCATTTATTGCAAGAGCTAGCACTAGAGCGAGAGAGAAACAGCAGAGTGTCTACTCGGCTGAGAGACAAGATTGTACTATGGCTACTCGGAGATTATACATACAGAGAGATAGGCAAGAGTAGAGGTGTTACCTCCACACGAGGGCCCCGAACCTGGGTAGTTCTTGTTGTTTGCGGTGTTTCTTGAGCGCGGCTATTCGCCGTGCGATCCCTCCCCGGATACCTACAACGTCCATCGGCCCCAAACTTAAGCCATCCCATGGCATCTGTCTTCTCCATACCACAACAGTTGGCGCCCACCGTGGGGCCAGCAGCGGCGCTGGCTGGGGTTCATATTCAGACGGGACCGATTTCTGCTTCTGGAGAGGGCGTGGTCTGTGGCCTTGTCCATAGATTCGGCTCTTTCGATTTCATCACCGACAACGCTGGCGATTTCGGCGGTAGGCCCGTGCCAGCAGGCGGCTCGATGCTTTCCTTCGGTGCGTATCTGTTCTACGTCGCCACCACCGTAATCCGCGAGTTCCCCGAGGAGGTGCTCGTCGCGGAAGATCCTCCTGCTGTACTCGCTGCCCGCGGGAAGCCTTCTGGCTGCTCTGCGGATAGCGTGGAGGTGATGATGACAGGCTCGACTATCGATGCCGGGAAAGGCGCGGCCGCTACCGCGGAAGTCATCGAGGAGCCGGCTGGCGCAAGGGTCCACAAGCCCTACGACATGCCCCGGAACATTCCGGGTTACGTGGCTGCTTCCACGTCCGTGGCTATACCAGTTGCTCGCGATGGCGCCACCGAGTAGCTGGGCATGCCGCCTCCCACCGAGCTCGAGCTCATGACATTGAGGGCGCAACTCGAGCAACAGCGTCAAGTGCTACTCGCGGAGACCTGTAACACCTGGGGTGTTACCCTAATAGGAAGTGTTTGTTTTCTTTTTTTTGGCTTGCATCATATGCATCACATTGCATTGCACCATGTTTGCATCACAACTGAAAAATTCAAAACAATTTAAACTTTCACCCCCTGCTCAAAATTTCCAATTTCAAAATTTCAAACTAAACCACTCAATTGTTTTTCACTGGTTGAATTTGTTTTAATCAAATTGCCTGTTAATAAAATTTTCCCTTTTATTAAAACCCTAAGGGCAAATTCCAAAAATTCAGATCAAATCAATCTTATTTATCATATTTCAATATGGGTTTGAAAATTAGAATTTGGCAAACAAACTAATTTCAATAATGTTTGTATAATTGCTTGTTGCTTATTAAATAAAATTTGTTTAAATCCAAAATTCCAACCAAACCCTATTTGAAAAATCACCTAACAATTTAATATCCAATTAATAATTTCAAGTTGTTGAAATTACTTTTTAACTACCTTGTTGTTGTTGTTTTGCAAATTAATAAAAATCTAATTATCAAATAAACACCCCAACCTTATTTTGAAATTCAACTAACAAATTAGAAATCAATTAATATTCTAAATTTTGAAGTTAATGGTAATTGCTTTTAATTACTGTTTTGCAAAGCACTAAAAATTATTCATAAAAATTAAACCCTAACCCTTTTCTATCTCTCTCTCCCTTTTATCCTTTACAAAAAAAAATCAAAAGGAGAAAATAACCAAATAGAGGCAGGCAACCAGCCCAACTGTTTTTTCCCCTCAGCCCATCTTTTTCCCTAGCCCACCTTCCCCTTGCAGCCCACGCAACCATCTTCTTCGTACGGACACCTGCTGTCGCTGTCATCTCTGTACTACCTGCAGCAACACCGTCGATCAGCCCCCTCCCCCTCCCGATTCACTGTCGTACTTGGCTCTCCCCTCCATAAAAACCACCTCCACCCTCTGCTAAACCTAGCCTCGCCACCCTAGACCCCTCCCTCCTGCGCCGCCGTCCTTCTTCCTTCCCCCCCGAGCTCCCTCCGATTCTGAAACTCTGCACCGCACCTCCACCCAACCGCCGTGAGAATCACCGCCACCATCCCGTCGCCGGCCATCCTCGAGTTAAACCCACCGCGGGAATGGAACCGCGGTGGTTCACCCTCACCTTTCGCCTCCTCGACGCGTGCTGGGAGACGCCGTAGTGGCCGCGCCGTCGCCGGCATCCTCCCCCATTCTGCTCATCTCCTGACGACGACGACCAGCAGCAGGTGCTCGCTCCCTGCCTATCCTCCCTTCCCCTCTCTCCTGTTTCCCCTCCAACTGCACACGACAAGCACCCACACATCCCCACCGCACGCGCACCGCGAGCCGTCATCACCCCGTCGTGCCCCGCCGGTGATCGCCTTCCGATCAAATGCCTCTCTGAAGATCGCAGCGGCACCACGTCTGTCAGTTTCGACAGTTATCTCGCGGAAGCAACTACAAAACCCCACACCCCCCGTGCCTGACAGCAACGAAGCGATACCGCACTGGCCCTGTTCCCTGCCCCGCACCGCGAGCTCGCGGGATCGATCCCCCGCGGCCGCAATACTTTTTCGCTATTTTCCTTCGCGCGCGGGGTCCCACCCGTTAGCGGCCCACAGTGGCCACGCAAGCGCGCGGTGCCACGCTGTTCCCCTTGCCCACGCGGCAGTAGCTAGGGTTAGCCCACCGCACGGTAACAAAAGATTTCCTACGTTTCTGTTTTATTATCTAATCTTTTAAATTGCAGAAATAAACACTAAACCTAAAACTTTAATAACTTTTAATCTGTAATTCCAATTAACAAAAGTTATATATGTTTGTTGTTCCAAATTTAATCATCTTTCCAAATATTCCAATTGTGTACTGTTTTGAAATTCCCAAATGCATTTAAAATTCAAATTTGAATAATTCAAATGCAAATTGCTAAATTCAATAACAAATTCATTATTAATCCAATAAATACAAATAAAATATGTTTTCCATACCATTTTGAATAACCTTTTCAAATATAAATTTTGCTTCATGGTTTGAATAATTTAAATTGCCTAAATAATTTAATACTTGTTTAATTCATTTAAATTTGATAAAATCATAACTTGCTCAAAATAAAATAATTTTGAACATGCAAAATATGTTTTCAAACCATCAAAGTGTGAACCTTTCAAATGTGAGTTTGAAATTATGTTTTGAATAAATAAAAGTTCAAATAATATTCAAACTTGTTTCAAATTCAATTAAAACTTGTTTAATATTGTTTAAGTCATAATAAATCCATCCTAACTCCTATTTCAAAAATTGAAACATGTAATCCAACTAAAATTTGATGTTCTTTTCAAATATAAATTTTGTTATCTGTTTTGAACAATTAAACTTGATGAAAACAACAATTGTTTGTGTGACACCCTTAAGGAACCAAAATTCTCTAACTTAATAAATAAATTTCCAAACTTGTTAAACCTTATTTCAATTGGTTCTATTGTTGTTATTTTGTTGTTTTCCTCATCCATGCATCATGCTAATCCACTTTCACCTATTGGTTAGTTGGAAAACAATTGTTTCCACCATAATTCATGGGCTGTTCATATGCAACTCAAATTGCATATGGGTCCATTTAAATCTGTTTATCTTGTCAACTAGTTTACTTTGATGCATCTTTAAACCTGTCATGCATCCATATCTTGATCATGCTGGATCTTTTGCCGTAGTAGTAATTGTTGCATCCGGTGTTTGTTCGAGGTTCGTTGCTTCTTCCCGGATAGGACGTTGAGATGATGTGAGCAACGACAAGTTCTGCTACCTTGCGGGATCTCAGGCAAGTATACTCACTTGCTGCCAAATGGCTGCCTTTCATCACTTGTTACCGATACTTTCCGTTGTCTATTTCTGCTAGCCCTAGTGGTAGTTGTTTCTGTTACGAACCTATCACATGAATCCTTTAACCCTGATATTGCCTCACCACCCCTCCTACAACCCTATTGATTGAGCCAGTGTCTTACTAGTATGCTTAGGTTGTTTGCTCGAGTCTGTTACCCGTTACTTTCTGTTACTACTTCATTATGTTCCGGGGGCTCGATGTTTAATCAATCAATCAATCAAATCATGCTAATGTTATTACTTAATAATAATTTGATGATAAGGCACCGGCAGGAGGCCCTTTGTGGTTTTGAGGCCTGCTAGTGTCGACCCTAATAGGAAAAGGGTCTTGTCTACTGATCCATGATGAGCGCACTACCCGCATGTGGGAAGCGAGTATGGGCGCCCCCCTCAACTTGACTCGATTCGCATCTCGTCCAAATCGCCTCATTTAGTTCGGGTTTTCCATTTGCTGCATGCATGATCTTGCGAGCCCTTGGATCCCGGGTGGAACTTTCGTAGTCGGCATATAGGGGGACACGGTCTTAGAGTGCTATGAGGGTCCATTTTCTTCTGGGCTCGATTAGCCGTGCGCCCAAGGTGCTTTGGGCTTGATGCGAAGAAGAGTTGAGTTGTGTTGAGTACCTCGCTTGGTGGGTTAGCTCCCCATCTGGCGGGTTATTCTTACGTGTACGACCAAATTGGTGCAACCCTGCAGGGATAATCTTCTCGAGAAGCCGTGTTTTCCGCGGTTATGGATTACTTGGTGAAAGTACTGGCTAACAAGTACTCAGGACAACTTAAACCTAATGATTAACAATCTTACACCCAATGATTAACAACTTGACTAGTAATAGGCTTATTGACACAATAATCTGAACCATCATTAATCCAACGGTGTGAGTTATCCTCGGATTGCTTCTTTGGATAAGGGGCTAGATCCAGGATGGGTTTGTTTGAAGTTATCTTTCAGTTGGTTACAATACTCGATCTTATCTTCTTTCTGGTAGCCGGAAGTTGTAGTATCTCTCTGTAGTTGGTTAGTGCAGCCTGCTGTCGCTTATTTGCAATAACCCTTTCCTTTCCGTTGATCCCGAAGTATTTGTATCTTGTGATGACTGGCTACGCCGGTATCTTGTGAGTATGGTTTATCCACTTGCCAGTACTTAACCGTACTGACCCATGAATCTTTTTCGTGGCTGCATATTCAACATTGCAGTCAACAGGTTTGAAGTCTGACGACGTTAGCTTGGGAATCCCTCCGGCTTGGCCTGGGCAGGGATTGGACGCTCTCGGTTATCTTCAGGACTCTTAGTCCAATTTGGATCTTGTCCGTAGACGGACGATATGTTGTTTCTTCCGCTGTTATTTTGGATCTTTGTAATGTATCAGTTGTAACCCTGGCTCGTTTGAGTCATCTTGTATCTATCTGTTTCTGTTGTAATTGTGGAATATTCGTGAACTGTTGTAATGTTATCATAAGTGGCAACCTGGAATCGGTTATTATGTGGATTTTGGCGGGAATGCTGAAATCTGCATAGTGCCCGATCTCGGGGCGTCACAAATGGTATCAGAGCATGGTTCCGATTCCCGATATTGTTTCGATACGAATGGTTATCGAAGCAACGGGTCTGCAAAGCCTGTAGGATAACCTCGCTAACGGTCGTTGTTTCTAGAATGTCAAAAACTAATTCTGCTAAACTATTTTGGAAAACATCTCAATAGGATTCTGGATTTTCTCCTTATCCCTATTCTATTTCCCCTCCCATCTTATTTGTTTTGGAGTCTACTCTCGTACTCAATCTTTCAAAGTGTTAGGATCCTACGTGGGTGGACGTTTTCTGAGCCTTTAACCTAATAGGTTCGATCATCGGAAGATTCCTGGTGGAAGAACATCGCCGTCACTTCGAGCAATAATCCCTTGTTAGTGGTGTCGAGAACCCCTTGTTAGTGGTGTCGAGGAGATCAACTGGAAGCACGAAGAATCGATAGTCAAACTTCTTTCCCCTCCCGAGTTAGCAGGTGGATTGCGAGGGCGCAATCCCTTGTTAGTGGTGTCGTCTGTAACACCTGGGGTGTTACCCTAATAGGAAGTGTTTGTTTTCTTTTTTTTGGCTTGCATCATATGCATCACATTGCATTGCACCATGTTTGCATCACAACTGAAAAATTCAAAACAATTTAAACTTTCACCCCCTGCTCAAAATTTCCAATTTCAAAATTTCAAACTAAACCACTCAATTGTTTTTCACTGGTTGAATTTGTTTTAATCAAATTGCCTGTTAATAAAATTTTCCCTTTTATTAAAACCCTAAGGGCAAATTCCAAAAATTCAGATCAAATCAATCTTATTTATCATATTTCAATATGGGTTTGAAAATTAGAATTTGGCAAACAAACTAATTTCAATAATGTTTGTATAATTGCTTGTTGCTTATTAAATAAAATTTGTTTAAATCCAAAATTCCAACCAAACCCTATTTGAAAAATCACCTAACAATTTAATATCCAATTAATAATTTCAAGTTGTTGAAATTACTTTTTAACTACCTTGTTGTTGTTGTTTTGCAAATTAATAAAAATCTAATTATCAAATAAACACCCCAACCTTATTTTGAAATTCAACTAACAAATTAGAAATCAATTAATATTTTAAATTTTGAAGTTAATGGTAATTGCTTTTAATTACTGTTTTGCAAAGCACTAAAAATTATTCATAAAAATTAAACCCTAACCCTTTTCTATCTCTCTCTCCCTTTTATCCTTTACAAAAAAAATCAAAAGGAGAAAATAACCAAATAGAGGGAGGCAACCAGCCCAACTGTTTTTTCCCCTCAGTCCATCTTTTTCCCTAGCCCACCTTCCCCTTGCAGCCCACGCAACCATCTTCTTCGTACGGACACCTGCTGTCGCTGTCATCTCTGTACTACCTGCAGCAACACCGTCGATCAGCCCCCTCCCCCTCCCGATTCACTGCCGTACTAGGCTCTCCCCTCCATAAAAACCACCTCCACCCTCTGCTAAACCTAGCCTCGCCACCCTAGACCCCTCCCTCCTGCGCCGCCGTCCTTCTTCCTTCCCCCCCGAGCTCCCTCCGATTCTGAAACTCTGCACCGCACCTCCACCCAACCGTCGTGAGAATCACCGCCACCATCCCGTCGCCGGCCATCCTCGAGTTAAACCCACCGTGGGAATGGAACCGCGGTGGTTCACCCTCACCTTTCGCCTCCTCGACGCGTGCTGGGAGACGCCGTAGTGGCCGCGCCGTCGCCGGCATCCTCCCCCGTTCTGCTCATCTCCTGACGACGACGACCAGCAGCAGGTGCTCGCTCCCTGCCTATCCTCCCTTCCCCTCTCTCCTGTTTCCCCTCCAACTGCACACGCCAAGCACCCACACATCCCCACCGCACGCGCACCGCGAGCCGTCATCACCCCGTCGTGCCCCGCCGGTGATCGCCTTCCGATCAAATGCCTCTCTGAAGATCGCAGCGGCACCGCGTCTGTCAGTTTCGACAGTTATCTCGCGGAAGCAACTACAAAACCCCACACCCCCCGTACCTGACAGCAACGAAGCGATACCGCACTAGCCCTGTTCCCTGCCCCGCACCGCGAGCTCGCGGGATCGATCCCCCGCGGCCGCAATACTTTTTCGCTATTTTCCTTCGCGCGCGGGGTCCCACCCGTCAGCGGCCCACAGTGGCCACGCAAGCGCGCGGTGCCACGCTGTTCCCCTGGCCCACGCGGCAGTAGCTAGGGTTAGCCCACCGCACGGTAACAAAAGATTTCCTACGTTTCTGTTTTATTATCTAATCTTTTAAATTGCAGAAATAAACACTAAACCTAAAACTTTAATAACTTTTAATCTGTAATTCCAATTAACAAAAGTTATATATGTTTGTTGTTCCAAATTTAATCATCTTTCCAAATATTCCAATTGTGTACTGTTTTGAAATTCCCAAATGCATTTAAAATTCAAATTTGAATAATTCAAATGCAAATTGCTAAATTCAATAAAAAATTCATTATTAATCCAATAAATACAAATAAAATATGTTTTCCATACCATTTTGAATAACCTTTTCAAATATAAATTTTGCTTCATGGTTTGAATAATTTAAATTGCCTAAATAATTTAATACTTGTTTAATTCATTTAAATTTGATAAAATCATAACTTGCTCAAAATAAAATAATTTTGAACATGCAAAATATGTTTTCAAACCATCAAAGTGTGAACCTTTCAAATGTGAGTTTGAAATTATGTTTTGAATAAATAAAAATTCAAATAATATTCAAACTTGTTTCAAATTCAATTAAACCTTATTTAATATTGTTTAAGTCATAATAAATCCATCCTAACTCCTATTTCGAAAATTGAAA
Source organism: Alopecurus myosuroides (assembly GCA_028641055.1). Taxonomy (NCBI): domain Eukaryota; kingdom Viridiplantae; phylum Streptophyta; class Magnoliopsida; order Poales; family Poaceae; genus Alopecurus; species Alopecurus myosuroides. The sequence continues at coordinate 187,330,598 of CM054060.1, read as the reverse complement.
CATGTAATCCAACTAAAATTTGATGTTCTTTTCAAATATAAATTTTGTTATCTGTTTTGAACAATTAAACTTGATGAAAACAACAATTGTTTGTGTGACACCCTTAAGGAACCAAAATTCTCTAACTTAATAAATAAATTTCCAAACTTGTTAAACCTTATTTCAATTGGTTCTATTGTTGTTATTTTGTTGTTTTCCTCATCCATGCATCATGCTAATCCACTTTCACCTATTGGTTAGTTGGAAAACAATTGTTTCCACCATAATTCATGGGTTGTTCATATGCAACTCAAATTGCATATGGGTCCATTTAAATCTGTTTATCTTGTCAACTAGTTTACTTTGATGCATCTTTAAACCTGTCATGCATCCATATCTTGATCATGCTGGATCTTTTGCCGTAGTAGTAATTGTTGCATCCGGTGTTTGTTCGAGGTTCGTTGCTTCTTCCCGGATAGGACGTTGAGATGATGTGAGCAACGACAAGTTCTGCTACCTTGCGGGATCTCAGGCAAGTATACTCACTTGCTGCCAAATGGCTGCCTTTCATCACTTGTTACCGATACTTTCCGTTGTCTATTTCTGCTAGCCCTAGTGGTAGTTCTTTCTGTTACGAACCTATCACATGAATCCTTTAACCCTGATATTGCCTCACCACCCCTCCTACAACCCTATTGATTGAGCCAGTGTCTTACTAGTATGCTTAGGTTGTTTGCTCGAGTCTGTTACCCGTTACTTTCTGTTACTACTTCATTATGTTCCGGGGGCTCGATGTTTAATCAATCAATCAATCAAATCATGCTAATGTTATTACTTAATAATAATTTGATGATAAGGCACCGGCAGGAGGCCCTTTGTGGTTTTGAGGCCTGCTAGTGTCGACCCTAATAGGAAAAGGGTCTTGTCTACTGATCCATGATGAGCGCACTACCCGCATGTGGGAAGCGAGTATGAGCGCCCCCCTCAACTTGACTCGATTCGCATCTCGTGCAAATCGCCTCATTTAGTTCGGGTTTTCCATTTGCTGCATGCATGAACTTGCGAGCCCTTGGATTCCGGGTGGAACTTTCGTAGTCGGCATATAGGGGGACACGGTCTTAGAGTGCTATGAGGGTCCATTTTCTTCTGGGCTCGATTAGCCGTGCGCCCAAGGTGCTTTGGGCTTGATGCGAAGAAGAGTTGAGTTGTGTTGAGTACCTCGCTTGGTGGGTTAGCTCCCCATCTGGCGGGTTATTCTTACGTGTACGGCCAAATTGGTGCAACCCTGCAGGGATAATCTTCTCGAGAAGCCGTGTTTTCCGCGGTTATGGATTACTTGGTGAAAGTACTGGCTAACAAGTACTCAGGACAACTTAAACCTAATGATTAACAGTCTTACACCCAATGATTAACAACTTGACTAGTAATAGGCTTATTGACACAATAATCTGAACCATCATTAATCCAACGGTGTGAGTTATCCTCGGATTGCTTCTTTGGATAAGGGGCTAGATCCAGGATGGGTTTGCTTGAAGTTATCTTTCAGTTGGTTACAATACTCGATCTTATCTTCTTTCTGGTAGCCGGAAGTTGTAGTATCTCTCTGTAGTTGGTTAGTGCAGCCTGCTGTCGCTTATTTGCAATAACCCTTTCCTTTCCGTTGATCCCGAAGTATTTGTATCTTGTGATGACTGGCTACGCCGGTATCTTGTGAGTATGGTTTATCCACTTGCCAGTACTTAACCGTACTGACCCACGAATCTTTTTCGTGGCTGCATATTCAACATTGCAGTCAACAGGTTTGAAGTCTGACGACGTTAGCTTGGGAATCCCTCCGGCTTGGCCTGGGCAGGGATTGGACGCTCTCGGTTATCTTCAGGACTCTTAGTCCAATTTGGATCTTGTCCGTAGACGGACGATATGTTGTTTCTTCCGCTGTTATTTTGGATCTTTGTAATGTATCAGTTGTAACCCTGGCTCGTTTGAGTCATCTTGTATCTATCTGTTTCTGTAGTAATTGTGGAATATTCGTGAACTGTTGTAATGTTATCATAAGTGGCAACCTGGAATCGGTTATTATGTGGATTTTGGCGGGAATGCTGAAATCTGCATAGTGCCCGATCTCGGGGCGTCACAAGACCCAGGAGCCAGAGAAGGTTAGGCTTGAGCTTAACCTAGATCAAAACGAGTAAAACAGAGCACATGGCTTTACTCCCATTTCTAGGATGCCTAGCAAGATAGGCGTTATCCGTCGCAACTTAGGCACTGAGCTAGCTAGAGATGGTAGGGCTGCTAGCCAAACTGCTAGTTTGAACACTGCTAGTAGGCCCAAATATAGCTCCCCCGCCAAAACTCTTAGGGCTGCAGAGGCAGTTGCTGCTGAGTTGCCGCATCTCACTGGTGATGCGCGCGCTAGGCAGCAAGATAGGTTGAATGAGCTAGTGCTAGAAGCTGGCAGGCAGAACGGGGAGTTCCGGAAAGCCAATCCGGGAGCTGGCGCTTCTCAGGTTGTGCACTCGCATGCGGTCAGATCTACGGGTCAGGCCTCATCGCCGCTTCCTGGCAATGAGAGGGACCAGAGTGTGAACTCTGGGAAGAACAAATAGATGCAGGTGTACAACCCGGCTGCCGCCGGAAAACAGCACGCTGTGGCGCGGCAGCCCGGTCAGAAACACAACTCTGCAGGAGCAGGCTATCAAGCCCCTAAAGCTCACAACAAGGGGCAAGGAAAAAATCGCGCAGGAACATCGCGGCATCACGCCGCCAACCTGGTCCAGCAGAGGGTACAACAGCCCGCAGCTGTGCAGCCGCAGGTAGTCGTGGCAGCGGCCAACCCGGTTGCTCAACCCGGTCCCGTGCCGCAAGACCGCTATGATGATGGGTACTCGGCAATGGAGATGGTCGGGTATGCTGATCCAAGAGACATCACTGATCGTTTGGGTGGCCGCGTGCTGGAGCCCAGCGATGCAAGATACAAGTTGGACTGGATTAACCGGTCAACACAGATGGAGATGAGGGGACCTCCCGGCCCAGCTTGTTTTGGCAACCGCATCATGGGGGAGCCTTCTGTGAACAAGTTCCAGTTGGCTAGAGGGACCAAGTGCTATGATGGCAGCACCAAGCCGGAAGACTGGCTAAGTGATTATGTTACCGTTGTGCACATCGCATGCGGCAATCGGAGATGGGCCATGACATACGTTCCCCAGATGCTGGAGGTCCCTGCCCGGATCTGGTTGAACAACTTGCCCAAGGACAATATTAACTGCTGGTTGGACTTCTCGGAAGCCTTCATTAGCAACTTCACCAGCACATACAAGAGGCCGAATAGGCCGCAGCAGCTTTCAGCTTGCAAGCAGCGAGAAGAGGAGACTGACCGAGAGTACCTTACTCGGTGGAGCACACTGAGGAACACCTGCGAGGGTGTGAACGAGTCACAGGAAATCGCCTGGTTTGCTCAAGGCTGCAGGCATGGCAGCATGTTGTGGCAAAAGCTGCAAAGAGAGATGCCGAGTACGCTCGCCGAGACGATCAAGATCACTGATATGTGTGCACTCGGTGACCCTACTCAGCCTTTACTCGATGCATTCGAGCCGAGAAGGAAGCACCATGATGGTGACAGACGCCAAGATTTCCGCAACAAGCGCAGAGGTGACCGACCTGATACTCGGTATGATGCCGAAGAAGTGAATGCTGTGAACCAAGACCCTGCGGCTGCTGGGTGTAGCCAAAGGCAGAAAACTGCTGGAGCCCAATACGGGCAGAACGAGAATCAGGGCCAAGGCATCAAGAAACCATAGACTGCTCCTCAGCAAGGTAGCGGCAACCCAGATGCAGGAGTTGCTCAGAGATTTATCTTTGAGAATATGAAGGATGGGCCGTGCAGCTTCCACACTCGGCATCCGAGTAGGCCAGCCAACCACACTACCCAGCAATGCAGCTGGTGTCAAAAAAAAGAGTGAAGGTTTTGGTCAGCTGCCCCCTCCTCCTCCTCTGCCGCCTGCTAATGCCAATGTGCAGCCTATTCGGGCAGCTGCTCCCAGGCCTGAGTGAATCCGAGAAGGGAGAACGTGAACCAAGTGGCTCAGGGAGCCAACCGCAACTAAACCTACGACAACCGCAATGACCGCAACTGCAACTACTACACCAACAATAACAACAACAACAACAACAACAACAACAACAACAACAACAACAACAACAACAACAACAACAACGGCAACAATGGTGGTGGAGACTGCAACCAGTACCAGGAGCATCATGAGAGCTACATGGTGTTCACCACCGAGCCAGACGACAAGCAGTCGCTGCACAGGCGCGCGATGGAGGTGAATGCAGTGATCCCAGCTGTGCCTCACTATCTGCTCTGGTGCGAGCAAGAGATTACCTGGTCCAGAGCTCATCATCCCAAGGTGATGCCCAATCCGGGTACCTATGCTCTGGTGGTGGATCCCGCCTTCCTGGGGACCACAAAGAATGTCAGGTTCAGCAAAGTGCTGATTGATAACGGCAGCAGCATCAACATCATGTACCGAGATACCCTGGAGAAGCTCGGCCTTGCCGAGAACATGCTGCTACCCAGCAGGACTACTTTCCATGGCATTGTGCCGGGAGTATCTTGTGCTCCAATCGGTCGCATCTGGGTTGATGTCCTATTCGACACCAGAGAGAACTGTCGCACCGAGTGCCTACAGTTCGAAGTGGTTGATCTTTAGATCCCCTACCATGCTCTACTCGGTAGGCCTGCGCACACCAAGTTCATGGCCTCAACCCATGCAGCCTACCTGAAGATGAAGCTACCTGGTCCCAATCGGTTCATCACTATCTCGGGTGATTACAAGCGCTCCTTGGAGTGTGCGTCTGCTGGCTCTCTGCTAGCAGAGTCCATGGTCATTGCTGCCGAGAAGAAGAAGATACATGAGGTGGTTGCTATGGCTCAGGCAGCACAAGTCGGTATGCCTGGCATGCCGGGTACTGAGTACGGAGCAGCTTTCCAGGCCTCCCAGGAGACCAAGAAGGTGCAGGTGGACCCTGAGTTCCCAGACCGTGTTGCCATCATTGGCGCCGGGTTGGGCGAGAAATAGGAAAGCGAGCTCATCCACTTCCTCGTGAGAATCGGGATGTCTTCGCATGGTCTAATGAGGACTTGCCGGGTGTCCCGAGGGAGTTGGTTGAGCACTCACTGCACGTGCATCCCGACGTCAAGCCAGTTAAGCAGGCTATGCGCCGCTTTGGTGATGAGAGGAGGAAAGCTATCGGTGATCAGATCACCAAGCTGCTGATAGGCGGATCCATCATGGCGGTGCTGCATCCGTATTGGCTGGCCAACCCGGTCATGGTTGAGAAGAAGAAGGAGGACCCCAAGGCCGAGACGGCATGGCGCATGTGCGTGGACTACACCGACCTGAACAAGGCCTGCCCCAAGGACCCATTCCAGCTACCCCGCATAGATCAGGTGACCGATTCCACTGCCGGGTGTGAACTTTTGTCTTTCATTGATGCCTACTCTGGTTTCCACCAGATACCTCTTAATCCGGCTGATCAAATAAAGACTGCTTTCATTACCCCGTACGGGGCTTATTGCTATCGTGTCATGTGCTTTGGGTTGCGGAATGCTGGGGCTACTTATCAGAGATGCATGCAGAAATGCTTGCATGATCAAATTGGCAAAAATGTGCAGGTGTACGTAGATAACATTGTCATCAAAACGAAAGAAACACATACTCTTCTTAGTGATATTGAGGAAACTTTTGCTAACCTTTGCAAGTACAGGATGAAACTGAATCCGACTAAGTGCACCTTTGGCGTCCCAGCTAGCAAGTTACTCGGCTTCTTGGTATCTAGTCGGGGCATTGGGGCCAATCCTTTAAAGATAAAAGCTATAGAGAGCATGTATTTGCCGAGATCACTGAAGGATGTGCAAAAGTTTACTCGGTGCTTGGCTTCTCTTAGCCGCTTCCTGGGAAGAATGGGCGAGAAGGCCTTGCCTCTTTACCAGCTCATGAAGAAGAGTGGTAAGTTTGTCTGGACATCGCAAGCCGATGTGGCCTTCAGAGAACTCAAGACCATGCTGGGTAGCGCTCCCATCCTGGCTAGCCCGCTAACCAAAGAGCCAATGTTGCTGTACATTGCGGCAACCAACCGGGTAGTCAGCGTGGTGATAGTGGTAGAAAGAGAAGAGGAAGGAAAGAAGGTGCAGCGGCCAGTGTATTGTCTCAGCGAGGTGCTATCCAGCTCCAAGCAAAACTACCCACATTACCAGAAGATGACTTACGGCGTATACCTGGGTGCCAAGAAGCTCAAGCACTATTTCCAAGAGCATCCCATCACAGTGGTGAGTACTGCTCCCATCTCGGAGATCTTGGGCAACAAGGAAGCAAGCGGCCGGGTAGCCAAGTGGGCAATCGAGCTAGCCGCGTACACTCCTCTGTACGCAAGAAGAGAAGCAATCAAGTCACAAACTCTGGCAGATTTCTTGGTGGATTGGGCCGAGATGCAATATGATCCTCCCTTGCCAGAAACCAACTACTGGAAGATGCATTTTGATGGCTCCAAAGTGAAGGAAGGCCTTGGTGCTGGCGTAGTGTTTACGTCACCCAAGCGAGATCAACTCAAATATGTGCTGCAGATTCGTTTCAAAGCATCTAACAATTTGGCCGAGTATGAGGCACTAGTACATGGCCTGAGAGTAGCCAAGGAGATTGGGGTGCAGCGTATCGTATGCTATGGCGACTCGGATTTGGTGATTCAGCAGGTATCCGGCACCTGGGATGCTTTGGATGCCAACATGGCGTCCTACCGGTTTCTGGTGCAAACCATGACTGGCTTCTTTGAAGGGTGTGAGTTTCATCATATACACCGAGCTGAAAACAACGCAGATGATGAGCTGTCCAAGTTGGGGTCTTCTCGGCAGTTTATCCCAGCTGGGATTGCCTTGGAGCACTTGAGAAAGCCATCCATCAAGCCATGCCCCAACTTGTAATCTATTTTTGTTCCATCTCTGCCGGGAGAGGAAGCTGTTCCAATGGAGATTGATTGGGAGGCTGCAAAAGAGAACCCGAGGACTGGCACCTACAACCCGGGGACTACTCCATTCAACTCGGGGACTGTCGCATTCATTGAGGGGATCATCTCTTAGTACTCGGGGACTCGGGGACTCGCCCCCAACTCAGAAGAGGTCTTGGTAGCTGATCCAATGGAAGTGGACGAATTAGTGTTTCCTACCCGGGAGACACCGAGTTGGGCTATGCCCATATTATCCTTTCTAACGGATGGCACAGTGCCGAGTGACAAGGTCACAACCAGGCAGATACAGAGAAGATCCAAGGGCTACAAAATCATCAACAAGGTGCTGCACAGAAGGAGTCCTACTAGCGTGCTGCAACGCTGCGTTGAGCCAGAGGAAGGAGAAGAAATTCTTGTGGAGATACACCAGGGAGAATGCGGGCATCACGCATCTTCTCGGGCTCTGGTCAACAAGGATTTTCGACATGGCTTCTTTTGGCTCACTGCCTTGAAGCAAGCTGAAGATATAGTGAGAAAGTGCGACGGCTGCCAGAGATTTGCAAGTAAGATTTATATGCCAGCTTCCGAGTTGAAGACCATTCCCATTACTTGGCCGTTTGTTGTTTGGTGTTTGGATATGGTGGGTCCTTTCAAGCCAGCTAGAGGCAACATGACTCACATCTTGGTCAAGCCTATTCGGAAATGTGATGGAGTCACAGCTGTGAGTTTCGTGAAGGATGTCATTCTGAGATACGGCTACCCGCACAGCATCATCACCGATAATGGCACAAACTTTGCAGAGCGTGCATTCGCGAGATTCTGCAGAGAGAAGCGGATCCGGCTAGATGTTGCATCTGTTGCGCATCCGGCCTCCAATGGGCAAGTTGAAAGAGCAAATGGCATGGTCCTATCCGGAATAAAGCCAAGGCTGATTGAGCCATTACAGCGAAGCCCTGGTTGTTGGCTAGACGAGTTGCCGGCGGTGTTGTGGAGTCTAAGGACTACCCCTAACCGATCAACCGGATACACATCATTCTTCCTGGTATATGGAGCTGAGGCCGTGTTGCCCACTGACCTAGAGCATGACTTGCCCCGAGTAACCCTCTACACTGAGGCGGAGTCGAGAGAAGCTCGAGAAAATGACGTTGACCTGCTAGAAGAAGGAAGAGAGTTAACTCTGTCACGTTCATCCATTTATCAGCAAAATCTGAGGCGTTATCACAGCCGGAAAGTGAACCCAAGGGTTTTACGAGAAGGAGACATGGTCCTTAGGCTCGTGCAGAGCACGGACGGGATGCACAAGCTGTCCCCTTCGTGGGAAGGGCCTTTCATTGTGAGGCAACGCTCTACACAATGATGCCTACTATCTAGTTGACGCACAGACACTCCAGATGAACAGGCCGGATAAAGCTGGAGAGGAATCTAAGCGCCCCTAGAATGTAGCTCTACTCCGCCGTTTTCATTCATGAACAAAAAGTTGTATGTATCTCCTCAACCGAGTTAAAATTCTAGTCGGCACTCCGAATTCAAACTCGGGGACTGCCCTTGTCCAAATTTGCTATGTGTTATTCTACTCTGTTTTACTTTGTCTACTCGGTTGTTTTACTTAGAATTTCATAAGAATATCTAGTAATGTGTTTAAACCCAAAGGCCAACTCTTCGACTCTGCTGCTGTCCGCATCGCGGCTTCATGGAAAGCAAGAGAACAAGCCAAAGGTCAATGAGCACACAAAAAATTGCTAACGAAAAGAGAGGTGTAGCAACCGAGTAGGGTGTTCTTTACTGTCCTGTTGTATCTTTGCTGTTAAGTGGTGGGCAGCGTTACCATGCAGTTTTCTAAGTGGCTAAGTATTTGAAACTCAAACATTGAAATCTTGTGTCTCGACTACCAAAAAAGCCACAAGTGGCAGGTAATAGCTAAGACAAAGGGAATGAGTGGATAAAAAATGCAACTCGGGGACTTGCATATTAACGCAATCCGGCATTAAGCCAAAGTTGCTAAGTGTCAAAGGACATAATTGTATCGATTACATATGCACCCGGCATCCCGGGGATCTGATAAGTGTTTCGAGGTAAGATATGCAGGAACTAAACAGCAGTAGAAGAAGTAGTGTGCGTGTTTGTGTTGGTAGGCGCACTTGACTCGGAAGCAGTAGCTGTGGAAGTTGTTGTAGCCGCGGAGATGGGATATGTTGCAGAGTTGGAGGATGGAGTAGATTGAGTGCTGGGCAGAGGGTAGATGCCGGATGGCACAGCCCCAGTCGCGCCCAACTCAGGAGCTAGGTATTGGATCACTATCTCGGTGGTGATGGTGGCCTCCTGCGCGGCGGGCTGCGGTTGCTTGGCCTCTGGGTTGGCTGCCAACCCGGAGTCCTCGACATTGCCTTGTTGCTCGTTCCTCTCCATCCCCTTGGCCTCGTCCTGCTTGGATCCCTCCTCCTCGGCACCCTCCTCGAACTCGGCCAAATCTTCGTCATCAAAGTCATCATCCTCTTCATTGTCCTCTTCACCAACATCCGTATCAGGCTCGGTGGGGCCGTCGATGAAGACGCTGGTGTCGGCGTAGGAGGCGAGCTCATAGGCCACCTCTTTTCGGCGAGTGATGCAATCAGGATCATCGGTCCACTTGGAGTCATTGCGGTGAGTTCCAATCATGTTGAGATCCAAGTTCTCGTACCAGGACAGAATGAAATGCAGCAGCTCATCAGATCCTACGCGATCTGCGGAGGCACGGCACTTCTTGAGCTCCACCTTAACCTCATCCAGGTGCTCTGCAATTTCGCGGAAGGTTTCCGGGACGTCCTTCTCGGGCCAGAAGAGCTTGTGCAGCTTGATACCAGTAGACACCATGGAGGTGCCCAGGCCCTTGAGGGAGCGGATTTGCGTCTTGAGGTTGAGGAGATGGTCGTTGATGCTGGATGTGTTGTCAATATTTAGACCAGATGCGGCTCTGGCCTGTCTTGCCTTGTCCACAGCGGGCACACCAGCGGAACGGAGTTCCGGGAAGATATGTGCATAAGGATCTGAGTTGGGTCAGAAACAGTGACCGAGAAGAAGTAAAACCGGGTAGAAGAGGGCAGAGAAGAAGGACACAAGAGAAGAAAGGGGTAGCGGTAACTCACATTCCATGTCTACCAACAGAGCTCCCAGTTTAACCTTACAGTCCTATGCTTCTTGGAGATACTTGTCATGGACCTGGCGCGAGTCAGTGATTTGCGCCTCGAGGGCTCGGTTCCTTTCCTTGAGCATGGTGATTTCCAGCTCGAGTGCTCGCTTCTTGGCAGCAACTTTTTTCTCGATCTCCTGCTTCTCGCGGACTTGGTTGATGGCAGTCTGGAGTGCATCTGAGAGATCAACTTGGAGCTTCTCGAAATCAGCTTTCTCAGGTCTTGCACTCCTTCTCTATCTCCACTTCCCGGGCCTGCACTTGCTGGTGAGCCTCAGCAGGAGTGAGGCATTGCAGGTGCTGCTCCCGGAACTTCTTATATTCTTCTGCGAGAAGAACAACATCATTGAGAAGGGTAGCCAACAGAGAGAAGGCAAATACAGAAAAGAGAGAACAGTGCTCACCTTCCATAGAAGTGATCTTGCTCTGCGCGGAGGCAGCGAAAACCTCGCAATCTTGGTGCCTCTCCACTAGATACTTGAGCTCGCCTGCAGAGAAGACAACAATTGAGCAAAAAGCAAAAAAACGGGTGTAAGTACAAAACGCATAAACCGAGATGCTAAAAGCTTACTCTCTATTTCAGAAAGCTTGAGGGTGCTTAGGCTCCAGGGCTTGCTGCTCCATAGCATCCTTGTCTTTTTTCTCAGCCTCCAGGGCTTGGTTCCGCTCCCTGGCTTGGTGGTGGTTCCAGAGAAGCTGACAGAAAATCTTTGTCCTTTTTTGGATGCTATCCTGCAGAGAAGAAAGGAAAGTATGAGTACTAGAAGATTTGGCCCAAGTAAATGTTAACTCGGTTGAGTCTTCATCTACTCGGCCCGAATCTCGGGGACTAGGGGAATGACTAAGAGAAGAAGAGAAGAGAAAGAAGAAATCAGCAACTCGAAAATGCGAAGAAGAGAGAGACACTTACCACATAACTTTGCTCGATGTCCTCAGCGTTCTTGCGCAGGACGAACAGCTTTCCGGCCCACAGGGCCGATGTCGGCCTTGTTCCAGTCCGTTCGGTAATGGTCGAGTTTCCCCACTCGGTACCATCCCAGGCATTGTTGCCGAGCACTTTGCTATCCCAGTCCTTTTCGATGTGGCCTACTCGGTCCAAGAAGGCTGCAAGGCCTTCTTCGGGGAGCACCTCCTCGTCTTCGTCGTGGGAAGAAAGTTCCTTGATGACCAAGGAATCCTTTTTCCCTTAGACTTGGAGATTCCCGCGGCTTTGCGCTCTTTGAGAGTGGCTAGCCGTTTATCCTCCTTGGACAGCTGGATTTGGTGGTGCTACTGCAGATCTGTCCAGTACTCGGGATACTTGCGCTGCCCGCTGGCGCTAGCTCCAGCACTCAGCTTCTCGACAGGACCAAGGGTAGCCTCGGAGGGAACCGGGCTGATGTTTGGGTTAGGCGCTGTCTTATTCTGAGTGAGTGTCAGCTGGGTGCTCTTGATTGGCTGTCCGGGCTGTCCGCCTTGCGGCTTGGAGGGCAGCGGCGCCTGTCCAGCCTGTGAGGTGGCGCGTTTTGGCTGAGTCCGGGTTGGTTCAGCACTTGCCTTGGTGGTCTTCTTGGTGCTGGGTGTGGGGGTTGGCCGAGAAGGCGGAGGAACTGTTGGAGGTACTTGGAAGGCTGGCTGAGATGGAGGTGGCACCTGTTTGACAGGTGAAGGTGCATTGCGAGTTGGAGGCGTTTTTGCTTGTTCGGCAGCAGCGGTATCCGGCCGCACCGCGTACTCGCGAGAGGGCTCCTCCACGGAGTCCTCTGCGCGCTGCACGGCAGCGGGATCCTCGTTGTGCTGCGCGGCGACAGCGTCTTCTACCCGCTGCTCGGCAGCGGGGTTGGATTGTTCTGCAGCATGGGTCTCTGGCTGCTGATCGGTGGTGGCATCTGGCCGCTCCACGGCCGTGGTGTCCTAGTGCTGCTCGGCAGCATGTTCGGTGTCCTCCCCAGTTGATGTAGCTGGGGGAGTTGGCGGCTTCTCGGTGTTGGCAGCGTCCTGGGCAGCTTGCTGCGCTTCAGGTTGCTGCTGCTCGGAGATGGGATCGGTATCATCCCCGGCGACATCATTCTCGGCGCCGAGATCTTGCTCTTCGTCAATAGGGCAGGACGCACGCATCCTACCCTGCGGTTCCTAGTTTTCATCTTCATCCGAGAGCTCTACAAGCTGCTCTCGGGGCACGGTTGTCTTCTTCTTGGGACGAGGTGCGGCAGTGGCATCAGCATCGAGAGGCGCGCTGGAAGAAGAAGTAGGGTCAGAAAGAAAGCAGAAAAAGGAGAAGGGAAAAGCACAACAGAGAACCAGGGTTTACTCGGAAGCACTTACCCGTCCATGGTAGGGACGTATTTTCGGCGGCCGGTGGTAACTTTGATCGATGGCTTCTTCTTGGTCCTCTTGCCAGGAGGTGCCTGTGCATCGCTGCCAGCCCTCTTCCGGGTAGTGGGAGCAGCCATGGACACCGGAATCGCGTCCACGGGCTCCTCTAACTCGTCCAACTCTGGCTCCTCTGCAGAGAAGAAGGGAGAATTCAGAACAAGCAAAAGTGAAGGAAAGCAAAGCAGACTGCGAGTAAGCGGAAAGGTGAACCAAGTCACCTTCTTCATCTTCGGACCAATCCCGAATAGAGGCATCAGCTCGAGACTTACAGGCCTGAATGGCGTGAGGGATACACAATGTATCTTGGGTGTCATATGCCTTGGTGTCATCCTCAGTTCTGTCGTCTGACCAGTTGGCCTCAAAGATCTCATTGTCCTCTTCTCTCTGGCGATTGATATGCTGTTGGTACAAGCAAGCACAATGAGTTAAGTTCACGGATAAGAAGTCCTACTCGGAGCAAGCGTGCAAACATAAAGCACATTAAGCTAAGTGGTTCTACTCGGGATAGCTTGCAAACACAAAGCACATTAAGCTAAGTGAGTCTACTCGGAACAGCATGCAAACATAAAGCATACAAAGCTAAAGGTTCCTACTCGGCATAGCATGCAAATACAAAGCATATAAAGCTAAGAGGAGTTCTACTCAGTGTCAATGACAGATAATAAGGGTGTAGAGAAGAGCACTAACCTGGGGAATCTTCTTGGTGCGGCTATACGGCATGAAGCCGTATGCCCAGTTCTCGGTGAGCGTGGTCTGCATAATAGACCTGGCCCAGATGGCCACCTCAGCCTTGCTGAGCTCGAATGTCGTCGTCCTGGTACAATCCCGAGGACCTCCCATGTAGCACATCTTGTGTGCTCGCTCCTGGAGCGGGAGTATTCGGCGAGAGATCCAGCAGGCGATTGGGTCGTCCTGAAGGAGCCCTTCTGCCGCCAACTCGGTCAAGCGCTTCTCGGCCTGGACGATGTCTAGCACGGTCTTCTTTGGATCATATCCCCAGTTCTGCCCGGTGGGCAGCGCATTCACAAACTTAGCGAGCCCTATCCGGTCTTCGATGGGCTTTCCCTTCTCGGCGGGAACGTTCTTCACGTAAAGGAAGCCGCGCTGCCACTTGCGCACGGTTTCCAGCCCGAGTACTCTCGGGTGGTGTCCGGTGCGGCGATGCAGCATCATCGCACTATCCGTCTGGGTCTTCTTGCGGGGAACGAGAGGGTTGTTGGGATTGGGCACGCTTTGTTGACGGAGGAAGAAGTAGCGTGCCCAGGTTTGAACTGTTGGGTAGACACCCAGGAAAGCTTCACACACGGTGGCGTGTATGGAGAGCATAACTATGGCGTTCTGTGGAAGGTGGTGCGGCTGAAGGCCGAAATGGCGGAGAAAGTCTGAAAAGAATTTGGAGATAGGAAGGCCAAAGCCGCGTTTGAAGTGGGAGAGGAATACCACATACTCGTCTTTTTCTGGTGCCGGGACGGTCTCGGTGCCGGGAGGCCGGCAGACAACGCCGGGAGGGACTCGGCGGGTGTTCACCAGCCATTGGCAGTCGTCGGCGGTGACGTCCGAGCCCTCCCAGCCGACTCGGGCGGGAACCATCTGATGACTCCCAAGTGCAGGAGATCAATTGTAGTACCTTTCGATAAGTATTTGAGTGTCGAACCCACGAGGAGCTGAAGGTAAGCTATCTATTCTCTAAAGCCCTATAACCCTCTTATATGGCTGTTTATGCAAAGCAATAAGTTTGACTAAAAGGAACTAACTAATTAAAAGCAAGTGACGTGGAGTGTGGTTTGTCTAGTAACTAGTGAAGCAAGTTTAAAATGCAAGTTTCTAAGCAAGTTTCACAAGTAGCAAGCAGCAAATATCTCAAGTATCTCAAGGGAGCAAGTGTTCTAGCAATAGGTGTTTCGTTCGTGTGGTTGTCACAATTAGTGAAGCACATGTTTTAGTCTTAGTTGTTTCTTCTAGGAAGGAGCCATGAATAGGTATAGTCAAGTAAATGATCTACAACCCCTTACGATGGATCATGTGGCCAAGTAAATGACTGCACAATATTTATTAAGACATAAAGTCCCACCATAGCCTTACGTTCTAAGGTCCCCTATATAAATCCCCCAATAACTTAACTTTGTGGCTCGGTCTCAGGTTACTGTCACTCCCAAGTCACCACCACTCCATTATGCTACCGGTGATCACCTTACATGCATTCCCCAACATATGTGTGCACTCATATATTGTACATAAAGGCAATCATAGAAGATAACAAACTTGTATGCAACCAATCAACGAACTATTTCACCATTGCCAAGAACAATTCACTACTCAAACATAGACGAGGAGACACAATACATCAAGGGAATATAGTATTGCATCATACATCGTGTTTGCCAAGAGATTACAGTGGAGAGATGGAGCTGATCTTGCTGTAGATGTTGATGATGAACACGCCGGAGGGGGTGGAGCCCTCCAGGGGTGATCCCGGCGGCGTTTCCCCCCTCCGATCTTCTTCGGCGGCAGTCTTCTGTCTCTCTGTTTCGTGGTTTCGTCTCTCGGTGCCGCCTCCTCCTCGAAAAGGCCAGGGGACCCTTATATAGTCGTTTTTAGGTCACGAGACACTCGGGAGAAGAAAGATCGACGGCATCGGAGCCACGGGGCAAAAATGGGGGCCTCTCACGTGGCCAAGGAATCTGGCTGCGTGGAGGGTACTCTTTGCCACCTGGTTGGCCTTTTGGCCCTCTACTTTGGCCCATGGTCTTCGTCTCGAAAATTCTGAACCGTGCTCTTTGGCCTTGCCCTTTTTGGAGTCCCGAAGCTCCCGGAAAGTCTGAAACACTAAAAAGTACGTTTTCTGGAAAAACAGGGTTAGAACCAAAAGAAGGGGGGTTGTTTAGAAAATCCCCCAAATCATTATAAAACATGAATATAAGTTGCTAATATGTAGGAAAAACAAGTAATAACATGCAAAGTTCAAGTATGCATTTTACATGCATCAACATCCCCAAGCTTAACACGTGCTCGTCCTCGAGTATGAAGGTGATAAAACTAACATGGACTTTGCATATTGAAACAATCATGGGATATCAAGGAGGATTATTCATGCTACATATAATCAAATGATTAATACTAGAAATGAGTAGCAATATACAATTCATGTTGTAAGAAATATCAAATATGCAAGCAAAGATGCTTCATGAAAGATCACAAAGTGTATAATGAAATAAAAGCACTATGGACCAAATGCATACACAAAATGAAAAATAAAATCCTATATTGGTCAAAGAATAGCATAATGGAAAATAGAAAATATGGTGGACACTTTGGAGAAAATTGAGTAGAGGTAAAACATGATCAAGTCTTATTTAGCCTCTAAATTATTCAACTAAAATTACTAATTGAAATGTGGTATCCATTGATCTAGGACTCTCATTGCCCCTTTATCACTAGCATCTTAAATGGTGAATTTTGAAGTAATGTGAATGACAAGGTGGTTGAAAGCCTCATGCCCCGTGAGTGTGAAAACCTACTCCATGATTACTCAACTTAAGATTCCTAATAAGCTTTGTACAATCATAATAAGTATTAATGACATCATAGAGAACCGCAAAGAGGTACCTCTTGCCCCATGACATGGAAACAAGCCCATGTCACAATGACAAGACAAACAAATGGAGTAGACTCATCATCCTTTTTATTTTCATTCACTATTATGCATATCTTCTTATTTTATTGTAGGATGTGTTGTAGAGTCACTCAAGCTGTAAGTAAATTTTCACCATGATAAAGCATGGCTTGGGTTAGCGGCCCAATGCGTTTCTCTAGTCAAATAGATACTTACTCATCAAAACTTACTATTCCCCTATTTCATTTCGGCATGGCAGGAGTCCAAAAACAAAAGTACATGATATCAACCAAATGTAAATTTTTGTGCAATGTTGAAAGCTTTCCGGTGATACACGTTTATAGCTAGCTCCCAACCACACACTTGTCAAACACAAAACTTGTGGCTCCCATTATTGGGTCATGTTTATTAGATGCATAAAAAGTAAAGTGTTCCTTCAAAGGTTCGTGAGAGTCCTATCCCAAGTTCAACCCATGACAATTAATAAAGTGAATATCTTAATTTAGAACATAAATAACACAATAACATGGTGAACATACTCGGAATAGCAATGAAGCTAATGGGAAGATATGGTGGACTCACTGGAAATACTTGGCTAAGCTGTGTTGGAAACAAGTTTTTACTTGTTGGAATTTTTAAATTTTTGGCTAGCAAGAGGGAGATAGTTGACCAGCTACTATGCATGCATATGTCCATAGAACTACTCATTTCATGACAAACTAAATAAACCAGCAATTAACATCAAGGACATGAATAAGAGATAGCTCAAGACAACATTATTGCAAATTTCTACACATAAAAGCCTATAAATCATGCAAACATATGTAGCTCTTCAAATCAACCATGGCATCCCTATTCCAAGTCATAATACTAGCATCCAATACATTCCAACCCCAAACTCCAGTAGCTCAATCTCATATAAAGTGATGGGTGTGGTCTTATCAAAACAAAAATAAAAACAAAAACTAGACGCTTCAAGTCTCTACGATAAATGCTTTGCTTAGAAAAACAGAAAGTAGACGTGTGCTAACCAAAAGAGTGTAGCTCCAGTGGGGTGTTCATCACATCCCCAATCTTATGGCTTTCACCATTCTTGGATGTCTTGAGGCGCAGCTCCTCTATTCCCTGTGAAAAAACTTCACAAAACATGTTTCTCCCATTCTTTTTCTGTGGGGAGAGATTAGCAAGGACAAACAAATCACATGCTTGCTGTGCAAAATTCCAAATAAAATTCTCCAGTAGATAGAAAATAAGGTTCATTATGTTGTATGTTCACTCTCTTGCTTGAAATAATCATGGAAATTCGATTCCCAAGCCCAAAGAGTGCATAAAACAAAAGAAAGCAGAATCTGTCCAGAAAAGCAACAGCAGCAAAACGAACGTTTTTCCCTAATCTAGACTCGTCAAAAAATTAAGCCAATTTTTTTTCTTACACAGGAAAAAAAAGTTTCAGAACATACTAAAAAATTAGATCAATCCGACATACCAATAAAAAACGTAAAATCATACGGTGAGCAGACTCGTGCTGAAACAGAAATTTCATGCACTAGGATAGCAACTTATAAGTCCAAATGGGTTTGACTTGACTCTTTATTGAAAACTCCAGAATTAAAACAAAAAAACTAATATCTTGAGACAGCAAGAGGACACTAGTAAAATCCAAACAAAAACAACCGGGTTGCCTCCCGTAAAGCGCTTTATTGATAGCCGTATAGCTAGGCTTTTCTTACTTAACATCATGATGGTTGGAGTGAGGTGGCTCGGCATCCCCAAGCTTGGATTCTTGTACTTATTTGATACATGTAGGGTGAGCCCAGGGGTACATCCCCAAGCTTTATTGGTTGTCCCTCTTGATATTTGTTCATCTCACTCAACTCTTCCTCCTGAGAAATTCTTCTTACACAAATCTCAACATAAAACTTGATTAGAGGGGTTAGTGCCTCCATAAATAAAATCCACATAGGTACAGCAAAGACACATCATGAGTTTATTCTAAATATTAACTACTGTTACTACAGTTGTGCATTGCTCCTTGATCAAAATAACCACACAAAACACAAGTAATGAGAGAAATGCAAAATAAAGACATAATCTGCCAAAAACTGAACAGCCTGTAAAGAGTGAATTTTTAGAGGCACTTAAGTTGCTCAAATCAGAAATCTTAAAACTAATGAAATATGTAGTGATAACTAAATATTGCTTTCATAAATTACTAGGTCAAAATTCCACTTCTGTGATTTTAAACATTTTTCGCAGTGAAGTTCAGGAATCTGTTTTCTGGACAGCTAATTACTATTGTTTAATCCTATCTCTCATATAAGATTATTCTTGCCATTTAAGATGAGAAATAAGACAGAAATGTGATGTTACAGTAGTGAACTAATATTTTTATTGTTTTTAGCTTTGGAAAAAGTTTTAATGATAGAGACTTTGCAATGGTTTCATTGGCATGAACAACACATGCTCAAGGTCGACCCCAACTTCTCCATTACTCATCCTTCTCATTTACTTTCCCAATTTTTTTTATAAAATGAAAATCTTAAACTAAATGATACATAACAGTAGGTAAAGGCATTTTACATGTTGTAAAGACATAAATGTGTGCTCAAACCGAATAGGAAATTAAAGCATAAGGAACACACCAAAAAATATTAAACAATTTATTTTTAAGTCTAACCCATTTCCTATGCATTGGCATTTTGTAATGAAACAAATAAAAGAAGCACATAATAGCAAGCATAGAAAGGTAGATCAAGTGCAACTTCAATACTTTCAGCATAAAGAGGGGAAACTTAATATTGTTGAAATATGTGTAACCATGTTTCCCTCTCTCATAATAATTTTCAGTAGCATCATGAATAGATTCAACAATATGAATATCACATAAAACATTCTTATCATGAGCCACATGCATAAAAGAATCACTACTCTCCACATAAGTAAAATCCTCATTAGTGATAGTTGGAGTTAAACATTCATAATTTTCATTGCAATCATCATATATAGGAGGCATAGTATCATCAAAGTGAATTTTCTCCTCCAAGCTTGGGGAACTAGAAATATCATGCTCATCAAAACCAACTTCCCCAAGCTTAAAACTTTCCATAGAATCAGCAAGTATATCATTTTTATCCTCAATCGTAGGGGGACTAAAAATATCATATTCATCAAGACAAACTTCCCCAAGCTCAAGGTTTTCCATAGCAATAAAGGTGTTCAAAGAATTAGTACCACCACAAATATGATTGTTGTGCAAATAATTTTTCAATTTCTCCTCAAACACTTCATGTCCTAATTCAAGGTAGATATTATACAAATCTAAAATTGTTTGGTTGTTTTCCATTTTATATTTTTTTTGTGTTTTAGGTTTATATGTTAGTATGCAATGCAAACAAGAATAAAAGCTTAGCACAACGCTCCCCGGCAACGGCGCCAGAAAAGTGCTTGATGACTCCCAAGTGCAGGAGATCAATTGTAGTACCTTTCGATAAGTATTTGAGTGTCGAACCCACGAGGAGATGAAGGTAAGCTATCTATTCTCTAAAGCCCTATAACCCTCTTATATGGCTGTTTATGCAAAGCAATAAGTTTGACTAAAAGGAACTAACTAATTAAAAGCAAGTGACGTGGAGTGTGGTTTGTCTAGTAACTAGTGAAGCAAGTTTAAAATGCAAGTTTCTAAGCAAGTTTCACAAGTAGCAAGCAAAAAATATCTCAAGTATCTCAAGGGAGCAAGTGTTCTAGCAATAGGTGTTTCGTTTGTGTGGTTGTCACAATTAGTGAAGCACATGTTTTAGTCTTAGTTGTTTCTTCTAGGAAGGAGCCATGAATAGGTATAGTCAAGTAAATGATCTACAACCCCTTATGATGGATCATGTGGCCAAGTAAATGACTGCACAAGATTGATTAAGACATAAAGTCCCACCATAGCCTTACGTTCTAAGGTCCCCTATATATATCCCCCAATAACTTAACTTTGTGGCTCGGTCTCAGGTTACTGTCACTCCCAAGTCACCACCACTCCATTATGATACCGGTGATCACCTTACATGCATTCCACAACATATGCGTGCACTCATATATTGTACATAAAGACAATCATAGAAGATAACAAACTTGTATGCAACCAATCAACGAACTATTTCACCATTGCCAAGAACAATTCACTACTCAAACATAGACGGGGAGACACAATACATCAAGGGAATATAGTATTGCATCATACATCGTGTTTGCCAAGAGATTACAGTGGAGAGATGGAGCTGATCTTGCTGTAGATGTTGATGATGAACACTCCGGAGGGGGGTGGAGCCCTCCGGGGGTGATCCCGGCGGAGTTTCCCCCTTCCGATCTTCTCCGGCGGCAGCCTTCTGTCTCTCTGTTTCGTGGTTTCGTCTCTTGGCGCCGCCTCCTCCTCGAAAAGGCCAGGGGACCCTTTATATAGTTAGGTCACGAGACACTCGGGAGAAGAAATATCGACGGCATCGGAGCCATGGGGGCAAAAAGGGGGCCTCTCACGCGGCCAAGGAATCTGGCCGCGTGGAGGGTCATCTTTGCCACCTGGTTGGCCTTTTGGCCCTCTACTTTGTCCCATGGTCTTCGTCTCGAAAATTCTGAACCGTGCTCTTTGGCCTTGCCCTTTTTGGAGTCCCGAAGCTCCCGGAAAGTCTGAAACCCTAAAAAGTACGTTTTCTGGAAAAACAAGGTTAGAACCAAAAGAAGGGGGATTGTTTAGAAAATCCCCCAAATCATTATAAAACATTAATATAAGTTGCTAATATGTAGGAAAAACAAGTAATAACATGCAAAGTTCATGTATGCATTTTACATGCATCACCATCTCGTCTCCGTGCTGAGCCATGGAAGAGAGGTTGTTGTTGGAGAGGAAGAGCTCGTCGGAGTTGAGGGCGAGGTTGACGGCGATGGCGCGCCGAGATTCTTGCTCTCAGATCTCATGGTGGGGGCGCAGTGAGTACTCACGGCTGCGCTGTGCTCGACGGCGGTGACTGAGGAGATGGGAGTGCGAGATTGGAAAATGAGGAGGAAAGAGAAAGGGTAGGCGGGGCGGGGGTATTTATCTCTCCCCGTGAGCTGCAGTTACTACTGTCTCGATCGTGGCTATTGATCGTGCGGCGTGGGTTAACTGCCCATTAGAAACGCACACAGCGCGAAACGCGCGCGTAACGGGCGCAGTTAATCCCACGTCCTGGATCGTGGGCTTTCGAGTACTCGCCGAGGTAACCTAACGGGCTGTGGGCCCTGGCTGCAGTGAAGGGCGCGTGGCCTGCTGTTGCCCTGGCACCGAGGCGTCGGGGGTATGTGGGCGTGACACGTTCCCAGTAGCGACACGAGAAGATAGATCTGGTCTGATCCAGCGGGATCGTGTTCAAAATTTTACCATGTCAAGTTACTCGGCAGCACAGAAGAGAGAGTGCTCTATTCGGCTTCAAGGAAGTTTCTCTCGTGATCACAGTTGGAGAGATTTGAGAAGGATTCCTTGGTCCAAGTTAGGTGCAACTCGGCATTACTAATTCGAGAAGACAAGTTGGTTTAAGTTGGCAGGGCCCCACGAACAAGTTCACTGGACTCTACCAGCTTCGGGGACTAATGTCGGGGGGCTACCCCCGAGTAGGGGTAAGGCAAGTGGTAAAGCGAAGGTCAAAGTGTCGTTAACCGGGTAGACGGCTACCTGGGTACTCTCTACCGGTAGTTTCTATTCGGCCATAAATATTGAAGGCCAAGAAGAGATAAGGAGAAAGATTATGATCGTCCAGGTAGCGGTCAGGTAGTCCGAGTAGATCGGTTGCGTTACTACTCGGGCAAGAAGTCAATGGAGCCGTTCTGACAAGATCACGGAGATCCCGCAGCCGTACAGGCGTGCGGTTCAACTTACGGAGCACATTATTATCCGCGCAATGGCGTGGCTACAGTGAGGTAGGCGCCTGTCAAGTCATGTCACTGACAGAGGGGACAGGACATGAGGTAGGGCCTACTCTGTGTGACTGACAGGGTGGACAAGTCCTGTCAGCCGGACGGCGTGGCGACTTCCCGCGCCCGCGTCGGCGAGAAGCCGGAGGCGTGCTCTGCTTCACAATAGGCATGTCCCATCAGGTGTACCTTTTAGTCTTTGTTTATTCGGCTGGGCACCAGTATATAAGGTGCCCTGCCCCCTCCTGCGCGAGGGACGTTGCCTCATATCACATTTATTGCAAGAGCTAGCACTAGAGCGAGAGAGAAACAGCAGAGTGGCTACTCGGCTGAGAGACAAGATTGTATAGTGGCTACTCGGAGATTATACATACAGAGAGATAGGCAGGAGTTGGGGTGTTACCTCCACACGAGGGCCCCGAACCTGGGTAGTTCTTGTTGTTTGCAGTGTTTCTTGAGCGCGGCTATTCGCCGTGCGATCCCTCCCCGGATACCTACAGCTTCCATCGGCCCCAAACTTAAGCCATCCCATGGCATCTGTCTTCTCCATACCACGACAACTACACCTCCTCCAAGAAATATAGACATGGCATGCCATACTTGTGGAGGTAAAGGTCACTTTAAGAGGGATTGCCGAAACAAGAAAATTATGCTTCTTAATGCTAATGATGAGTATGAGACTTGAGATGATGATGATCCTAAAGAGGAGGATACATATGATGATGATGATGATGATGGTCCTATTGATGCTTTTGCTACTAATTATCCAACCAATGTTTGCACACAAGCTTTGAGTATTGTTCCTAGTGATGAGAGCCAAAGATGCAATCTATTTCAAACCAAAGCAATTGTTGGTCCTCAAATGGCTTGCAAGGTGATTATTGATGGAGGGAGTTGCATAAATTTAGCAAGCAAGGATTTATGTGCAAACCTAAGATTGAGATATATTCCACATCCACATCCATACTATATTCAAAGGCTCAATGACAAGGAGGAAATAAGAGTGTGCCAAATTGTGAGAGTGGAGTTCCAAATTGGACCATACAAGGATACAGTCGAGTGTGATGTGGTTCCCATGTCGTTTTGCCATCTATTGCTTGGAAGGCCATGGCAATTTGATACAAAAGTTACACACAATGGGAGAGCAAACACATATCAATTGAATTGGAATAATAAGGATATCATATTGAGGCCTGTGACACCCCAACAAATAGTGAATGAATCAAGGCAGAAAGTTGAAGTGAATCTTGAGAAGGAGAGTGAGAGAGAAAATAAGAGTGAAAACACAACTTATGTGGGTGAAAACAAGCCTAGGCCGAGTGGAAAAAATAAGGGAGTGAGCCTTTTGACAATGTTAGCCACCAAAGAGGATTTGAGAGAGTTTGGAGAGGATCCTAGCCTAGTACCTATAGTGCTCATGCACAAGGGGGAAATTTTAGTTTCTAATGACATGACTCCTCTTTCTATTGGTGTTTCTAATGTTTTGCAGGAATTTGATGATGTTTTTCTAGAAGAGGTGCCCTCGGGTTTGCCACCATTGAGGGGTATTGAGCACAAAATTGATTTGATTCCTGGATCATCATTGCCAAACCAAGCTCCCTATAGGACAAATCCCCAAGAAACAAAGGAAATTCAGAAACAAGTACAAGAGCTTCTTGACAAAGGTTATATTCGAATAAGCCTATCTCCTTGTGTTGTTCCTGTTATTTTAGTCCCTAAAAAAGGTGGTACATGGTGCATGTGTGTAGATTGTAGAGCAATTAACAATATCACTATTCGTTATCGTCATCCTATACCACGTTTGGAAGACATGTTAGATGAATTAAGTGGTAGTGTTGTTTTCTCTAAAAATTATTTGCGTAGTGGTTATCATCAAATTAGGATGAAAGAGGGGGGTGAGTGGAAAACAGCCTTTAAAAAAATTGGTTTATATGAGTGGTCAGTAATGCCTTTTGGATTAACTAATGCACCTAGTACTTTCATGAGATTAATGAACCATGTTTTGAGAGATTTTATTGGCAAATTTGTGGTTGTTTACTTTGATGATATTCTCATATATATCCACAATGAACATGAACACATTGATCATATTAGACAAGTCTTGCATGTGCTAAGAGAAAATAAATTATATGGAAATTTAGAGAAGTGCACTTTTTGCAAAGATAAGGTCATATTTCTTGGATATGTTGTTTCTAAATATGGGATAGAAGTGGATGAATCTAAAATTGAAGCAATTAAAAATTGGCCAATTCCCATGAATGTGAGTCAAGTAAGAAGTTTTAATGGACTAGGTGGATTTTATAGAAGATTTGTGAAAGATTTTAGTACTATTGCTGCCCCTTTGAATGATTTGACTAAGAAAGGTGTGAATTTCGAGTGGGGGTTGCTCAAGATATTGCTTTTGATACTTTGAAAAATAAGTTGATTTCGGCCCCATTATTGATGCTACCAAATTTTAATAAACAATTTGAGATTGAATGTGATGCTAGTGGCATAGGTATTGGAGGTGTGTTAATGCAAGAAAAGAAACCAATTGCTTATTTTTCTGAAAAAATACATGGAGCACAATTGAATTATTCTGCGTATGATAAAGAATTGTATGCACTTGTTAGAGTTCTTGAGGTTTGGAAACATTATTTGTGGCCAAAGGAATTTATTATGCATTCTGATCATGAGGCATTGAAATTTTTAAAGAACCAATCCAATCTTAATAAAAGACATGCTAAATGGGTAGAATATATTGAATCTTTCCCATATATTATTAAACATAAGAAAGGATTAGATAATGTGGTTGTTGATGCTTTGTCTAGAAAAAATATGCTACTCACTAAATTGGATGTGCAAGTTTCGGGTTAAGAAGAATTAAAGCCATTATATGCTCAAGATAAAGAATTTCCTACACCCTATACTAAATGTTCTAATGTGAAGGCTTGGGATAAATATCATATACATGATGGATTTTTGTTTAGAGCTAACAAACTATGTATTCCCGAGTGTTCTTTGCGTTTGATGTTATTGCAGGAATCTCATAGTGGTGGATTGATGGGTCACTTTGGACGTGAGAAAACATTGCTTATGTTGGCTGAAATGTTTTATTGGGCAGATATGAGGACAGATGTGTATAGATTTGTGCAAAGGTGCATCACATGCAATAAAGCCAAGTCCAAATTGAAGCCCCACGGATTATATACTCCATTGCCTACACCAACAACACCATGGGAAGATATAAGTATGGATTTTGTGTTAGCCTTGCCAAGGACAAAGAGGGGACATGACTCTATTTTTGTGGTAGTGGACAGATTCTCAAAGATGTCACACTTATTGCTTGCCACAAAAGTGATGATGCTTCCCACATTGCTACACTCTTTTTCAAGGAGATAGTGAGACTACATGGAGTATCAAGGATAATTGTTTCGGATAGAGATGTGAAATACATGAGTTACTTTTGGAAAACACTACGGGGAATCTTGGAACAAAATTGCTATTTTATACAACATGACATCCCCAAACAGATGGACAAACCGAGGTGGTGAATAGAACTTTGTCCACATTATTGAGAGCTATGATCAAGAAGAATTTGAAGGAGTGGGAGGATTGTTTGCCACATGTGGAGTTTGCTTATAATAGAGATGTGCATTCAACTACTCAATTATGTCCTTTTGAGGTGGTTTATGGTTTCAAGCCTACTATACCACTTGATTTATTACCACTACCTATTCAAGAGAGAACAAATATGGAGGCATAAAAAAGAGCTGATTTTGTGAAGAAGATACATGAGAAAACAATGGATGCCATAGAGAAGAAAGGGAAGTATGTTGCTCAAAGGATGAATAAGAAGAGAAAGGAAATTATTTTTCAAGAGGGAGATTTGGTACGGGTACACTTCGTAAGGATAGGTTCCCTAAGCTAAGGAAGTCAAAATTATTACCTCGAGGTGCTGGCCCTTACAAAGTGATTGCAAAAAATAAATGACAATGCTTACAAGATAGATCTTCCAATTGATGAGTTTGGAGTGAGTAATTCCTTCAATGTTGCTGATTTGACACCATATCATGGAGAGAACCTTGATGTGGACATCAAGGCTTTTCAAGAGGGGGAGGATGATGAGGACATCCATAGTACATTGCCACTTAAACAAGATGAAGTGAGACTTGGACCAATGACAAGATCAAGGACCAAGTTATTAGAACAACCGTTGAATTCACTCCTTATAGATTATGATGTTTGTGATAATGAGAATTTTATACTACCTAAGTCTATGCATTTATGTATGATCACGTTTATTGATAACACAAACATGGATGAAGAAAACAACCAAGAGGAGCTGGAAAACAAGATTACAAGTGGTGAAAACAAAGGAGCCATGGTGAAAACAAGACTAGAAGATGGTGAAAACAAGATTTCCATGGTGAAAACAAGTGTCCAAGATGGATAAAACAAAGAATGACAATTGTTATTTCAATGAAAACAATTGTTATTTCATGATGACAAGGGGAGGGCGCCTCCAACAAGTCAAATGCGCCACTTAGAAATCCTATTCTAAATAGGTATGGTTTATATACCATAATTGGCTGAATCCCTTAATGGTGGATCGGTTTGTATATCTCTTAGAGTCCTAGTAGGAGTCCTAGTCCAAGAAGGATAGGTTCTTGCGCAAGGGGTCCTCTGTGGCCGCACCCCTCCCTCTTATATACTCCCCTCCTGCGAGTTCTGGAGTTTAGATCCAGTTTAAACCAAAATACAAAACCCTAGCCTCTAGTTTGTATTGCTGCTAAGCATACTACTTGAAGTTTACCCTTGAAAAGTTGCGTGATATCTTGTTATTCCATCTGGGAATAGGGGGATACAGGACCACTTGTGATCTTTGATTACTTGTGAAAGAGTGTGTAGTTGAGAATATCCAAAGAGCTTGATTGTTGTTGCATCTGGCAACAGGGGTCAGCTGAGTGAGAGGTCTCAGTGTAGCACTAGTTATCCAATTATCAGAAAATACACAAAAAGAGAGAGAATCTCATTGAGAAGATTGGGCCACCCCATATCATCAGCTAATTCTGGAAGACACTATGGGGGTAGATGGGGACAAAGCTGATGTTTTCAACTACTTGTCACCCCAAACTGATGGACAAACGGAGGTGGTTAATCGCACATTATCTACATTGCTGCGAGCCATGATCAAGAAAAATATGCGGGAGTGGGAAGAGTGCTTGCCTCATGTCGAGTTTGCCTACAATAGGGCACTGCACTCCACTACTCAGTTATGCCCGTTTGAGGTGGTGTATGGTTTCAAACCAATAACACCACTTGATTTGCTGCCACTTCCTACACAAGAGAGAGTCAACATGGAGGCATCAAAGAGAGCTGATTTTGTGAGAAAAATACATGAGAAAACAAAATAAGCAATTGAGAAGAGAGGACAACATGTGGCTGAAAGAGTAAACAAGAAGAGGAAGGAGGTGATATTTCGGTCAGGTGATATGGTGTGGGTTCATTTTCGCAAAGACAGGTTTCCCACATTGCACAAATCAAAGTTGATGCCTAGATGTGCTGGTCCATATAGAGTGATTTCGAGAATTAATAACAATGCATACAAGATAGACCTCCCAATTGACGAGTTTGGTGTTAGTAATTCTTTTAAAGTGGCTGGTTTGACACCATACTATAGAGATGATCTTGCTACGTCGAGGTCGACGCCTTTTCAAGAGGGGGAGGATGATGAGGACATCCCTATCTCTTCACCTATTATTACACATGATGATGTTGTTGTCCAAGATAATGAAGTGAGGCTTGGTCCCATGACAAGATCAAGGACTAAACTATTAGAAAAATAGGTGAATTCACTCCTACTTGAATATAATGTTTATAATTGTGATAACTTTATACTACCTAAATCTATGGATCTATGTATGATCAGGTTTATTGATAACACAAACATACTTGGAGGAGAACATCAAGAGGAGCTGGAAAACAATGATGAGAAGCTGGAAAACAAGATCACCTTGGTGAAAACAAACATACAAGGAGGTGAAAACAAGCATACCACGGTGAAACACAAACATAGAAGCTGGGGAAAACAAGATTTCCATGGTGAAAACAAGCATGGAAGATGGTGAAAACAAGAGTACAAGTGTGGAAAACAACTACTATCTTGTTATTCACACTAGGAGATGGTGAAAAGAAGAGGAGGGCGCCCACAATGGATATCAATGCGCCACATAGAGTCCTATTTTTAGTAGATATGGTTTGTATACCATTATTGCCGCACCCCTAATGTGGGTCAGTTTGTATCAAGTTTGAGTCGGTTTGGTTGAGTCCAAACCCAACTATTAGGTCTAGGTTGAGCCCTTTTCGGGTTGGGGTTGTGTGCTTGCGCAAGCGGACTTGTGGATGCATCAATACCCCCCTTAAATAGCTAGGGTGCGAGGTGGAGGAGGCCAGACTACGTTAAAACCAAAACCCTAGACCTCTTGCACTCTTGAAATCGCTTGTTAGCATTCATCTGAAAGTTCATCCGCAAACTTTACGTGTTACCTGTTGTTCCACTGGGAATAAGACGGTACAGGACCACTTGTAGTCAGTGGCTACTTGTGCAAGAGTGTGGAATTGAGAATATCCATAGGGTTGTAAATTGTTGCATTGGCATCAGGGATCAGCCAGGAGAGTTTTCAGTGTGACACTGGTTATCATATCAACCTCCAAATGAGAGTAACTCTTTAACTCATAATTGTGATGATCCTATTGATTGTTTTGAAATATCCCTTTTTGATGAAGCTGATACTTACTATACTTGTGACCTTGATACTACTATGAATGAAACTTGTGAGAATGATATTGCAACTGTTATTTATGATAATCCATGCTACTTTGATACATCCTATCATAATGCTCTAGATGATGGTCCTATGTTACTTGATGTTATAAATTATAATGCTACTGAAAATAGGATTGCTATAATGTGTCATATACCTTTTATGAGTGATCAATCATCTCGTTCTGACATTGCTAAAAGTGGGAAAAAATAGGAGCTGATTTTAAATTCTGATCCCACTGTTTTCGAGCTTGATATAAATTGTGTGATTTTAGACCATAACAAACATGTTTTATGTGATAATTATGTTGTTGAGTTTGTTCATGATGCTACTGGAAATTATTATGCGAGAGGAAAATATGGTTGTAGAAATTTTCATGTTACTAAAACACCTCTCTTTTTGTTGAAAGTTTTAAAATTGCTCTTGTTCTACCTTCCCATGATTTCTAGTTTGAGTTTTGTTAATTTATTTCTTTACAAGATTCCTATGCATAGGAAGTGGGTTAGACTTAAATTTGTTTTATACTTTGTTCTTGATGCTCTCTTTTTCTTAATTCATATTTCTTATGTGAGCATCTTCTTCACTTGAAAATACTTGATTCCACTTTTCTAGGCCTAGCTAAAAGGCGTTAAAGAAAATCACTTATTGGGAGATAACCCATGGTTTTATTTTTTGCTTTGTTTTTATCTGTTTTCTTTGAGTCAAGGATCTGGATACTTATGTAGTAACTCCTTTATATCTTTATTTTCATGTATTAGTTGTGCCAAGTAAAGTTTCTGACGAGAGTTGGAGTTGGTTTTCGGATTTCTACGTATGAAACAGATTCCTGCTGTTCACCGTAAAAAATCGTGAAAAATCCAGAAAGATCAGAATGACATGAAAAATTTTGTGCTTATTCCTCTGCTAATTCCGCAACTTTTTTGTTCTTTAAGTTTTTTTATCTGAGCAACGTAATTGCCTCGAAACAATTCGTCTTTACTGACTGTTCTGGTTTTGACAGATTCTGCCATTTCTCTTGTATTTGCTCTTTTACGATGTCAAGTGGATTTGTTTGCTTCACGAAACATCAGTGGCTGTAGCTAATGTTTAAAAGTATCAATATCACTTGTGCCATACATAACCAATGGATTTTTAATTGTTGCACTAACCCTGTAATGCAAATTACTGTTTGAGTGTGGTGTGAAGGATGTTTTCAAGGGTCAAGAGAACAAGTGATATATGTGATCAAGAAGAGTGCAAGGTCAAAGCTTGGGGATGCCCCCGTGGTTCATCCAGTCATATTTTTAGAAGACTCAAGCATCTAAGCTTGGGGATGCCCAAGGCGTCCCCTTCTTCATCAACCATCTATCAGGTCACTTCTCGTAAAACTATATTTTTATTCAGTCACGTCATATGAAGTTTACTTGGAGCGTCTGTTTTTCTTTTGTTTTCCTTTGTTTTATTTCGTTTTCCTTTCTGCAATAATATCATTGGACCTAGTATCCCTGTTTGGGAGAGAGACACGCTCCGCTTTTCGTTTGAATACTTGCTATACTAGTATTCTTAATTTTTCTTCTAGTTACTGCAAAAATTCTTGTTTTCATTGCATCCCTTATTCAGAAATGTTAGTTTTAGTAGTGTTATGTGAGTACTCTCATGTTTTCTTTCTGTAGCATGTAGATAATTTTTGCTTAAACATCTTTTGTATGGTGCTTGTTGGGAAAAGAAACTGCTACTTGAAGTAGAATTTTTAATGGTGCAAGTAGAAGCTTGTATAGACTATGGCTAGAATTTTTCATATCATGTTAGATGTTATTTTAGTTCTAAAGCCTTGTGGTTATTGAGTAGCATGATTAGCCTCAAATAGCTGAGAGTGTTTAATGTGCCATTGAAACAATCATGAGTTGTTCTTGTCATATTGAAGCATAAATTTATGGTATTCTCCTTTGAATGTTTTATTTGGTTGACTTGGCACATGCTCACACCATGTTTATGACTATGAACCAGTCACTTATAGCCTCCATGATCATTTAGTTTTTGAACTTGTGGTACCACTTATGCTTTGATTAATGATGTTTATGTCGCTATGCATGATTATGGCTCTTATGCTCTCTTGATTTGTCGCTCCCAGTCTTTTGCTAGCCTCCACCTGTACTGAGTATGAGCTCTACTCGTGCAATCCAACTCCCAAAAACCAAAGTTTTCCCACCATACCTACCTACATGTGGTAATTAACCTCCACTCCAAGTAAATTGCTCATGTGCTACCTTTAAAACTTTCAAAATTACTCCTGTTTTCTGTTCCTGTTTTTGCTCACGAGGACGTAAATAGAGAATCTTTATCTCACTTGTTGATTGAATTTCACACCATGGACTAGTGTCTTCATCCGCTTATGTAATTGATAGAAGAGCTGGCAGCAGGGTGCCCAGCCCCAAATTAATACAAACAAACTCTCTTCACTATTTTCCCCTTGATTTATCAGTCAAAGCATAATTGTGTAAACAAAAGAGAAAGAGGGTTGACCTTCTACACCAGTTGCGCATATTGGAGCCGCTCTTGTGAAGTCTCGTTGGCTTGTGACGTACTGTATTTTCTGTTTACCATTTGTTGACATTAGCATACATCTCCCAAAATATAGACACTCCTCCACGGTATGTGATTGTCGGCAGGCACCCGAGGATTCGGTTAGCCATGGTTTGTGTAAGATGGATGGAAGGAGTGTCAAACATTTTATACCTCTATTTAATAAACTAAAAGCTCTAACACATGAGTGATGCATGCTTCCCTCTGCAAAAAGGGCCTTTCTGTTACTTTTATGTTGACTCTCCATCTTCTAACTTTATGCACCGTTGAGAGATCATAGTTGCCATTCTGAGTTTAATGTGCATTTGTCCCAGAAACATTATTAATTGATTCATGATGTGTTATTGCTTGTTCTCTAATTATTTGTTCTAATATTCCTCATGAACTAAGCTTGGGGATGTTGATACGTCATAAACGTATCCTTAATTTCTGATGTTCCATGTTGTTTTCATGTTGTTTCCCACATGTTTGCTATACACTTTATGTCATTTTTATCGATTTTCCGGACTAACCTATTAACAAGATGCCACAAAGCCAGTTCCCTGTTTTCTGCTGTTTTTAGTTTCAGAAAAGTTGTTCTGGAAATATTCTCAAAATTGGAAAATTCGAAGCTCGGAAGTCTTAGAATTCCCGAAGGTTCTACAGAGACCCGAAGAGACCTGGAGGGGGGCCTCAGGGGGGCACACCTCATAGGGCGGCACACCCTCCTGGCCGCGCTGTGGGGTGGTGTGGGCCCCTAGGCCTCCACTTCATTTGCCCTTTTGCCTATTTAATCCCCCCAACGCGTAAACCCTAAATATATTCCACTTCGTCCCGAAAAACATCCGAGACCGCCGTCATCGTCATCCCGAGATCGGGAGGGTTCGGGAGCTCTCTCCCCGTCACCCTGCCGGGAGGGAAATTCGTCACCGGAGGGGTCTACACCACCATGCCCTCCTCCGAAGTGATGCGTGAGTAGTTCATCCCTAAACTACGGGTCCATAGCAGTAGCTAGATGGTTGTTCTCTCCACTTTGTACCTCATTGATATGGATCAACGTGATCCGAGAGGGGTTTTGGCCCAATCTTTCACGAAGATTCCAAAATAGCAACGTTGAATTGAACAAGATCAACTCCAAGCACATGCACTAGCAGATCAACAAGATCAGCAATCAAAACCAGCATAAATACGCAAACGGCGTCCCATCATGGGAGGAGCCTCACGATAACTTACTCGTAAAATTCTTGTCTCCCCTAGACGCTGGCCGCAGGTTCCTTTATATAGGAGACCCACATGGGCTCGGTTGGACAGGCCCAAACCGAAAACACCCAACTGACTCGAACAAAAACGCACACGATACAAACCGGCCTATTAGAAGGCTCGGCCAACAAGAAAGACATGCATGCCTAAAGTAAAGCGTGTACATACTTAGAAAAATGCCATCTAATCGTTGGTCAACTTGTATGTAGCACGCTGCACCAAACACCGCCCAACACTAACCATGTTTGTTCTCATGCCGTGGACCAAACTGCAACATCAATGGTGGTGTTCTGAAGTTGGGTTTCACCTCATCTTGCGGGGTGATTGTCAAACTGAAAGCTCCAATTATCAACATAGATGGCGGCGGTGGGGTGATGGTATGAGTAGGTATCCTCCCCTCATCATCCCCCCCAATTTGAAGAGAAACCGTCCTTGGTTTCAGCTTGACACTTGGAACCTTCTTCTTTTCAGCAATGACATCCACCTGAATATCCTTTTCGAGCATTGGCTACAGCACATGACGCTTCCCATTATGCCACAAAGAATATACATTAGAACGCCCCTCATGTGTAGAATGTCGATAAAACTGCCACGGTCGGCCTAACAGCACGTGACATGCATCCATAGGCAACACATCATAAAACCACCATGTCCTCATAAGTACCCATAGAAATTTTCAGGCGCACCTTGTGTGTGATCTTTAGTTTGCCTGAATTATGCAACTGCTCAATGCAATGTGGCTACGGATGTTTCCACATAGGTAATGAGAGAGAATCCACCAAACTCTTGCTCACAAGATTGGTGTAGCTTCCACCATCAATAATCAGCTTGCTAGTGGTGTTCTTGACCATGCATTGTGTTTGAAAAATACTCCAGCGCTGCCCTTGTCCCCCAGACGATCATGTAGCACAGGGCAGACCATAATACTCCGGCAACCAGGAGCACCATCCTCAGGATAGACAGAAACATGGCCGTCCTCATCAGATTTCTCACTACATGACTCATCAAGTTTATCCTCATCGGTAACATAGCCATCCTTCGTGAGCATAACCCTCTTATTATTAGGGCAATCACGCCTCATGTGGCCTCGTCCTCCACAAGTGAAGCACAACATACCAACTGTAGTATGAGTAGATGCAGCTTTAGAGAGACTTGACTTTGGCACTTCAGAAGTGTGAACCTGATTGGAACGTATAGAAGGTGACGACTTAGAACTAGGACCAGCAGACTTAGTATGTGAACAACGCCACGGACTAGTAGGTGGTATCACATTGTGACATTGTAGCTGTTTTTCCGCATGCTCAGCCTGGTGCAAAAGCTCATTGATATCATAATATTGTGTCAGCTCCACACGATCTTGTATCTCCAAATTCAGCCCATGAAAGAACCGAGACATATTAGCCTCTGGATCCTCTCGTGTCCATATGCGAATAGACAGCAACTCTAACTCTTTGAAGTAATCAGCCACAGTTTTAACTCCTTGAGTAAGACGTTGTAACTTATTAAGCATATCGCACTTATACGTTTGAGGGACAAAACGACCTTGCATGAGAGTTTTCATACCAGCCCATGTCGTCGGACGGTTTTGGAACTGCAGAATTTGACTCCACCAAACTAGCATATATCCGGTGAATTCAACTGCAGCAAGTTGGAGCTTCCTCTCCTCAGTATAACGGTGGGTTGCAAAAATTTGTTCCATGCGCATCTCCCACTCCAAGTACTCCTAAGGTCCACGATCACCAGAAAACGAAGGTATGGTTAATTTGACACGCCCAATACCTACATCATCCAGTCGTACACGACCAGCCTGCCCTACACGATCAGGTGGTTGCGCACGATGTGCACCAGCAGGGTTGGCAAATGGTCGTTGTTGTGGCGGGTAATCAGCATCATCCTGCAAGTCATCATGTAGTATGGGTGCATTAGCAGCGAGGCGAGGTTGCACGGCAGGTGGAGGCTTAACAACAGGTTGGACGTGAGCTGCAGCGAACTGACCAACTTGATCAACAAGGGCATCCATCCGTGTGGTGAGATACTTCATGTGGTCAGCTAAAACATCAAACCCGGCACGGACAATAGAGTCTAAACCCTCAGCAAATTCTAGTGGAGGCAACTCCTTCGGTCTCCCTCCATTAACGGCAGCAGCAGACGCAGCGTCTTCCACCATCTCCAATAGCAGCACACAACACCTGAGAAATCTCGCCGAAAAAACTACCGGGCAGAAAACTCGTAGAAGCAGCAGGAACATACACGAACAAAATCGCAGACAGGGACCAGCGATCGGATAATATCCTGTGTTTTCCCAAGCGGTGCAGAGTTGGAGTCGTACTTGCCTTTTTTTCAAGGGACTCACGTATGGAATCAAAGCCGATGCAAACTTTTGTTCCTAGTGTTGTACGTGCACGGAAGGAAAGAAATAATAAAAATAATGGTGTTTCCTTGGCTGGTACGTATGCTCCAATGCTGATCCGATATCACGAACCTACTAGAAACAAGCTTGTACGATCGATTGCAAGCAGCTCGAGAGGAACAACAACATGGAAAAAATCCAAGACTAGTAACAAAACTCTTCGGATCAGCAGATACACAGACAGGATCGGTGCGTTGGTGTGCGCCTTCGGCAGAAATTCTCCAGCATATAGCAGATGATCTCAAACTCGCCGTGATAAACCCGACAAATCTGATACCAAGATGATACGGATCAACGTGATCCCAGAGGGGTTTTGGCCCAATCTTTCACGGCGATTCGCAAAATAGCAACGTTGAATTGAACAAGATAACCTCCACGCACATGCACAAACAGATCAACAAGATCAGCAATCAAAACCAGCATAAATACGCAAACAGCGTCCCATCATGGGACGAGCCTCACGATAACTTACTCGTAAAATTCTTGTCTCCCCTAGACGCTGGCCGTAGGTTCCTTTATATAGGAGACCCACATGAGCTCGGTTGGAAAGTCCCAAACCGAAAACACCCAACTGACTCGAATATAAACGACACGATACAAACCAGCCTATTAGAAGCCTCGGCCAACAAGAAAGACACGCATGCCTAAAATAAAACGTGTACATACTTAGACAAATGTCATCTAATCGTTGGTCAACTTGTATGTAGCACGCTGCACCAAACACCGCCCAACACTAACCATGTTTGGTCTCACGCCGTGGACCAAACTGCAACATCAATGGTGGTGTTCTGAAGTTGGGTTTCACCTCATCTTGCGGGGTGATTGTCAAACTGAAAGCTCCAATTGTCAAAATAGATGGCGGCGGTGGGGTGATAGTATGAGTAGGTATCCTCCCCTCATCATTTTTCCCCCCCAACTTGAAGAGAAACCGTCCTCGGTTTCAGCTTGACACTTGGAACCTTCTTCTTCTCAGCAATGACATCCACCTGAATATCCTTTTCGAGCATTGGCTGCAGCACATGACGCTTCCCATTATGCCACAAAGAATATACATTAGAACACACCTCATGTGTAGAATGTCGATCAAACGAACACGGTCGGCCTAACAGCACGTGACATGCATCCATAGGCAACACATCACAAACCACCGTGTCCTCATAAGTACCCATAGAAATTTTCAGGCGCGCCTTGTGTTTGATCTTTAGTTTGCCTGAATTATGCAACCACTCCATGCAATGTGGCTATGGATGTTTCCATATAGGTAATGAGAGAGAATCCACCAAACTCTTGCTCACAAGATTGGTGTAGCTTCCACCATCAATAATCAGCTTGCAAGTGGTGTTCTTGACCATGCATTGTGTTTGAAAAATACTCCAGCGCTGCCCTTGTCCCTCCAGACGATCATGTAGCACACGGCAGACCATAATACTCCGGCAACCAGGAGCAACATCCTCAGGATAGACAGAAACATGGCCGTCCTCATCAGATTTCTCACTGCATGACTCATCAAGTTCATCCTCATCGGTAACATAGCCATCCTTCATGAGCATAACCCTCTTATTATTAGGGCAATCACGCCTCATGTGGCCTCGTCCTCCACCAGTGAAACACAACATACCAACTATTGTATGAGTAGATGCAGCTTTAGAGAGACTTGACTTTGGCGCTTCAGAAGTGTGAACCTGATTGGAACGTATAGAAGGTGACGACTTAGAACTAGGATCAGCAGACTCAGTATCTGAACGACGCCATGGACTAGTAGGTGGTATCACATTGTGACGTTGTAGCTGTTGTTCCGCACGCTCAGCCCGGTGCAAAAGCTCATTGATATCATAATATTGTGTCAGCTCTACGCGATCTTGTATCTCCAAATTCAGCCCATGAAAGAAACGAGACATCTTAGCCCATGAAAGAAACGAGACAACAACTCTAACTCTTTGAAGTAATCAGCCACAGTTTTAACTCCTTGAGTAAGACGTTGTAACTTATTAAGCATATCGCGCTTATATGTTTGAGGGACAAAACGACCTTGCATGAGGGTTTTTATACCAGCCCATGTCGTCGGATGGTTACGGAACTGTAGAGTTTGACTCCACCAAACTAGCATATATCCGGTGAATTCACCTGCAGCAAGTTGGAGCTTCCTCTCCTCAGTATAACGGTGGGTTGCAAAATTTTGTTCCATGCGCATCTCCCACTCCAAGTACTCCTTAGGTCCACGATCACCAGAAAACAACGGTATGGTTAATTTGACACGCCCAATACCTCCATCATCCAGTGGTACACGACCAGCCTGCCCTACACGATCAGGTGGTTGCGCATGATGTGCACCAGCAGGGTTGGCAAATGGTCATTGTCGTGGCGGATAATCAGCATCATCCTGCAAGTCATCATGTAGTACGGGTGCACTAGCAGCGAGGCGAGGTTGCACTGCAGGTGGATGCTGAACAACAGGTTGGACGTGAGTTGCAACGAACTGACCAACTTGATCAACAAGGGCGTCCATCCGTGTGGTGAGATACTTCACGTGGTCAGCTAAAACATCAAACCCGGCACGGACAATAGAGTCTAAACCCTCAGCAAATTCTAGTGGAGGCAACTCCTTCGGTCGCCCTCAATTAATGGCAGCAGCAGAGCAGCGTCTTCCACCATCTCCAGCAGCAGCACACAACACGTGAGAAATCTCGCCAAAAAAACTACCGGGCAGAAAACTCGTAGAAGCAGCAGGAACATACACGAACAAAATCACAGACAGGGACCAGCGATCGGATAATATCCTGTGTTTTCCCAAGTGGTGCAGAGTTGGAGTCGTACTTGCCTTTTTTCCAAGGGACTCACGTATGGAATCAAAGCCGATGCAAACTTGTGTTCCTGGTGCTGTACGTGCATGGAAGGAAAGAAACAATAAAAATAATGGTGTTTCCTTGGCTGGTACGTATGCTCCAATGCTTTTCTGATATCACGAACCTACTAGAAACAAGCTTGTACGATCAATTGCAAGCAGCTCGAGAGGAATAGCAACAGGGAAAAATCCAATACTAGTAACAAACCTCTTCGAATCAGCAGATACACAGACAGGACCGGTGCGTTGGTGTGCGTCTTCGGCAGAAATTCTCCAGCATATAGCAGATGATCTCAAACTCGCTGTGATAAACCCGACAAATCTGATACCAAGATGATACTGATCAACGTGATCCGTGAGGGGTTTTGGCCCAATCTTTCACGGCGATTCGCAAAATAGCAATGTTGAATTGAACAAGATCAACTCCACGCACATACGCAAACAGATCAACAAGATCAGCAATCAAAACCAGCATAAATACGTAAACAACGTCCCATCATGGGAGGAGCCTCACGATAACTTACTCGTAAAATTCTTGTCTACCGTAGACGCTGGCCGCAGGTTCCTTTATATAGGAGACCCACACGGGCTCGGTTGGATAGGCCCAAACCGAAAACTCCCAACTGACTCGAAAAGAAACGCACACAATACAAACCGGCCTATTAGAAGGCTCAGCAGACACGCATGCCTAAAATAAAACGTTTACATACTTAGACAAATGTCATCTAATCGTTGGTCATCCTGTATGTAGCACGCTACACCAAACACCGCCCAACACTAACCATGTTTGGTTTCACGCCGTGGACCAAACTGCAACATCAATGGTGGTGTTCTGAAGTTGGGTTTCACCTCATCTTGCGGGGTGATTGTCAAACTGAAAGCTCCAATTGTCAACATAGATGGCGGCGGTGGGGTGATGGTATGAGTAGGTATCCTCCCCTTATCACTCATGTTTAGATCTTGTGATCTGTCTAACATGTTTAAGATCATCTTTATGTAATGCTACATGTTGTGTTTGCTGGGATCTGATGAATATTGAATGTTATGTCTTCTGATTATCAATATATCATGTTATCTTCATGCATATGTTATTTATGATGTTTCATGCTCTCCATTATTAGTAGATGCTCTGGCCAAGTAGATGCTAGTAACTCCAAGAGGGAGTATTTATGCTCGATAGTGGGTTCATGCCTCCTTTGCATCTATGCTCGAGTGACAGAAACGATATGGATGGAGGATGTGTTGTTACCATTAGGGAGAAAACAACAATGCTTTGTCTAAGGATGAGGTTATTGTTTACATTACACACTTTGCTTACTGCGATTATCTGTTGCTTGCAACTTAATACCCAACGTTTATTCGGATGATATTCAGAGTGCGGATTATTCGTCATAGATGTAGTTGGATTACGGTCTCTGTATTTTGTTGTAATGATAAGGGGTGTCCCAATCTTCTCGATGACCTCACAGATAGCAATGATATGATAACCAGTGTCTCACTGAAAACTCTCCTGGATGATCCATGATGCCAATGCAACAGTTTGCAACCCTACGGATATTCTCAACTCCACACTCTTGCACAAGTAGCCACCGACTACAAGTGGTCATGTACCGTCTTATTCCTAGTGTAACAACATTTAACACGAAAAGTTTGCAGATGAACTTCTAGATGAATGCTTACAAGCGATTTCAATCTAGAGGTCTAGGGTTTTGATTTTAACATAGTCTAACCTCCTCCAACACGCATGATGGAGGGATACTAACCCGGTAGGCCAACTCCAAGGCATAACCCGGCCCAAAGGACGCTGCGCAAGATCCGACTAAGGATAAAGAAACTTCTGGAAGGCCCAAGTTTGTAGGCCTCGTAACCCGGATTGTGGGTTACGGTAAAGGAAAGTTAGGGTTTATATGCGGTGTCCGGGTAGGATTCAGGGTGGACCTTGGAGAGTAAGCCAGGGGGTACGGGTGCTTTATAAACCGACCCCTAGGTCTAGTTGAGGGAGATCTAAGAACCCTAGCAGTATCGCTTGGTATCGAGCATCCAGTGTATACGAGAGATCAAGTTAATATACTAAGATCGGAGACTCGGCGACTTGATCGCCGGCTACCAGATCGAGTTCCGTCATGTTTTCCTCTGAGCTAAACCCTCTCCCAAACGCCTGTGTCGTCTTGCCCCAAGATCAGTTACCCCCGGTAACGCCTGCCGTGATTATCCCACGACAGTTGGCGCCCACCGTGGGGCCTGCGTCCAAAGGTGTTTACATCACGGGAGAAGCTCGGAAGAACATGGAGAATCTTGTCGTCGGCGAGATCTACATCGACCACAAAGGAGAGAAGACGGTGGACGATTCCGGCTGGGGGCCAGAGTCGGATC
Source organism: Alopecurus myosuroides (assembly GCA_028641055.1). NCBI lineage: Eukaryota > Viridiplantae > Streptophyta > Magnoliopsida > Poales > Poaceae > Alopecurus > Alopecurus myosuroides. The sequence goes on along the minus strand of CM054060.1, from coordinate 187,290,323 downwards.
ACCTCGAATCCGGATCCGTCGTGACAATCGGCCGGATCAGCGTCTTCATCGGTATGGTACGTACGCCTGATTTAAAAGGACAATATCATGTGCATACTACAGGAACTTCTAACAGGAACGAAAAGATACTCAAGCAAGCTGTGAACTCGGTTTCCTCGGCTGTTCCGGGACACCTGAGATGGGCGGAACAAGAGATAACATGGAGCAGAAGAGATCACCCGGAAAGAATAGAGCACCCGGGAGTCTTAGCATTGGTTGTCGCACCACAGGTTAATGGTTACGAGTTAAAAAGGGTCCTGATGGACGGTGGAAGTAGCATCAATATCTTGTACTGGGAAACTTTTTCACGCATGGGTCTCAAGGAGTCCCAGCTGCAGAAAAGCTCCACAATTTTTCATGGGATAGTGCCGGGTCACTCGGCATGTCCCGAGGGGAAAATCGCATTGGAGGTAGCTTTCGGAGAATCAACGGATAATTATCGAGTTGAGTGGCTCACGTTCGAGGTGGTCAAATTGCGCAGTCCTTATCACGCACTATTTGGAAGACCGGCTTACGCCAAATTCATGGCCAGGCTGTGTTATGTTTATCTGCAACTGAAGATTCCAGGTCCTAAGCAAACCATCACCATACATGGAAGCCGGGACATAGCGGCCGAGTGCGACGAAGGAGATTCGGTAATGGCCGAGCAGGCTTGCAGAAAAGAGGAACTCAAGTATTATCGGTCTCAAGTAGACACGGAGGACAGGACCGCATTGAAAAGGCCAAATACTGAGGACGAAAGAGCAAAATTCAAGGCAGCACAGGACACCAAGATGATAGATTTTGTCGAAGGTGATTCCACTAAGAAATTTACTATAGGGTCTAACTTGGACAGCGAGCAGGAGAAGGCACTTGTGGAGTTCATTCGTTCAAATGCGGACGTATTCGCCTGGACACCTAGCGACATGCCGGGTATCCCTACAGAGTTGGCAGAGCACAGTTTGCATGTAGACCCCAAGTCCAGGCCTGTGAAGCAGGGCTTGAGGAAGATGAATGAGGAAAGAAGGAAAGCTATAGGTGAAGAAATTGCTCGGCTATTGACGGCCGGCTTCATCATGGAAGTATTTCACCCGGATTGGTTAGCAAATCCGGTGCTAGTGATGAAAAAGACCAATGAGTGGTGAATGTGTATTGATTTTACGAGTCTCAACAAGCATTGCCCAAAGGATCCGTTCGCACTACCAAGGATAGATCAGATCATAGATGCAGTAGCTAGGAGTGACCTATTGTGCTTTCTGGACGCTTATTCCGGGTATCATCAGATTAAACTCAAGAGGGAGGATTGGGAGAAAACATCGTTTATAACCCCTTTTGGGGCCTTCTGTTACAAAACCATGATATTTGGGTTGAAGAACGCTGGCGCAACTTATCAACGGTGTATTCAGAAGTGCTTCGAGGACCAAATTGGACGCAACGTCCATGCTTATGTGGATGATGTGGTTATCAAGACCAGGAAGGCAGAAACATTTATTGACGATCTGAAGGAAACGTTCAAGAACTTAAGGAGGTATCAGATGAAGCTTAACCCGACAAAGTGCGTATTTGGAGTCCCAGCCGGGAAATTACTTGGATTTATCGTTTCCGAGAGAGGAATTGAGGCAAACCCAGACAAAATCAAAGCTATCCAAGGTCTGAAAAAACCGGAAAATTTGAAGCATGTTCAAAAGCTCACGGGCTGCGTAGCAGCCTTGAGCCGATTTATATCAAGACTCGGAGAAAAGGCAATACCCTTGTACCGGCTCTTGAGGAAATCCGACAAGTTTGTATGGGATCAAGAGGCGGATGAGGCGTTCGAGGCACTAAAGAAGCAGCTATCTGAAGCACCAGTGCTAGCGGCCCCGGGTCCTAAAGAGCCTATGTTGCTATACGTGGCAGCTGCCCCCCGAGCTGTCAGTGCAGTAGTGGTTGTGGAGCGTAAAGAGGATGGGAAAGGTTATCCAGTCCAGAGACCGGTTTATTATGTCAGTGAAGTATTATCAAAGGCAAAGCAGCGCTATCCGCATTGGCAAAAACTGGTTTTCGGGGTCTTTATGGCCAGCCGGAAACTGAAGCCGTATTTCCATGAACACCCCATAACCGTGGTTAGCTCAATACCAATGTCGGATATCATTAGAAACTCGGATGCAACCGGAAGAATAGCCAAATGGGCGATAGAAATGGGGGATTATCACATCAGCTACGAGCCCAGGTCAGCAATCAAATCTCAGGCTTTGGTTGATTTCGTTAATGATTGGACACACACAGGCATGACTACCACGGTTCCAAACTCCGAGTCATGGACCATGCACTTCGATGGATCAAAACAGTATGAGGGATCAGGAGCTGGGTTGGTGCTAACATCACCCAAAGGAGACAAATTGAGTTACGTACTAAAAATTCACTTTGACTGTTCCAATAACGTGGCCGAGTATGAGGCCCTATTTCATGGCTTAAAGGTAGCCAAGGAGATGAACATCAAGAGGATACGATGCTTCGGAGATTCAGACCTTGTGGTACAGCAGGTGTCGGGAACTTGGGATAGAAAGGACGCAACTATGGCAGCATACCGCAGGGAAGTTGATAGGGTTGCGGGATGTTTTTCCGGGTATGAGGTGGAGCATATAGATAGAAGAAAGAATGAGGCAGCCGACGCCCTCGCTAGACTCGGCTCGCGCAGAGAGCCGGTCCCACCCAACGTTTTCCTGGACGAATTATGGTGACCATCAGTTAAAACCGAGTCAGAGGAGGAATTGGCAAGTCAAGAACCGGATTTAGGACTCGTGGCCACTGTACGCGCTATTCCAGAGTGGACAGAACCATTTTTGGCCTACCTATCACGAGGCGAGTTACCACAGCAAGAAGTGTTAGCAAGGCAAATTTTGCGGCGAGCAAAGGGGTATTCTATCATCAACGGGGAGTTATACAAGAGAAGCACCGCGGGGGTCTTTTTGTGTTGCGTGGCACCAGAAGAAGGCCGGCAGATCCTCAAGGAAATCCATGAAGGCGATTGCGGGCATCATGCATCCACAAGATCCCTTGTGGCCAAGGCTTATCGACACGGATTTTTCTGGCTCACGGCTCTAGCAGATGCGGAACGATTAGTAGCAAGGTGTGACGGATGTCAAAGGTACGCTCGCCAAACCCATGTGCCGGCTATGGAATTACGGACCATCCCGTTAACTTGGCCGTTCGCTGTCTGGGGGATGGACATGGTTGGCCCCTTTCATATGTCACCTTGCAAGAAGACACATCTTTTAGTGGCTATTGATAAGTTTACCAAGTGGGTTGAGGTTATGCCAGTTACTAATTGTGAAGCAGCTACAGCAGTCAAGTTCCTGAAAAGAATTATCTACCGGTTTGGGTATCCCCACAGCATAATTACCGACAATGGAACCAACATGTCCCTTGGTGAGATGGAAAAGTTTTGTGGCAACAATGGAATCCGGCTTGATGTGGCATCAGTGGCTCATCCACAGGCTAACGGACAAGTGGAGAGGGCAAACCAAGAATTGCTTCGCGGATTGAAACCACGATTGCGAGTCCCCTGTATCTGGGCTGCTGGCGCATGGGTCGAAGAACTTCCTTCCGTGGTTTGGGGTATCAACACTACACCTAACAGATCCACTCAGATGACACCCTTCTTCATGGTCTATGGTGCGGAAGCAGTGTTACCGAGTGACATTATCCATGATTCACCGCGAGTATCAGCTTACGTTGAAGTGGAGAACGAAAAGACCCGGCAGGACGCCGTAGATATGTTAGAAGAACAAAGGGAACAAGCTCTGGAGAGATCAGCCATTTATCAGCAAGGTTTACGGAGGTATCATAGCCGGCGCGTGAAAACCCGGGTCTTCCAGGAAAGAGACCTGGTCCTGCGCCTGGTACAGTCAAACGAAGGAAAACACAAATTATCACCACCATGGGAAGGACCGTTTATCATAAGCCGGAATCTGCATAATGGATCGCATTACTTGGTAGATGCAAGGGAGGAGTCGGCTACAGTTAATGACACCGCTCATACCACTTCATCTATGCAAGAAAGAGACAGGCCATGGAACGTGGCTCAGCTACGTCCATATTATACTTAGTAAAAACTATATTGGCAAGAGGAATTGCACGATGTAACAGGCAGCAGGTTTCAGACGTACTCTTTTCCTATCCAGGGTACCCTTGGGGACTGGATGGGTTTTTAATGAGGCGGCTTGCTGACCTAACTTTTTCATATCAAGTAAAGAGATGGTTATTCTTATGTCCTTCAGTCTCAGTACGTTGCATATATTCAGGTCTTGGGGGCTGATTGCTTGAATAGCACAGTTGCAAACTCAAAGACCCGGCCTTGATGCCTATGAGTTATGAGGGCCGATTACTCGCAAACGAGTACGGCTGCAATCTTATAACCGGACAAAGGAGCCAAATTTTCTTGACTTTTCTTACTTAAGCTCGATGTGACTCGCACTAAAATGGCATGATTTGCTCGCTTACGATTACAATCAGCCATGAAGCCCAATGGGACTTGGTTGACCCTGTCTTCGTACAGATGTAACAACATGATATCCATGCGAAAGCCGGCTTATAGTACAAGATAGTCAAAAGGGTCATCTAAACCACAAGTTATGCAGAGTACAGGGCTAATAGCCGGATACTCATCGATTATTAAGCATAACTTCAGAACCTACGTGAAACGACTCTGGGCTTTTTGGATTTAGCAGCAAACAATGCGTTCTCCTCGAAAAATCGCGTATCCCCAACTCAGAAATCCGGGTCTTGGGGACTCGGGGTCTTGAGAAAGAGAAAAATTGTTTAGTTGTTAAAGTTCAAAAAGTCCAAACATCCGAGTCTTGGGGGCTTGAGGACTTCGAAGCAAGTCCGCTTGTCAGCACCCATGAAACCCGGAAACCGTGTCTCACAAAAGGAACAATAAAGAAAGTCGGATATCTAGAGCAAATGAGTTCAAAAGTGAATAAATTTAAAAGCTCAGAAGAGGCATAGAGTATATCAAGACCTTAGCGTGCATTACAAAATCCCGGTAAATGATATCAAAGGTGCACAGGCGCACCATCCAAAAAATAATTGTTTAAACGGCACATCGGCCGACTGACGCATGAGAAGTGGCATGAAGGAGCAGGTATCACTCGGCATCCTAAGCCCCGGCGTCCATCTTCGCCTTACCCTTTCCGTCACTTGGGGTAGCAGCAGCACCCGGATCAGCAGTGCCGGCTCGCGCAGGAGGAGGAACGACTGGTGTGGAGGTAGCGGGCGCAGAGTCGGCTTCAGCCTTCTTTTTGGCAGCCTCCTCCCTCAACTTAGCAGCTTCCTCCTTCCATCGAGCAAGCATGTAATACGGCTCGGGAAGATCCGACTTAACAGCTTCACCAGCAGCATCATAAGCAGGAACGAGGGAATCGACATCTAAGCCGTCAACAATCACGCTGGCCGGGTAACGGACCTCCTTCTGGACGGCCTAGAAATCCTTCACGGAGAACTTGGACCCATCAAGCTTGTATTTCGGGAAAGCCTCCCATAAGCTTGGCTAGCTCGAGCTTAGGGAAGTAAGCCTTGGCAAGCGCAAGACCCCGGGTTACTCCAACCCGGTAGGACGAGCGTTTCCAGTGCCAAATCCACTCGGGGATAGTGGAGCAAGCGTCTAGCATTCTCTTCAGGTCGCCATGCCCTTTACCCGGCCACCGTATTTCTTGAAGGATCCATTTGGTTCCGGCGCATAGCTGCCGGATTACGCTCTTGATAGTTTTCAGCCTGGAAATGTCACCCTCGTCCGGCATCACTTCATCCGGACCTGCAGAAATGGAAGCGTGAGTCAGGAAATTCCGGCTATTTATCAAAAGGATAACCCGGATGAAGAAGCGTACCAAGCAAAGCACGGTACGTATCAGCAATTTGAACAGAAAGGCTCGTCAGATCATCTTCTGCTGTGTGAGCCCTCCTCCTATACTTCTTCATTATCGTTCTGCTCCTCCTGGCCTCAGCCTCGGCCGCCTCACGCAGAGCCACCTCCTTTTCAATGAGATTGGTGGCCTTGGTCAGTTTCTCCTCAGATTGAGTCACGAAGGACTGCATGGATGCAAGGAAGGATTAGCCGGGTAAAGGGGTAAGTTATCAGTCGCTTATATCGTAAAGTTCCAAGCAAATTGTGAATTAATTCACTCAGAACTTGGGGACTGGATAAGGACACAAGCAATATTAGTCGGGTTTACCTCGTGTTTGGCTATTAAAGCCTCCAAGATGTTTTCTTCATTAGCCCTCAAAGTGCGCAGGGTTTCGAGCATATGGGCAAACGTCAGGTCCTCGGGTCGGGCACCGGAAGAGCCGGCAGCCTGGTCACCTGATGGGGGAGCTCTCCCCGCCCTTGGAGTTGAGACCCGGATAGTCTGAGTATCCGGGTTGGGAGAACCCATCCTTGTGTCCGGAACCTCGATCTCCTCGTCCACTGGTTCGGGTGACTCAGGAGACTCGGCGGCTTGTTCCTGGTTGTTCTCAGTATCACCGCCGGTCGCGGCGTCTACGTTCTCAGTCGGCTCCTCTGTCTGACGGTTATCCGCCTCCCGGTTATCCATCTCCACGTTCTCCGGGTCACTAACGGTGGCTTGAGCACTAAAGAAAGATGAGAAGAGGCAGTTAGCAATGGTGATTGAAAATTGTCAGGTATCAAAGGATGTCATATAGCAAAAAAAACTTACCCAGTATTTACGGCGTAATCCGGCGGGAGTTCACCGCTGGAAGCAGACGAAGATGCCAAAGGAACCGTTAGCGGAACCCGGAATTGCCCGGCACGTGGATGGTTAGGAGAGGGGTGGCGCTGAGGAGAATTGGAAGGACGAGGCGGAGGAGCACTGGCACGATGGACGGGGGAGGTGGAGATGCCCGGGTTAAGAGGATCCTCACCCGGGGAATTCCGAGTCACTCTGCGCTTGGCTGGAAGAGAATCCTTCAAGTACGACGAGTTTGATAATTGATGATTAAGTTGTCGCATGGTATCAAAGGAGTAAGGCTCAGAGGATATAGAAGAGAAAGGAACCTTGAACACTACCCCTCTGGCCTTCCTCTTGGCCCCAACTAGTGTTTCTTGATCAGATTCGGTAGCTTTCGGGTCATCTTCGTCCTTCTCGTCTTCGTCCTCCGGCCCTGCGAACCGAGTATGTATCCATGGAAAAGTTAAATAGGAGGACAACGATGCAAGTAAAGATAACACAAGATCCGGGTGAATACCTTCATCACCGTCAACCGGCTCGTCTTCGTCTTCCGGGTCTCTGGAAGGGGTGAGGTCTCAACTGTCCAGAAAGGGTCACCGGCCTGAGACGGAAAGATGAAAATAAGAGTTAGGAGGAGTATCGAGTCAAGATGAAGAAATAAGCTTATGAGTATCGGGTCTTACCGCTGGGGCCGGGTTCTCCCGAGTAAACGGAGGTAACCCGGCGATGTTTTTTATCACTTCCAGCTTCTCCGTCAGGAAACCCTTGATGGTTTTGTTGGTATCCCCGGCTGCAAAGCTCTTGGTGGAATATCGGAGTGCATCTGTGGTGTGCCTCGAGTATTCGCACATCAATTTGGTGCGGATAGAATTAGGTTGGATACGGAAGTCAACCCAAGTTTTCACTAAGTTGAGCCCAAGAAGGCCTTGGGCTGAGAGAACGGCTAACTTAGCTAGCAAAGGTATGATTGCCTCCCTGTCTGAGTCAGGGGCGAAAGCATTGAAATTCTCGGAGGTATTGAGGAGGCCCTCCGAGTAACCCGGCAGTCTCTTCTCGCCGGGTGGGGAGGTGTCGTGGCAGTAGAAGAAGGATAGTTGCCAGTGTTTAACATGGGAGTTCAGATTGAGGGTTGGCATTGGGGAGTTCTTGCGGCGTTGGATGGATACCCCGCCGCAAGTGAGAAGTGCTCCATCACCGCTTTCGCGGCATGGCTTGCACTGGAAGAGTTCAATAAAGAGAGTCAAACTTGGCGGAGTGCACAAGTATGACTCGGATAGGACAATGAAGTGAGTAATATTCAACATAGAGTTAGGCCCTATGTCAAATATCCTGAGGCCATAATGGCTCAGGACCTCACGGAAGAAGGGGTGACCCGGAGGACGGAATCCCCGGGTCACGTGCTCCACGAAAGAGATTACCTCGCCGTCGGTGGGTGTGGGCCGGGTCTCGTCACTCGGCGCCCTCCAGCGAATGTCCTTCTGAGGGGGGAGAATCCCCAACTCTGCCAGCTCTTCCAGCTTGGCCTTCGTGACTGTGGATCGCCCCCAATTGGCGGATATGGATTGGGTTGCCTTCGCCTGGGCCGGCTGTTTCCCTTGCCTTTTGGGAGCCATGGGATCAACCTGCAAACACAAGGAAGAAAGATACAGGAAATAAGACTCAGGAATATTAGGTTATCCGAGCATGCACCTGGAGTATCAAGAAAGTATGAAAACTAAGGATTATCCGGGTATCACATCACGGAGTGGAGGTTGCGAGTTATCCGGGTATTAAGTACAACTCTAGAAATTATTGTTCACTTACGTATTGAAAAGTGTCTGAGGAAGACGGATGGTTGCCCATGTATCTACTGCAAGCAAAAGAACCGGAAAAGGGGGATTTTCCGGGTGTCAATGATATGCGCGGAAAGTTGGGATGAAATGGATCTAGATTGGAAAACTTGCGAACGATTCTACGAAGAAATTGGTGATTAATAATGGTAGGAGGGTGGTGTGTGATCATCAAATATGTTATTGAAGGAGCTGGCAAGCATCTAAGCCATCTAATCCGGTGTGGCGGGAGAAACGGCCCGCGAGTTGACCAAGATCCAATCCAGGATGAATCATAAAATTGCGGGGCTAAATTAGCAAGTACAAGGAACTTACAGGGAGATACTGGAAGCCTAATACGATGGCTGCGGGCGGCGTGGTCTGAATGCCCCTTTGCGGTTCTTGGAGAGCAGGACGAGGGCGTGGGGATGGAGCTTGGTGGCGGCGCGGATGGCTTGAGAACGAACACGGCCGATGGTGGCTTTGTTCCGGTGGCGAGCCCTAGATTCTTGCGGTGGCGTTGCGAGAGCGCAAGGTGTGAGGAAGGAAGGGATAAGTTGGAGTGAGGCGTCGGATTCTAGGTTACCCTTTGAGCACTATTTATAAGGTGAGGGTGAACCTATTCTAACGGCCAGAAGCCAGAAATTATGGGGTAATGGTTATCCATGCGGATTTTGCGAGATATGCTTCAGGTATTGAGCAAGGTATCCGGGCAAAAAAGAGAAAGAGATCCACTCCGTGAAACCAGGGTCAATTATCGAGTAAAAGTATAGAATCTTGACGTTTTTATCAGGGTTTTGACCCAGAAATCTGAGCAGTGTGCTTGGAGGAAAGCCGGGTTACTATATGGCCACCATGGAGTTAGGCCTAGCTATCTATCAAAGCACCTTAACCCGGCCTCCATACACTTGTGTGTTTGATATCTTTGTAGGGAATAGCAAGCGCTTCAAGGAAGGATCCATGAAGCCCAAGCTATTCTGGGGACTACTGATGGAGGGATACTAACCCGGTAGGCCAACTCCAAGGCATAACCCGACCCAAAGGACGCTGCGCAAGATCCGACTAAGGATAAAGAAACTTCTGGAAGGCCCAAGTTTGTAGGCCTCGTAACCCGGATTGTGGGTTACGGTAAAGGAAAGTTAGGGTTTATATGCGGTGTCCGGGTAGGATTCAGGGTGGACCTTGGAGAGTAAGCCAGGGGGTACGGGTGCTTTATAAACCGACCCCTAGGTCTAGTTGAGGGAGATCTAAGAACCCTAGCAGTATCGCTTGGTATCGAGCATCCAGTGTATACGAGAGATCAAGTTAATATACTAAGATCGGAGACTCGGCGACTTGATCGCCGGCTACCAGATCGAGTTCCGTCATGTTTTCCTCTGAGCTAAACCCTCTCCCAAACGCCTGTGTCGTCTTGCCCCAAGATCAGTTACCCCCGGTAACGTCTGCCGTGATTATCCCACGACAACGCACCATAGCTATTTAAGGGGGGTATTGGTGCGGGCACAAATCCCCTTGTGCAAGCACACAACACCAACCCGAATAGGACTCAGCCTAGACCTAATAGTTGGGTTTGGACTCAACCAAACCGACTCAAACTTGATACAAACTGACCCACATTAGGGGGTGCGGCCATAATGGTATACAAACCATATCTACTCAAAATAGGAATCTATGTGGCGCATTGATATCCATTGTGGGCGCCCTCCTCTTGTTTTCACCATCTCCTAGTGTGGAATAACAAGCTAGTAGTTGTTTTCCACACTTGTACTCTTGTTTTCACCAACTTCCATGCTTGTTTTCACCATGGAAATCTTGTTTTCACCAGCTTCTATGTTTGTTTTCACCATGGTATGCTTGTTTTCAGCTCCTTGTATGTTTGTTTTCACCATGGTGATCTTGTTTTCCAGCTTCTCATCATTGTTTTCCAACTCCTCTTTATGTTCTCCTCCAAGTATGTTTGTGTTATCAATAAACCTGATCATACATAGATGCATAGATTTAGGTAGTATAAAGTTCTCACAATTATAAACATTATACTCAAGTAGGAGTGAATTCACCTGTTGTTCTAATAGTTTGGTCCTTGATCTTGTCATGGGACAAAGCCTCACTTCACTATCTTGGGCATCAACATCATCATGTGTAATAATAGGTGAAGAGCGGGATGTCCTCATCATCCCCCCCCTCTTGAAAAGGCATCGACCTCGACACAGCAAGATCATCTCCATAGTATGCTGTAAAATCAGCTACATTAAAAGAATTACTAAGACCAAACTCATCAATTGGGAGTTCTATCTTGTATGCATTGTTATTGATCCTCAAAATCACTCTATATGGACCAGCACCTCTAGGCATCAACTTTGATTTGCGCAATGTGGCAAACCTGTCTTTGCAAAAATGAACCCACACCATATCACCTGGCCGAAATAACACCTCCTTCCTCTTCTTGTTTACTCTTTCAGTCACATGTTGTCCTCTCTTCTCAATTGCTTATTTTTTTTTCTCATGTATTTTTCTCACAAAATCAGCTCTCTTTGATGCCTCCATGTTGACTCTCTCTTGTGTAGGAATCTGCAGCAAATCAAGTGGTGTTATTGGTTTGAAACCATACACCACCTCAAACGGGCATAACTGAGTAGTGGAGTGCAGTGCCCTATTGTAGGCAAACTCGACATGAGGCAAGCACTCTTCCCACTCCTGCAGATTTTTCTTGATCATGGCTCGCGGCAATGTAGATAATGTGTGATTAACCACCTCTGTTTGTCCATCAGTTTGGGGGTGACAGGTAGTTGAAAACAACAGCTTTGTCCCCAGTTTCCCCCATAGTGTCTTCCAGAAATAGCTCATAGACTTCACATCACGATCAGAAACAGTAGTCCTTGGTACTCCATGTAATCTCACTATGTCCCTGAAAAACAGATTAGCAATATGCGACGCATCGTCGCTCTTGTGGCATGAATAAAATGTGACATCTTAGAAAACCTATCCACTACCAAAAATATTGAATCATGTCCTCTTTTTGTCCTCGGCAATCCTAACACACAATCCATACTAATATCTTCCCAAGGTGTATTAGGTGCAGGAAGAGGAGTTATAAACCATGAGGCTTCAATTTTGATTTAGCTTTGTTGCATGTGATGCAACGTTGCACAAACCTATACACATCACGCCTCATGTGTGTCCAATAAAAATTATCCACTAACATAAGCAATGTTTTCTCACATCCAAAGTGTCCCATTAATCCTCCACTATGGGATTCCTTCAATAAGAAAAACGCAAAGAACACTCGGGAATACACAATTTGTCAGCTCGAAATAAGAACCCATCATGTATGTGAAGTTTATCCCACGCATTAACATTAGTACATTTAGCAAATGGCATGGAAAATTCACTATCCTCAGCATATAACTCTCTAATGCCCTCCAAACCCGAAACCTTCACCTCTAATTTGGAGAGTAGCATATTTTTCCTTGATAAAGCATCAGCAACTACGTTATCCAATCCCTTCTTATGTTTAATGATGTATGGAAAATATTCTATGAATTCAACCCATTTAGTATGTCTCTTATTAAAATTAGATTGGCTCTTTAAGAATTTTATTGCTTCATGATCAGAATGTATAATAAATTCTTTAGGACAAAAATAATGTTTCCACACCTCTAAAACTCTCACAAGGGCATATAATTATTTATCATAGACAGAATAATTCAATTGAGCACCATGCAATTTTTCAGAAAAGTAAGCAATAGGTTTCTTCTCTTGCATTAACACACCTCCAATGCCACTAGCATCACATTCAATCTCTAATTGTTTATCAAAATTTGGAAGCATTAACAACGGTGCTGAAATCAATTTCTCTTTCAATGTATCAAACACAATATCTTGGGCAACCCTCCCTCGAAATCTACTCCCTTTTTAGTTAAACCATTCAATGGTGCAGCAATCGTACTAAAATCTTTTACAAATCTTCTATAGAAACCAGCAAGACCATTAAAACTTCTAACTTGACTCACATTAGTAGGAATAGGCCAATTTCGAATTGCTTCAATTTTTATGTATCTACCTCAATTCCATGCTTAGAAACTACATATCCCAGAAATATGACCTTGTCTTTGCCAAAAGTGCACTTTTCAAGATTTCCATACAATTTATTTTCTCTTAACACATGCAAGACTTGTCTAATATGATCAATATGTTCATGTTCATTGTGGCTATATATGGGAATGTCATCAAAATAAACAACCACAAATCTACCAATAAATTCTCTCAAAACATGGTTCATTACTCCCATGAAAGTACTAGGTGCATTAGTTAAACAAAAAGGCATCACTAACCATTCATATAAACCAAATTTTGTTTTAAATGTTGTTTTCCACTCATCCCCTCTTTCATTCTAATTTGATGGTAACCACTACGCAAATCAATTTTAGAGAAAACAGCAGCGCCACTTAATTCATCTAACATGCCTTCCAAACGTGGAATAGGATGACGATAACGAATTGTGTTGTTGTTAATTGCTCTACAATATACACACATGCACCAAGTACCATCTTTCTTAGGGACTAAAATAACAGGAACAGCACAAGGATAAAGACTGATTCGAATATACCCTTTGTCTAGTAGCTCTTGCACTTGTTTCTGTATCTCCTTTGTTTCTTGGGGATTTGTTCTATAAGGAGCTCGGTTTGGCAAAGATGATCCAGGAATTAAATCAATTTGGTGCTCAATCCCTCTCGATGGTGGCAACCCCGAGGGAATTTCTCCTGGAAAAACATCATCAAATTCCTGCAACACATGAGAAACACTAAGAGAAATAGGGGGTCATGTTATTAGAAACCAAAATCTCTCCCTTGTGAATAAGCACAAAAGGGACTAGTGTAGGATCCTCTCTAAATTCCCTCAAATCCTCCTTAGTGGCTAACATGCATAATAGGTTCTCTCTCTTATTTTTATTTTTACCACTCGAGTTGTTTTGACTACTACTGCCCACAACTTGTGATTTTTGTTTTCCCTCATCCCTCTCACTCTCTTTTTCAATATTCACTTCTACTTTGGAACGAGACTCATTTACAATTTGTTGTGGTGTTATAGGCCTCAAGACAATTGTTTTCCCATGGTGAGTCAACTCATATGTATTTTCTCTCCCTTCGTGCTTGACACTCCTGTCGAATTGCCATGGTCTTCCCAATAACAAGTGGCAAACAGTCATAGAAACCACATCAAACTCAATAGAATCCTTATAAGGACCAATCTGAAATTCTACACGCACCATATGATTCACTTTCATCTCCCCAGTGCTACTCAACCACTTGATATAGTAAGGACTAGGGTGTGGTAAATATTTCAAATTTAGCTTTGCACATAGATCTTTGCTAGCCAAATTCCTGTAAGTCCCTCCATAAATAATGAACTTGCAATCCATATTAGGACCAATAACATACTTGGTTTGAAATAGATTGCACCTCTGATTTTCATGACTTGGAATAACACTCAAAGATTTATGTGTGCAAACAATAGATCGCATAGTAGTAGCATAAGCATCCAATGGAGTATCACTCAAATAGCCATCATCATCATCATTAGGATCAGCATCATCACTTGTCTCATACTCATCATGCTCATTAACAATCATGATATTAGTATTAGGGCAATCCCTCTTAAAGTGGCCTTTTCCTCCACATCTGTGACATGACATATCTCTATTTCTGGCTGTAGAAGCACTTGAACTCGTGGTACTAGCTGCTGGTTGTGATGTTTTTCTTGCATTAGATGCACTAGGCTCGGCCTTGGATGATGAAACACCACGAGTTGCAGATTCTAGGGGTGGTGCACTAGCCACAGAAGGTGATCTCAATGGAAATCTGCCCCTTGTTCTTGCTGAAATTTTTGCCTCCTCGTTGATATGGGATTCGGCCTCTCTAGCATGGTGTAATAACTCATGCATATCATGATATTGGTGATGCCTAACAATTCCCTTGATCTTGTAATTCAAACCTGAAAGGAAACGTTGCATAGTGTGCTCCAGTTGCTCTCTCACACGTGCCCTTTGCATGATCAACTCCATCTCCCTATAATAGGCATCAATAGTCATAGAACCATGTCTCAATTGTTGCAATTGATCAAATTGAGAATGAATATAATTTGGTGGAACAAATATGCCCCTCATAACTCTCCTCATAGTAGCCCAAGTGATAATGGGTAACTCACCATCTTCTTGTCTTTTTCTCATAGTAGTATCCCACCAACGAAGAGTATAGCCACAAACTCAGAAGAAGCCAATTTTATTTTTCTGTCCTTAGTATACTCATGCAAATGCCATAACTTTTCAATCTTGAGCTCCCATAGCAAATACTCCTCCACATCCATGTTATCAAAGCTGAAAGATGGTATTGAAATTTTTGGTTTACTCAAAGCATCATCCTCCCAATTATTTTCAGGAGGGACATGAAGAGGGACACGCCTTGCACCCATGTTATTGGCTTGGCCTTGAAATCCTCCTCGACCCCTCTCTCCTCTAACTCCATGGCCTCCATTTCTTTCCACTTCATCACCTCCATTATTAGCATCACTATGCACGCTAGCATTATCATCATCATGAATAGGCAGCCTTTGTGCAATTAAATTCTGGAGATCAGCAAGTTGAGTAGTCAATGTGGCAATAAAATTTTGTATAGTGGTAACTTGCTCATTATTGGCCTCGGCCAATTTATGTGTCTCCCCCATTTTATTATCCATGGCTTGCATTGCTTCATAAAGGGGATCACATGCATCAGTCACAAACTGGTTTGAATCTTTTTGATTAGCTCTCATTTGATTGGTCAACACATCACGCAATGCCTCATGCCCCCTCCAATTCACTCCCTCAGAATGGTCCTTCTTTTGCTGCACAAGATCATCACTAGAAGAATCCATTAGTAGGTTAGTGAAAACAGAAAACAAGTATCTATATGTGGTGTTCTCTCACAACTCACTCAAAACTAGCAAGACAATTGAGTACCTTACCGTTCCAAAGTGAATAGAAATACTTACCAACAAGTAGTGGCAACTGGTGTGCTTGATGTGAAGAAGAGAATACCCGAGGTTTTAACTCTCACAAAAGCAAACATGTTATTTAGTGGGGCTTGATATTGATACCTAACAATCACCAAAGTAACAAGTCATATTTGATGTTTTGTGATGATATAAAAATACCCAAGGAAACACACACCAATAATGGAGACAAATGTGGCAAAGCAAATATATGGATGAGATTTTGCAATGCACTAGAAAGTCACTAGCTAGGATCACAAAAGACAGGCACAAGATTGCTCAATATGAAAACCAAGTTGTTGGAGAAATGCCCTAGAGGCAATCATAGAGATAATGATATATCTATGTATCCATGATTTGTAATAATGTGCCTTGAATAATACCTTTGTATTGATTGGCAAGTATGTGACTTGTTTGTGAAACAGTTTACTTACATGGTTATTCGAAATATGTCCCTAGTCGGAGTTCATGTGAGGACACACCTGAACATTAGACTAGAACATGTATTGGTTGATGGCTATGTTTCGCAAGTCATAGACATAGTGATGTCAAACTAATAATGTGAACTCATGTTACGAACATGGTGTTGGACTGACCCAACTTGAGACATTACAACAATGCTAACAGTTCTCTCTCTACACGTTGTGCTTGCTTTGTTCTTAGACCTGAGATTGTCGCATGTTCTTGAGATGTGAATCGTCCTACTTTGGGGCTATCAAATGCTACACCGTGACAGAGTAGTTATAAAGGTAGCTTTCGGGTTTGTCATGAAGCATGCTGCAAGACATGGTCAGTCAAGATGGGATTTGCCCCTCTCTTCACTAGAGAGAGATATTTATCTGTCCCTCTCGAGTGATCGGATCCAGAAATGCATGGCCATGCTGAATAAGGTTAATAGTTAACCTGGAAAGGGATTCCGATTCACAAGATCGAGAAAGAGTGATCAGCTAAGAGCATGATCAAATATCGTGAGGCAAAATGAATAGCATAAACATGTGATGGTTCGTTTGATGTGGTCTTTATGCACGTTTGGGAGTTGGCACGTTTTGCTAGAAGCCGCTACCAACTATTGGCCGAGTAGGTGTACTCGTGTCATGTCTAAACGTGCGTGAACCTATAGGGTCGCACACTTAAGGAAAAAGAAGCAGAATTAGGATTGGACCCGAAATGGGCTGGAAAGGACTCTAGAGTGGGCTGTTTTAGTGGCAGCCCATTATGGGAACGTCTATATAAATGAGAGGAGGCTGTGTGTTTTAGGGATGCTAATTCCGCACCACATTTCACCGCAGCCACCGTCTCTCCACGCCCCAGCCGCCCGCGCAGACCTAACAGTCCGGCGAGCAGTGCTTCCACGCTGCACGTGTGGATACCGATAGAGGTGTTGCATCTGTAGCACTTGGACGAGCCGCCAAGAGGAGTTGTTCATGCGAGCGACGGGATCCGGAGGATTCGTACGACAACCCTGCCCCGACACGCTTCACCGAGATCGGCATAGCGCGTCTAGTGGTAATCTCGTGATCTATATCTTGCAGCAGATCTTGGTTGACACGGTAGAAATTTTGATTTGCGCTAGTGTAGCCTACCCCGTTTTCCCAACAGTGGTATCAGAGCCGATGCTGCGTAGTTATAGATTTGGATCGTTTGCATATGTGATATGTAGATGGGGTATGATCGATGTGATCGATTGTATGGAGTAGATATTTCGATCTGTGATTTGGATTCCGTGATCGTGATGCGAGAGGTCGTGGAACGACATACCCCTACCGGTCGGTTTCCGCCATCGAGGTAGACTGTGACATGTAAATCCAATTGCAGGATGCGAAGATCAATATGATTGGTCGAATTGAAGTCTAGATCATATACGATGTGCATGAAATGCACGGGGTGACAAATTGGATCTGCCGCCGGTTTCGGGGAATTCGCAGAAATGAACAGTCCCGGTAAAACGGCTGTAACTTTTGCATACGATCTCAGATCGAAAAAGCCCCAAATGGAAAAAGATGCGCAACGAAATTTTGTTTCGGAAATCTTTCGCCGGTCTAATGAGATCCGATCGATTTTAAGGTTTTGGCTAATTCTACTTCTAAGACAATCTTTTAGGCCCCGCAAGTTTCGGCGTTAGAACGTTTAACTCGTTTTTGCAGATTTTGTGACCGGTATGGCCCTATGTGTATGTGATGCATGTGTGTAATATTTTCATGACCTGCGTGTCTTGAGTATGTCAACACGGCTGGAGCCATATTGTGTTGTCACTTATTGTATTAACGGCCTGCGTGCCGACTTGTGATGATTCCCTCTATCCATGTAATATTCTTTTCTAGCTATTAGTAGTAATAGCTTGTAGAAGTTTCTTGGAGGACTCATCACCCGGAGGGATGGCACATATGGACCATGGAGATGGATATCATCATGGTGGAAAGGTTCAATGGAGATGGAGATCACCATGTGAAACGGGCCATACTGTGTCACAACTATGTGATTGCTATTCCTGTTGTTTTACTCCTATGCATATTAGATTCGTAGAAGTAGAACGATCCCTCGCAAATGTTAAGTTCCAATGCCCCCCAACTAAAAATTGCACCATCCCATGTATTCTATGATTGATGGTGGGTCTGTTGCAGCAGGGCGCCATCAGTTTTCATTGACTAGGTGGGTATGTATCGGTTAGGTGGTACGACTGTTGCAACAGGGTGCCATCTGCTGATGCTTACGTGCATAAAGGGTTGGTTAACTCATCAAGGTAATCTTAACGGTTGAGCGCCTTGGGGGGTAAAGTTTTGTGTTTTTTACATGGAGATGTCACCAAACAACAAGAGTCATATGTGATATGATTAGCAAGTGTTGCTTACCGATCTACCTTGTCTTCTAGCAGTGATGCAAACGTCACTAGTCGACTTGTTCGTGGCGGATCTTGAATCACTAAGTACCGATAGAGGGATGTTGGTTTTAGTGGGAGTAGACCACGTTAAATTGTTTAATGTCTTTTACTCTATCATGGATTTTGTCTTTGTATTTTGCATGTTTTTCTGTTGTAGATCAATGGCACGTAACAACCAACCCACCCCTTTTGCGTTGCGATCCGTTATTGAAAAGGAAAAGTTAAATGGAGCAAACTATTCGGATTAGATCCGAAACCTGAGAATTGTTCTCAGGGCTGAGAGAAAGGAAAGTGTTCTGGATACCCCAATCCCAGATGCGCCTCTTGATACTGACACTGCTGTCGTTAGAACTGCCTTTAAGAGAGCATGTGATGAGTCTCTTGAGGTTAGCTGCCTTATGCTTACATGCATGGAACCCGACCTTCAAAAGCAATTTGATGGTCAGGAAGCGTATGATATGATTACTGCGCTGAAGGATATGTTCCAGACTCAAGCCAGGACTGGAAGGTTCAATGTCGCTAAGTCTTTTGGTGAATGCAAGCTAGCTGAGGGCGGAGCAGTAGGGCCGCACATGATCAAGATGCTTGGTTACGTGCAGACTTTGGACAAGCTTCGTTTTCCATTGGACCCTAAGTTAGCCACAGATTTCATTTTGACGTCGCTTCCATCTAGCTATGGGAACTTCATTTCGAACTACCATATGCATGGGACTGAGAAGGACCTTAATAAACTTTGTGGGATGCTCAACACGGCAGAGAATGACATTAAGAAGAGTGCAGGGCATGGCCAAGTGTTGGCTGTGCGGAACAGGCCTAGCTTCAAGAAGCAGGGTAAGTCTAAGGGGAAAGGGAAGGCTAAAGATTTGATCTCTAAGCCAAAGCCTAAACCTAAGGACGGACCTCACCTGACACAGAGCGCTTCTACTGTCATGATATTAGACACTAGAAGAGAAATTGCAGCAAGTACCTTACTTCAGTGAAGAAGAGTGGAAGTAAGACTTCTAGCTCAGGTACGCTTGTAATTAATGTTATAGACATTTTTCTCGCTGACTCTATTATTGACTCTTGGGTATTTGATACCGGATCGGTTGCTCATATTTGCAAATCGATGCAGGGGCTAGTAAGGAGTAGAAGCGTGAGACAACGAGAAGTTGATCTTCGCGTCGAAAATAATGCAAGGGTTGATGCGTTGTCTGTTGGCGTCTACCAACTGCACCTCCCTTCAGGATTTATTATGGAATTGAATAATTGTTATTACGTTCCTAGTTTTAAACGAAACATTATTTCTCCTTCATGTTTGATGAGAGATGGTTATTCATTTGCGAGTAAAGACAATGGTTGTTTAATCTCCAAGAATGATATGTTTGTGGCTTTTGCTTCCATTGTGAATGGGCTTTTTATTATAAAACCTGCTGATCCTCATGATGATGCGCATGTTTATAACGTAAGTGCTAAAAGGATATGGCCTAATGATTTGAATCCCACCTATTTTTGGCATTGTCAGTTGGGTCATATAAGTGAAAAGCGTATCAATAAACTCCATAATGATGGTCTTCTAACTTCGTTTGATTTTGAATCATACGAGACATGCGAAGCTTGTTTACTTGGAAAGATGACCAAGTCGCCTTTCAATGGTTCTCCTGAGAGGGCGACGGACTTATTGGAACTCGTACAAACTTATGTATGCGGACCAATGAGCACGACAGCAAGAGGTGGTTTTCACTACTTCATAACTTTCACTGATGATTTTAGTAGATACGGTTATGTCTACCTAATGAACCATAAGTCTGAAACTTTTGAAAAGTTCAAAGAGTTCCACAATGAAGTAGAGAATCAACGTGGCAGGAAAATTAAAGCTCTACGATTCGATCATGGAGGAGAATATTTGAGTCACGAATTTAGTGAACATCTTAAGAGGTGTGGAATTGTTCCTCAACTTACGCCGCCTGGAACGCCTCAAAGAAACGGGGTTTCCGAACGGCGTAATCGAACCTTGTTGGACATGGTTCGATCAATGATGAGCCAGTCAGATCTTCCATTGTCATTTTGGGGTTTTTCTCTAGAAACAGCAGCACTCACACTAAATAGGGTACCATCTAAATCCGTAGTTAAGACGCCATATGAGATGTGGAATGGGAAGAGTCCCAACTCTTCTTTTCTAAAGATTTGGGGCTGTGACGTTTTTGTCAAGCGACTTCAGTCGGACAAACTCACACCCAAGTCGGATTAATGCATTTTCGTGGGATATCCAAAGGAAACATTTGGGTATTACTTCTACAACTGAGAAGAGGGCAAAGTGTTTGTCACTCGGAATGTTGTTTTCTTAGAGAAAGAGTTTATCACAAAGGAGACAAGTGGAAGAATGGTGCAGCTTGATGAAGTTCAAGATGAGCCTACCCGGGAGGACTCAATGAATGATGCTATAATGGCAGAACGAGTTGAAGAACCCGTGGCAAGAGAAGCACCACCACCACGAAGGTCGGAAAGGCTCCGTAACTCGCGAGAGATATTATTGTTAGACAATGATACGCGAGAAATATTATTGTTAGACAATGATGAGCCTACGACCTATACGGAAGCAATGATGGACCCAGACTCCGAGAAATGGCAAAGTGCCATGAGATCCGAAATAGATTCTATGCGTGACAATCAAGTTTGGAACTTGGTTGATCTGACTGATGGTCATAAGACCATAGAGTGCAAATGGATCTATAAGAGAAAGATTGATATGGACCGAAATTTTCATGTCCATAAAGCTCGACTTGTCGCAAAAGGTTTTCGGCAAGATCAAGGAGTTGACTACGACGAGATCTTCTCTCCCGTAGTGATGCTTAAATCTATTCGGATAATTCTAGCTATTGCTGCATTTTTGACTATGAGATATGGAAAATGGACGTCAAGACGGCTTTCCTAAATGGAAACCTAACCGAGGACATGTATATGATGCAGCCCGAGGGTTTTGTCGATCCTAAAAATGCTGGAAAGGTATGCAAGCTTCAGAAATCCATTTATGGGTTGAAGCAAGCATCTCGGAGTTGGAACATTCGGTTCGATGAGGTAGTCAAAGGTTTTGGCTTTATCAAAAACGAATCAGAGTCTTGTGTTTACAAGAAAGAAAGTGGGAGCTCACTCGTATTTCTAATCTTATATGTGGATGACATACTACTGATTGGAAATGACATTCCTATGCTCGAGTCCGTTAAGACCTCATTGAAAAATAGTTTTTCCATGAAGGACTTAGGGGAAGCGGCATACATTTTGGGTATTAAGATCTATAGAGATAGATTAAAGAGGCTAATAGGATTAAGCCAGAGTACTTACATTGACAAAGTGCTCAAACGATTCAGCATGGAAGAGGCAAAGAAAGGGTTCTTGCCATGTCACACGGCATAAATCTTAGCAAGACTTAGTGTCCTTCGACAACTGATGAGCGAGAACACATGAGTAGGATTCCATATGCTTCGTCAATTGGGTCTATCATGTATATAATGATATGTACTCGCCCAGATGTCTCATATGCTCTATGTGCTACGAGCAGGTACCAAGCTGATCCTGGTGAGAGTCACTGGACAGTGGTAAAGAATATCCTTAAGTACTTGAGAAGAACTAAGGATATGTTCCTAGTTCACGGAGGTGAGGAGGAGCTCGTTGTAAATGGTTACATCGATGCTAGTTTCCAAACCGATATGGATGATTCCAAATCGCAATCGGGCTATGTGTTCACGTTGAACGGTGGAGCAGTTAGCTGGAAGAGTTCCAAGCAGGACACGGTTGCTCATTCTACAATGGAGGTCGAGTACATCGCGGAAGCTAAAACCGGCATGGAAATTGTTTGGATGAAGCAGTTCATTTCTGATCTAGGTGTTGTCCCTAGTGCGTCCAATCCATTGGATCTCTACTGTGACAATAGTGGGACCATTGCGATAGCCAAGGAGCCAAGGAGTCACCAGAAAACCAAACACTTTATGCGGCGTTATCACCTCATTCGACAGTTCATCAAACGAGGAGAAGTAAGCTTATGCAAAATACATACGGATCTAAATGTTGCTGATCCTTTGACAAAACCTCTCCCCAAGTCTAAGCATGAGGCGCACACTATGGGTATTAGATATCTTCTAGATTGACTCTAGTGCAAGTGGGAGACTATTGGAGATATGCCCGAGAGGCAATCATAGAGATGATGATATATCTATGCATCCATGATTTGTAATAATGTGCCTTGAATAATACATTTGTATTGATTGGAAAGTATGTGACTTGTTTGTGAAACTCTTTACTTACATAATTATTCTAAATATGTCCCTAGTCGGAGTTCATGTGAGGACACACCTGAACATTAGACTAGAACATGTATTGGTTGATGGCTATGTTTCGCAAGTCATAGACATAGTGATGCCAAACTAATAATGTGAACTCATGTTACGAACATTGTCGTGGTGGTGTCACGGCAGATGCCATAGGATGGCTAAAGATGTGGGGACGAAGGACGCTGGAGGCGCTCGGGGAGGGATCACGCGACGAGTAGACGCGTGAAGGATGAAACTAGCACTGCTAACAACACAATCTACCCAGGTTCAGGGCCCTCGTGAGGAGGTAAAACCCCTACTCCTGCCTTTCTTTATGTATTCTGGTGTCTCACCGAGTAGCCACAGTACAATGGTTCTTGTTACCGAGTAGCCACTCTTCTCTCTTCGCGTAGAACTAGGTCAAGAATCTCTCCCTATGATCCAGCCCAAGTCTCGTCCCTCGCGCAGGAGGCGGCGGGGCACCTTATATACCCGGTGCCCAGCCGGATACAGCCAAATACAAACAAGTGTTGACATTGTGTGCACACCGTCCTTCTTCCGAGTTCCCGCTGACAGCTTTGGCTTCTAAGCTTGTCCTGATGCGGAAAGTCGTTGGGCAAAACCAAGTAAGCAATCTGTTATCACTGTGCGAACACAGAGTAGGTCCCTCCTATCCTGCGACGCCCTGCTGACACACTGTCGCTGTCAGGCACGCCGTCCCCAGATGAACAGTGCTATGAACAGTACCCAGTACGGACCCGGGATACGCGGGATCCGTTGTCAGAACGGCTCCTTTGACTTCTGGCCCGAGTAGGTTCCCGCCAGTTTTACTCGGACCAGCTCTCCTACTCGAACAATCACAACTTCCTGGATTCATCCTTCTGACCATCTTTTGTGTAAGACCGAGTAGCAGTCGACCGGGTAGCGTGTACCGGGTAGGCGGCTACTCGACCAAACTTCTCTTCTGACCTTGCCTTTAGCACTTGCCTTTACCCTACTCGGGGTTAACCCCCCGACAGCAGTCCCCGAAGCTGGTAGAGTCGTGTGAACTCGTTCATTGGGCCCTGCCAGCTTTAACCCAATCTTGGCAACATTGCCCTTTGAACTTCACGATGCCGAGTAAAACCTCCGAGTAGCATTCTGGAACATACCTTGAGTTTCTTTCCCTCCAAATAGAGCTACTTCTCTTCTCTGTAACCGAGTAAAAAGACTTAGAGAATTTTCCCAAACAGAATCTCTGCGGCGCAGAGCACAATCCGGCTTTTCGCATCGCAACTGGGCACGTGTCACGCATCCACGACCGCGACGCCTCGGTGCCCGGTAACTGACAGGCCACGCGCCCAGTTTTCACGGGGTCGGCCCACCAGCTCGTAACGTCCCATCACGCGCAGTAATCACCCACGATCTCGTCGTGGGATCTAATGCGGCCGTTACGCGCGTGTTCCGCGCTGTGTGCGTTTCTAACCGGCCCACAGATCCCACGCTGCACGATTACGGCCACGATTGATCCCACTTCCTCAACTCGTAACGGTAACTCGAGGAGCGGTATAAATACCCCCTCGGTAACTCCTTCTTCTCCTTCCGCTCACAATTCCCCTCTGCCTTCCTGTTTCTCCGCCGCTGCAGAGCTCCTCGCCGCCGCGCAACTTATTGCGCCGCCGCGAGTTCTTCCATTCCACCAAAGCCTCAATCTTTTCTCTCCAATTTCTTCCTCTCCGCCATGGCCCGCGACGACAACGCTCGCGCCGGCTGGGCGGGGTCCGAGGTCACCGCCGATGACTGCCAATGGCTGGTGAATACCCGGAGGGTTCCTCCCGGTGTTCGCTGCCGGCAACCTGGCGACGAGCTCGTTCCGGCTCCGGAAGAGGGAGAGCACGTCGTCTTCCTCGTGCACTTCGCGCGAGGATTTGGGCTTCCCGCATCAGGTTTTCTTCGTTCCTTCCTCGACCACTATGGTCTCCAGATGCACCACCTTCCTCCCAATGCTGTTGTCTTCCTTTCCTACCACGTTGTGGTGTGCGAGGCCTTCCTCGGCGTTCGCCCCACGACGGAGACGTGGTCAAGGTACTTTTTCTTCCGCCAGCAGAGCAAAGGCAAGAAAGACGGGGCGGACACCAGCAGCCGGATAACCGAAACCGGCAGCGCCATGATGGTGCAACGCCCTGGAACCAACCATCCCCGCATCAAGGGCTTGGATTCTGTCCGTAAGTGGCAGAGGTCTTTTCTGTACGTGAAGAACATCCCGGCCAAGAAGGGAGCCAAGGTGGAGGACAGGATCAATCTGCCCCCGTGGAGCAACCGGGCTCCTACCGGGCAGAACTGGAAGTCCAAGCCGTCCGTCGACAGCAATTTGACGCAGATGGAGGAGCGCGTCGGCTATCTGATCGAAGAAGGTCTCAAGAGCGACGATCCAGTCGCCTGCTGGATCGCCAGGCGGGTGCTGCCACTCCAGCAACGCGCCCACCCCATGTGCTACATGGGCGTCCCCCGCGATTGTACTCGGACGACCACGTTCGAGCTCAGCAACGCGGATGTCGCCGCTCACACGCGATCCATCCTGACCACCGGGCTCAGAGACAATTGGCAGTATCGCTTCATTCCATACAGCCGTACGAAGCCAATCGAGCGGGTACGTACTCCTTATCTTGCTTTTTGCATGTATGTTCCGAGTAGCTGGCCTTCTTATCTTGCTGCGATTAGCACTTGCACTCTGTGCTGAGTAGAACTGCTTAGGCTTGACGTGCCTAATGTTTGCACGCCTTCCCGAGTAAGGCACTTAGCAGAATTGCTTAGGCTTAATGTGCTTGGTGTTTGCACGCCTTGCCGAGTAGGACTGCTTAGGCTTAATGTGCTTTTAGGTTCGCACGCCTTTCCGAGTAGGATACCTCCCTGCTACTCGACTAACTTATGATGCTTTGCTATTCTTCAGGTCCTTGCTCGCCAGCTTTCTGAGAGCCAAGAACGCTTTGAGGACAACTGGTCGGATGACCCGGAAGAAGACGACGAGGTCTCCTTTGAGAACGCGGACAAGCTCAACCTTCCTCACGCCCAGACGGAGAAGCACCGCGTAGACGCGTCCGTCCATGACTGGACTGAGGACGAAGACGAAGGTGATTGGGCTCATTCGGATTGGTCGCAAGTAGTACAAACCAATTGCCTCCTGCTTCTGAGCTATTCTTTCTTTTTCCCAATTTCACAGATGATGCTGATGCTGAAGAGGAGGGCGATGATGAGGGCGAGGAAGCCCTTGTCGTCAAGACGCTCTCGATCGCTGCTCCTCTTACCCGCAAACGGACGGTTAGCGGTGCTCAGGAGCCCCCCGCCAAGAAGAAGAAGACTGCAGCCGGGAAGACGACCACGAAGATCGCGACGAAACGAGCACGGGCGATCCCTACCCGTAAAGGGTAAGTACTTTCTCCTCAGTTATGCGCCTCTATTGCTGCAAACTCCCAATTCTTTTACTTTGTTATCTCTTCTCGGTTTCTTCTACCCTTTTCTCTTTTCTGAACATATTTCCCTCTTCAGAGCCCCCTTGGATGCTGACGCCGCTCTCGCGCCCACCAAGACCAAGAAGAAAACGGCCATTGACGTCGATAATCTTATCGACCTCGACGATGAGAGCGAGCCCGCAGCGCAGGACAGAGCGGGCGCGTCCTCTCCTGCACGAGGAGAAGACTCCGACGAGGCTCGGTACAGGGATACCGACGCCCATGACGTCGAGCAGGAGCAGCAGTCCCGCAGCGCAGAACAGGAGGCGCAGGACGCTGCTCGCCACGAGAAGCCTCCTTCTCCTCCAGCCAACACAGCCGAGGAGAACCAAGATCAAGACCACGAGATGCACGACGACGCCGCCCTTGAGCGGCAGGAAGAAGAACAGGAGCAGCCAACAACAGGAGCTGCTGAACAAGAAGACCACGCGGCCCAGGCGCGGGTAGAAGTTCTAGACGCCTCACAGCAGGATCCCGCTGCCGAGCAGCGGGTTGAAGTAGTCAGCGAGGCGGAGCAATACCCCCTGAGCGACGCGCAACCAGGCACCGCGCAGGGTAGCGCTCAGCTGGATGCCGTGCCGAGTAGCGCGCCCTTGGCGCCGCCTACTCAGCAGGGTACCTCCTCCACTGCACTAAGCTCTTCATTGGTGCAGAAGACTAAAGCTGCAGCCAGCCCTCCGGCCAAGCCGGTTGCGAAGAAGATAACCCAGGAAGCTGCAGCAGAGAAGGCCGCCGAGAAGAAGGCCGCCGAGAAGATAGCCGCCAAGAAGGAGACTTCCAAGAAGCGGGCTGCCGAGAAGCCATCTGGCCCGCCAGAGGGCGCTGTTCGCCGGAACCCGCCGCGTGGTGGCGCGCAAGACGTAGCCGTGATGCCGCCGCCAAAACCAACCTCCAAGCCTGGTCAGCTGGTTATCCGCGAGCCCGGCGCGGCTGGTGATGCCGCTGCAGCGTCCCGCATCCCGGATCCGCCCAGCTTCCCACCTTACATGGTGAAGGTCAGCCAGCAGTACCAGGTTGGCTTAACCCCTGAGGAGAGGAAACTTGCTCTCAAGAAGGGGAAGCAGGCCGCGGCAGTGGACTCCAGACCCCCAGGCAAAAACCAGGACAAGTCCATCTCCATTTCTTCGCGCGAGGTCGAGGACAAGGCGGTGACGTCCACGGGCCTTGAGCAAATGATTGATCTGGTCGGTTTTATCGACGCCAAGTGGGACAGCAAGGTCCTTGGCAACCCGAACTGGGACGACATGGAATTAGGCGACCTGGATCACATGCGCGTCGATTGGAATAAGGCGGACATGGGTTAAGAGCCCATGACCATCTCATCCAACACCAGCACTCTTGCCGCCAAGATGTTCGTCCACCGCAAGGCTGCAGAGGACCTTGAGCAATCTCACGCAGTAAGTCTTACTCATCCTTCCCGAGTTGCCTTTTCCTTTTCCTCTACTCTTCTTCTTTTCCTTATCCATCACCCAGTCCCCGAGATTCTGGCCGGGTAGGCGGATACTCAACCGAGTTGCCGCCTTCTCGGGTTGAATCTTTATCACTTTGTCTGATTCTTTTTTTTCTTTTGCTTCTCAGAATAGCTTATTGAAGAGGACCGGCCTGTATCGTCGGCTGCTTTGGAACCATTGCATTGCTAGGAGGCGCATTGCCGCCCTAGAAAAGGAGCGCATAGCCGACGAGGCAGCCGAGAAGGATGTCATGAACAGCACCCTTAGGCTTTCTGAAGTTGAAGGTACGCTCTTAGCTACGCGGTTCTTGCGTTTGGTGTTTACGCCCGCTTTTGCTTTTTGCGCTAACCACTTCTACTGTGCAGGGAAGTTAAAGGCCCTGGCCGAGGAGCACTCGAACTGCCGTGCCTTCGTTGAGAGTGGCCAAGCCACGATCAAGAGACTGGAAGGTATGTGCCTTCTTCTCGGCTTGTTTTTGCGTTTCTTTCTTCGCTACTCTGCTAACCATGCTTTGCTCTCCGCAGAAGATCATAAGAAGTTTGTCGAGGAGCATCTTGACTGTCTCAAGCCTGCTGAGGTGCAGCAGCAACTGTCCAGCCAAGCTGTCGAGCTAGTGAAAGAACATGCTACCGAGATGGAAGCTCTCCAGACCCAGCTGCAGACTGCGCTCCAAGATGCCCTCAACTTAGCGGCCGAGAAGAAGAGTTTGATTGCTGAGAAGGAGAAAAACGAAGCAGAAGCTAAGGCCAGGGAGAGAGCCCTTGAGCAGGAGTGCGAGGTGCTGAAGAAGACCAATGCTAACCTCTTCGCTCAGCTAGATGGGCTCCGCTTGATTGAAGAAAGGCACCTAGCCGACGAGGAATTGTGGAAGAGCAAGCTTCAGGGGCTACTCTACGATCTGAACAGTACGTGCCCTCTTTTCTACGTCTCTGTTACTCGGTTCATTTTCTACTCTGCTTCCGTCTCTGATCTTCTCAATATCTCTTATAGAAGTCTTCCTCGGCCTTGAGTCTTCGTGCAAGCCTGCTTTGGCAAAGGCCCGAGCAGCTCGCGCCGAGAAGGGCGAGCCCACGGACACCAAGGCAGAAATTGAAGAATGCCTCCTCGTCATGCAAGGTCAGCTTCAACGTCTAGGAGGAGTGGGCACCGAGCTGGTGCGCATTGCCTTCAAGCTCCACGACCTCTTCTGGCCTCAGGATTCCGCGCCAACAACAATCCATGGACTCGCCTTGAAGCTGAACGGCGTGAAGGCCGAGCTGAAGAAGTGGCGGGCGTCTGGAGCTCGGGCAGGCGCCGACATGATGCTGCTGTTCGTCACCAGTTGGTACGAAAATCTCAACTTGCAAGTCGTCCGCGAGATGCGCAAGGATTCCAAGTGGGATACGGATTCCGACTGTGTGGCTATCCGCCAGCTCGTGGCACACGAGGTCGCCCAGTACGCGGACACTGCGACCTTCATCGACGGCCTCACCGAGCCCGACACCGAAGTGGACGAAGGCGAGGAGGAGGGCGAAGACGAAGAGACGGATGAGGAGGAGACGACTTGAGTTTCTTCGACCGACCCGCTGACGACACCGGGAAGGGGAAGGCCGCATTCGTCCCGGGTAGCGATGAGGAAGACGAGGGCGAGAAGATGTCGATCGACACCGCCGCGCTCGAGTTCGGCACCTCGTCAGAGCTGCCCTCGACGACACAGTTAGCCTCCGCGCCCAAGCGACTGCCTCCACCTCGGCGACGGGGCCCATCTCGGTGGCCACAGCCACCTAGGATCAGGCTGCCACTGAGACAGATGCAGACACCATGAAGAACGATGTTGCCAGCTCGGAAGCAGATGCTACCAAGGCCAGTACTGAAGATGAAGCGGCCAAAGCCAACACCGAGAACGTTGCTAGCTCGACCTGATTTTCTCCTGCAATCTTATCCTTCAAACACTCATCAGATCCCCGGGATGCCGGGTGCAGATGTATCGAAACAATTACCCTTGTCGTTTGCTACTCAGTTTTATTCATGTTTGATATTTTAACTTAATCAATTTGAGCAACTTTGGCTCGAATGTCGGGTTGCGTTATGATGCGAGTCCCCGAGTTGCATTTCTTATTCGCTCTTTCTTTTTATCTCAGCTCTTACCCGCAACTTGTTGCTTTTTCGGTACTCGAGTCACGAGAATTCAAAGTTGAAGTTGCAAATACTTAGCCACTTAGAAATACTCATAGTAACGCAGCCCACCACTTAGCCGAGAAGGAGTTAATCAAGAAACAACAGTAAACAACATCCTACCCGGTTCCTGCACTTTTTCTTTCCTTAGCAATTTTTCTTGTGCTCATTGACCTTTTGCTTGTTCTCTTGCTTGCCATGAAGCCGAGTTTCGGACAGCAGCAGAGTCGAAGAGTTGACATGTAGGTTTAAACACAATACTAGATGTACCCGTGAAATTTTAAGCAGAGCAACCGAGTGGACAAAAGTAAAGCCGGGTAGGAACACATAGAGCAAGTTTAGGCGAGGGCAGTCCCCGAGCTGAATTTCAGATTGCAGGGTAGAATTTTAACTCGGATAAGAAAGTACATACACATCTTTGCTCACGAATGAAAGCGACGCAGTAGGGCTACATTCCAAGGGCGCTTGGACTCCTCTCCAGCTTTATCTGCCCTGTTCGCCTGTGATGGACGCACATCTACAAGATAGTATGCATCGTTGTGCAGCGCTTTGCTCACAATGAAGGGCCCTTCCCATGGAGGAGACAGTTTGTGCATCCCGGCTGTGCGCTGCACAAGCCTAAGGACCATGTCTCCTTCTCGGAAAACCCTTGGGTTCACCTTTCGGCTATGATAACGCCGCAGGTTTTGCTGGTAGATAGCCGAACGTGACAGAGTGAGCTCTCTTGCTTCTTCAAGCAGGTCAACATCGTCTTCTCGAGCTTCTCTCGCCTCTACCTCAGTGTAGAGGGTTACTCGAGGGGAGTCATGCTCCAAGTCTATTGGCAACACGGCCTCAGCCCCGTATACCAAGAAGAATGGCGTATAGCCGGTTGACCGGTTAGGGGTAGTCCTTAGACTCCACAACACCGCTGGCAACTCGTCTAACCAACACCCAGGTGTTTTCATCAATGGATCGATCAGCCTTGGCTTTATGCCTGCTAGCACCATGCCGTTTGCTCTTTCCACTTGCCCATTGGAGGCGGGATGCGCAACAGACGCAACATCTAGTCGGATGTGCTTATCTCTGCAGAACCGCACCATTGCCCCCTCTGCGAAATTCGTGCCGTTGTCGGTGATGATGATGTGTGGGTAGCCATATCTCAGGATCACATCTTCAAGAATTTCACAGCTGTAGCCCCATCGCACTTCCGAATAGGCTTCACTTCAATCCACTTGGTGAACTTGTCCACCATGACCAAAATGTGTGTCATGTTGCCTTTAGCCGGCTTGAAGGGGCCAACCATATCCAGGCACCATACGGCAAATGGCCATGTGATAGGAATTGTCTTCAGCTCGGAAGCAGGCATGTGAATCTTACTCGCGAACATCTGGCAGCCATTGCACTTCCTCACGATGTCTTCAGCTTGCTGCAGAGCTGTGAGCCAGTAGAAGCCATGCGAAAAGCTTTCTTGACCAACGCCCGAGAAGAGGCGTGGTGCCCGCATTCTCCTTGGTGTATTTCCAGCAGAATTTCTCCTCCTTCTTCTGGGTCCACACAACGTTGCAGCACGCCGGTGGCACTTCTTTTGTGCAGCACATCTCGGAATATAGTGTAGCCCTTGGATCTTCTCTGAATCTGTCTTGCGGCCACCTCATCCTCTGGCAGAGTACCGTCCCTTAGAAAGGATAATATGGGCACGGCCCAACTCGGTGTCTCCCGTGTGGGAAACACTGGTTCGTCCACTTCCATTGGGACAGGCACCTCTGGTTGCTCTTTAGGGTTGGGAGCACTTCTCTGGAGCCCTGATCGATTGGCAAGGACTTCCTCAATGAATGCGACAGTCCCCGGGTTAAGGACAGCAGTCCCCGAGTATGGAGTGGCAGTCCCCGAGTAGGGAGTGGCAGTCCCCGAGTAGGGAGTGGCAGTCCCCGAGTTGGGAGCAGCAGTCCCCGGGTTTCCTGTAGCAGTCCCCGGGTTTCCTCGCTTGGTAGAGAAGGGACAAATATGGATTCCGAGTTGGGAGAGGGCTTGATGGATGGCTTCCTCAAGTGCTCCAAGGCAACCCCCGCCGGGATGGATTGCCGAGAAGATCCCAACTTGGACAGCTCGTCTGCCGCTTCGTTCTCTGCTTGGTGAATGTGCTGGAACTCGCATCCTTCGAAGAATTCAGTCATAGACTGTACCAGGAAGCGATAGGATGCCATGTTGGCATCTAGAGCGTCCCAAGTGCCAGAGACTTGCTGCACCACCAGATCTGAATCGCCATAGCATATAATGCGCTGCACGCCAACCTCCTTGGCTACTCGCAAACCATGCACCACTGCCTCCTACTCTGCTACGTTGTTGGACGCCTTGAAATGAATCTGCAGCACGTACTTGAGTTGATCTCGCTTGGGTGACGTAAGCACTACACCAGCACCAAGGCCTTCCTTCACCTTCGATCCATCAAAGTGCATCTTCCAGTAGTTGGAAACTGGAGCAGGGGGTTCGTACTGCACCTCGGCCCAATCCACCAGAAATTCTGCCAGAATCTGAGATTTGATGGCTTCTCTTCTCGCATACGCGGGAGCATACGCGGCTAGCTCAATTGCCCACTTGGCTACTCTGCCACTCGCCTCCTTGTTGCCCATGATATCCGAGATGGGAGCAGAGCTCACAACCGTGATAGGATGCTCTTGGAAGTAATGCTTCAGCTTCTTGGCGCCCAGGTACACGCCATAGGTCATCTTCGGGTAGTGCGGGTAGTTTTGCTTGGAGCTAGACAACACTTCACTGAGATAGTACACTGGGCGCTGCACACTCTTGCCTTCTTCTTCTCGCTCCACCACAATCACCACACTGACTACTCGGTTAGTGGCAGCAATGTATAATAGCATCGGCTCCTTGGGTAGCGGACTAGCCAAGATGGGAGCGCTAGCCAGCATTGCCTTCAGCTCGTTGAATGCCACATCCGCTTGCGGAGTCCAGACAAACTTGTCACTTTTCTTCATCAGCTGGTATAGCGGCAGGGCCTTCTCGCCCATTCGGCCCAGGAAACGGCTCAGAGATGCCAAGCAACCAGTGAATTTCTGCACGTCTTTCAGGGATCTCGGCAAAGACATGCTCTCAATAGCTTTTATCTTTGAAGGATTGGCTTCAATGCCCCTACTAGACACCAGGAAGCCGAGTAGCTTGCCAACCGGGACACCAAAGGTGCATTTACTCAGATTCAGCTTCATTTTATACTTGCGTAGGTTAGCAAAGATTTCCTCAAGATCGGCAAGCAGAGTATGTGTTTTATTCGTTTTGATGACAATGTCATCTACGTACACCTGCACGTTCTTGCCGAGCTGATCATGCAAGCATTTCTGCATGCATCTCTGATAGGTTGCACCCGCATTCCTCAAGCCAAAACACATGACACGATAGCAATAAGCCCCGTACGGGGTAATGAAAGCAGTCTTTATTTGATCAGCAGGATTGAGTGCAATCTGGTGGAAACCAGAGTAGGCATCTATGAAAGACAGCAGTTCACAACCAGCAGTGGAATCGATCACCTGATCGATGCGAGGTAGCGGGAAGGGATCCTTGGGGCACGCCTTGTTCAAGTAAGTGTAGTCGACACCCATGCGCCATGCAGTGGAAGCCTTGGGATCCTCCTTCTTCTTCTCGACCATGACCGGGTTGGCTAGCCAATCCGGATGCAGCACCTCCATGATGAAATTGCTTATCAGCAACTTGGTGATCTGGTCGCCAATGGCTTTCCTTCTCTCATCTCCGAAGCGGCGCATAGCCTGCTTCACTGGCTTGGCGTCAGGACGCACATGTAATGAGTGCTCAACCAACTCCCTCGGGACTCCTGGTAAATCTTCATTGGACCAGGCGAATACATCCCGATTCTCACGGAGGAAGTGGATGAGCTCGCTTTCCTATTTCTCCGCCAACCCGGAGCCAATGATGGCTACGCGGTCGGGGAACTCAGGGTCGACCTGAACCTTCTTGGTTTCTTGAGATGCCTGGAACGCGGTTCCGTGTTGGGTACTCGGCACGCCTTGCGCACCAGCCTGCGCGGATTGCGCCATAGCCACCACCTCATACATCTTCTTCTTCTTCTCGGCAGCAATCACCATTGACTCTGCCAACTGGGAACCAGCAGAGGCACACTCCATGGACTTCTTGTAATCACCAGCAATGGTAATCACACCATTGGGACCAGGGATCTTCATCTTCGGATACGCCGTGTGGGTAGAAGTCATGAACTTGCTCAGAGCAGGCCTGCCGAGTAGAGCGTGATAAGGGCTCGGATGATCAACCACCTCGAACTGCAGGCGCTCTGTACGGCAGTTCTCCCTTGTACCGAATAGCACATCTATCCACACTCGGCCAATCGGGTTGCACGAGACTCCCGGCACAATGGCATGGAAGGTGGTCTTGCTGGGTAGCAGCATGTTCTCAGCCAGGCCAAGCTTCTCGAGTGTGTCTCTATACACGATGTTGATGCTGCTGCCGTTGTCTATTAGCACCTTGCTGAACCTCACGTTCTTCTCGGGACCCAGGAAAGTAGGATCCAACACCAAGGCGTAGCTACCCGGGTTGGGCATCACCTTGGGATGATCTACTCGGGACCACCTGATCTCTTGGTCACACCAATACATGTAGTGAGGGACAGCAGGAATCACTGCATTGACCTCCATGGCACGCCTGTGCTGTGATTGCTTGTCGACAGGCTCGGAAGTGAAGATCATGTAGCTCTCATGGTTCTCTTGGTACTGGTTGCGGCCTCCGCCCTCATTGTTGCCGTTGTTGTTGCCTTGGTAGTTGTTGTTGCCTCTGTTGTTGTTGCGGTTGTAGTAGTTGTTGTTGTTGCGGTAGCCCTCATTGTTGAAGTGACGGTTGACTCCTAAAGCCACTTGGTTCACATTTTCCCTTCTCGGAAACACTGGCGGCCGAGCTGCGGGTGCGCGAGCAGGCTGCACATTAGCATTGGCCGCTGGCAGAGGAGGAGGAGGAGGCAAGCCTTCATTCTTGATCAGATCCCACCACTCGCACTGTCGGGTAGTATGATTAGCAGGCCTTGAGGGGTGCTGAGTGTGAAAACTGCATGGGCCATCCTTCATGTCGTCAAAGACGAACTTCCTCGGCTGCTCGGAGTTGCCGCTACCCGACTGAGGAGCACGGAATGGTTTCTTGTTGCCTTGGCCCTGGTTCTGGTTCTGCCCGTAGGCTCCAGCAGGTTTCTACGTTTGGCTACCCCCAGCTCCAACAGCCACTGCATTCACCTCTTCAGGGTCGTACCGAGTATCTATTCGGTCACCCCTGCGCTTGTTGCGGAACTCGTTGCGCTTGCTGTTGCTGAAGTTTCTTCTCGGCTCAGAGGAATCCATCAGGGGCTGAGTAGGGTCACCGAGTGCGTACTGATCCGCAATCTTGATGGTCTCTGCCAGAGTGTTTGGCATCTCCCTCTGCAACCTTTGCCACAGGATACTGCCATGTCTGCAACCCTGCGCGAACCAAGTAATGGCATGGGCTTCATTCACACCTTCACAGGTGTTCCTCAATGTGCTCCACCGAGTAAGGTACTCGCGGTCCGTCTCGTCTTCTTGCTGCCTGCAAGCGGACAGCTGCTGTGGCCTATTCGACCTCTTGTAAGTGCTTGTGAAGTTGCTGATGAAGGCGTCCGAGAAATCCAGTCAGCAATTGATGCTGTTCTTGGGCAAGTTGTTGAGCCAAGTGCGAGCTGGACCTTCTAGCATCTGCGGGACGTACCGCACCGCCCATCTCCGGTTGCCGTTCGCGATATGAACCGCGGTGACATAGTCATTGAGCCAATCCTCCGGCTTGGTGCTGCCGTTGTAACTCTTGGTGCCTCTTGCAAGCTGGAAATTCTTCACGGACGGCTCGTTCATGATGCGCGGACCGAAGCATTAGGGGCCAGGAGGACCCGTGTTCTCAAGCCGCGCCGACAAGCTGATCCGGTCTAGCTGGTGCCTTGCATCTCCAGGCGCCAACACGCGCTCGCCAACGCGATCAAGAATATCATAGCCAGCCATCTCCATGGCCGAGTAGCCGTCATCATATCTATCCACCTGCACAGCTGCAGGCTGCTCCACCGGGTTGGCGACTAGCGCCACCGCACGCGGCTGCTGCCTCTGCCGGGTAGGCTGAGCGGCGGGATGCTGAGAAGGACCTGGGCGCTCTCCAGCTCGGACCTGGCTTTGAGCTTTATAGGCTTGAGAGCCTGCTCCTGCAGCAGTTGTGTTTCTGACCGGACTGTCGCGGCACAGCGAGCTGTTTCGCGGCAACAGCCGGGTCGTACACCTGCATTTGCCTATCCTTGCCGGAAGGCCCACTCCGGCTTTTCTCTCGGCTACGATGCGGAGATGAGGCCTGATCGTTAGATCTGGCCACGTGCGAGTGCACCACCTGAGAAGCCCCAGCACCCGGGTTGGCTTTCCGGAACTCCTCGTTCTGCCTAGCCGCCTCTAGCACCAACTCGTTCAGCCTCTCCTGCTGCCTAACGCGCGCGTCGCCAACTAGATGCGGAAACTCGGCGGCTACAGCCTCTGCAGCTCTAAGTGTCTTGGCGGGTGTGCTATATCTGGGTCGGGTGGAGGTGTTTGCGGTGGCGGACTGACTGGGAGCCTCTACAACAGTTGCCATCTCGGCGCCTAGGTTACGACGCGTAGCGCCTACTTTGCTAGCTCTCCTAACCACTGGTGTGAAACCGTGAGCCTTGTTGTACTCTAGCTGATCTAAGCTAAGCTCTAGCCTGATCTTGTCCAACTCCGCCTGCTCAGTGAGCAGCTCTTGGCGCTGCCGGTCGAGCTGCGCCTTCATGGTCAGGAGCTCGAGGTCGGTGGGAGGCGGCATACCCGTCCGCGCAGCAGACGCAGGGATAGTCGGAGTAGTGGAGAGCGGAAGGTTGCACTCCTTCTCGTAAGGCTTGTGCGTCTTCCCGCCGGCACTAGAGCCAGCGAGATCCTCGACGACGACCGCAGCGGTAGCAGCCGCGCCCTTCCCGGCGTCTGCAGCCAGGCCAGCTACCATCACCTCCGCGACGTCCGCGGAGCGGCCCAGCGGCCTCCCGCGTGCGGCGATAACGGCAGGCGGATCCTCCGCGTCATGCACCAGCTCGGGGTACTCGCGGTCGATGACGGTGGCGATGTAGACAAGGTGCGCGCCGAAAGACAGCACCGTGCCGCCCTCCGGCATGGCTCTGCCGCCGAAATCGCCGGCGTTGTCGGTGACGAAGTTGAAGGAGCCGAATCTGTGGACAAGGCCACAGACCACGCGCTCTCCAGTAGCAGAAATCGATCCCGTCCGAACGGAAACTCCAGCCAGCGCCGCTGGTTGCCCCATGGTGGGCGCCAACTGTCGTGGTGGTGTCACGGCAGATGCCATAGGATGGCTAAAGATGTGGGGACGAAGGACGCTGGAGGCGCTCGGGGAGGGATCACGCGATGAGTAGACGCGTGAAGGATGAAACTAGCACTGCTAACAACACAATCTACCCAGGTTCAGGGCCCTCGTGAGGAGGTAAAACCCCTACTCCTGCCTTTCTTTATGTATTCTGGTGTCTCACCGAGTAGCCACAGTACAATGTTTCTTGTTACCGAGTAGCCACTCTTCTCTCTTCGCGTAGAACTAGGTCAAGAATCTCTCCCTATGATCCAGCCCAAGTCTCGTCCCTCGCGCAGGAGGCGGCGGGGCACCTTATATACCCGGTGCCCAGCCGGATACAGCCAAATACAAACAAGTGTCGACATTGTGTGCACACCGTCCTTCTTCCGAGTTCCCGCTGACAGCTTTGGCTTCTAAGCTTGTCCTGATGCGGAAAGTCGTTGGGCAAAACCAAGTAAGCAGTCTGTTATAACTGTGCGAACACAGAGTAGGTCCCTCCTATCCTGCGACGCCCTGCTGACACACTGTCGCTGTCAGGCACGCCGTCCCCAGATGAACATTGCTGTGAACAGTGCCCAGTACGGACCCGGGATACGCGGGATCCGTTGTCAGAACGGCTCCTTTGACTTCTGGCCCGAGTAGGTTCCCGCCAGTTTTACTCGGACCAGCTCTCCTACTCGAACAATCACAACTTCCTCGATTCATCCTTCTAACCATCTTTTGTGTAAGACCGAGTAGCAGTCGACCGGGTAGCGTGTACCGGGTAGGCGGCTACTCGACCAAACTTCTCTTCTGACCTTGCCTTTAGCACTTGCCTTTACCCTACTCGGGGGTAACCCCCCGACAAACATGGTGTTGGACTGACCCAACTTGAGACATTACAACAATGCTAATAGTTCTCTCTCTACACGTTGTGCTTGCTTTGTCCTTAGACCTGAGATTGTCGCATGTTCTTGAGATGTGAATCGACCTACTTTGGGGCTATCAAACGCTACACCATGACAGGGTAGTTATAAAGGTGGCGTTCGGATTTGTCATGAAGCATGTTGC
Organism: Alopecurus myosuroides; assembly: GCA_028641055.1. Classification (NCBI taxonomy): domain Eukaryota; kingdom Viridiplantae; phylum Streptophyta; class Magnoliopsida; order Poales; family Poaceae; genus Alopecurus; species Alopecurus myosuroides. The sequence continues at coordinate 187,252,095 of CM054060.1, read as the reverse complement.
AAGACATGGTCAGTCAAGATGGGATTTGCCTATCTCTTATCTAGAGAGAGATATTTATCTGCGCCCCTCGAGTGATCGGATCCAGAAATGCATGGCCATGCTGAATAAGGTTAATAGTTAACCTGGAAAGGGATTCGATTCACAAGATCGAGAAAAAGTGATCAGCTAAGAGCATGATCAAATATCGTGAGGCAAAAGGAATAGCATAAACATGTGATGGTTCGTCCGATGTGATCTTTATGCACGTTTGGGAGTTGGCACGTTTTGCTAGAAGCCACTACCAACTATTGGCCAAGTAGCTGTACTCGTGTCATGTCTAAACGTGCGTGAACCTATAGGGTCGCACACTTAAGGAAAAAGAAGCAGAATTCGGATTGGATCCAAAATGGGCTGGAAATGGACTCTAGAGTGGGCTGTTTTAGTGGCAGCCCATTATGGGGACGTCTATATAAATGAGAGGAGGCTGTGTGTTTTAGGGTTGCTAATTCCGTACCACATTCCATAGCAGCCACTGTCTCTCCACGCCCCTGCCGCCCGCGCGGACCTAGTAGTCCGGCGAGCGGTGCTTCCACGCCGCACGTGTGGATACCGATAGAGGTGCTGCATCTGTAGCACTTGGACGAGCCGCCAAGAGTAGTTGTTCGTGAGAGCGACGGGATCCGGAGGATTCGTACGACTACCCTGCCCCGACCCGCTTCATCGAGATCGGCACAACACATCTAGTGGTAATCTCGTGATCTATATCTTGCAGCAGATCTTGGTTGACGCGGTAGAAATTTTGATTTGCGCTAGTATAGCCTACCCTGTCTTCCTACACAAGTGTCACAATGGTATAATGCAAGCTCCACTAGTAAGCAACAATATCAATTCGGCCTCTTTTAAATTTTTCTGTTTTCTCTTTTTTATACTTTTACTCTTTTTCTATTTTTTTGTATTTTTCCAATGGCCTTAAACAAAACTAGGAGCAAAATGAACAAATAACAAGTGATCACAATGGTATTGAAGAAAATAAGCAGCCTGTCATAGCACAAAAATAGCTATACTTGTGGGCAAGTTCCTATTGATAATGTTGTAAAAAGACTCTGTCTAGGTTCACAAGGTTTGGATATAGAACTCCTAAGAAGAAAAACAGGAAATAACAAAAGAAACTAGGTGAAAACAGGAAATAACAGCTCACGGCAGGATGTTTTGTACTCCGGCAGAGAAACCGTGCAATTTTGTGCCACGGCAGCGCGCACGCGTGCGGAACAGCGTGTGATAAGCGCGCAGTCGAGCGCGCTCGGTTAGCAGCTAGGCGCACGGCAGCAGTTTGGCGCGGGTGCGTGCCGCGGCAGCGCGCGTGCCCTGGATTGGTAAGTGTGGGGCGCGCGCGGGTTATTTCTAAGCGCACAACAGGGGAGTTCGACTCCGAGTTGGGTTCGGTACGCGACAGAACAACGGGGCGGCGGCAGCGGATCAACGCAAATTGGTGCCACGACAGGGTTTCGAGTAGGACTCGGATTGGAACAAGAAAACAGCACCCGAACTGGATTTTTTTGTGGTTTTTTTATATGAACTCGACCAGGGGACTAAGAACCCTAACCCTAGTAGGAATTTAGAGATCTAAAAACAGAAAAAAGGAAACACAAATCAAACACAAAAACAACAACTAGGGATTCAAACTAAAATGAATCTACGGCTATGGCGATGATCTACACTATTTTTGTGGGGCAATTTTCTGGATAGGAATAGAAACACTCAAATCTAAGGGATAGATAATAGCTCACCGAGGCAACCTGTAAATCTGATACCAAGATGATAAGGGGTGGCCCAATCTTCTCGATGAACTCACAAGTAGCAATGATATGATAACCAGTGTCTCACTGCAAATCTCCTGGCTGATCCCTGATGCCAATGCAACAGTTTGCAACCCTATGGATATTCTCAACTCCACACTCTTGCACAATTATAGACCGACTACAATTGGTCCTGTACCGTCTTATTCCCAGTGGAACAGCAGGTAACACAAAAAGTTTGCAGATGAACTTATGGATGAATGCTTACAAGCGATTTCAATTCAGAGGTCTAGGGTTTTTATTTTAACATAGTCTACCCTCCTCCAACTAGCACCCTAGCTATTTAAGGGGGGTATTGGTGCGGCAACAAGTCACCTTCCGCAAGCACACAACCCCAACCCTAATAGGACTCAACCTAGACCTAATAGTTGGGTTTGGACTCAACCAAACCGACTCCAACTTGGTACAAACCGTCCCACATTAGGGGGTGCGGCCATAATGGTATACAAACCATATCTACTAAAAATAGGACTCTATGTGGCGCATTGATATCCATTGTGGGCGCCCTCCTCTTGTTTTCACCATCTCCTAGTGTGGAATAACAAGCTAGTAGTTGTTTTCCACACTTGTACTCTTGTTTTCACCATCTTCCATGCTTGTTTTCACCATGGAAATCTTGTTTTCACCAGCTTCTATGTTTGTTTTCACCATGGTATGCTTGTTTTCAGCTCCTTGTATGTTTGTTTTCACCACGGTGATCTTGTTTTCCAGCTTCTCATCATTGTTTTCCAGCTCCTCTTGATGTTCTCCTCCAAGTATGTTTGTGTTATCAATACACCTGATCATACATAGATGCATAGATTTAGGTAGTATAAAGTTCTCACAATTATAAACATTATACTCAAGTAGGAGTTAATTCACCTGTAGTTCTAATAGTTTGGTCCTTGACCTTGTCATGGGACCAAGCCTCACTTCATTATCTTGGACATCAACATCATGTGTAATAATAGGTAAAGATCTAGGGATGTCCTCATCATGTAATGCCCGCATGGATCACATAGTAATCTTTATGTCTTGCATATGCACTACGGTGCAGTCTTCATTTCTGTCAACTACCCAGCTGTAATTTGTTCACCAGACATGTTATTTATCTTTCACGGAGAGACACCACTAGTGAACTGTGGACCCCGGTCCTTTTTTCCTCATACTGGTAATACAACCACTGCTTCCACTGTTTTCACACTGCTGCCATTGTTTTCATATTGTTTTCCACACCATACGTTTAACCTCTGTGTTCAGCAAAATCGGTGAGATTGAAAACCTCATTGCTTCGTTGGGGCAAAGTGATTTGATTGTGTTGTGTAGGTTCCACGTTGCTGCTGAACCGGTAGTGCGCCCTGCCACCTCAGCTGCATCAACCTTCAGAGATCGCTTCCCGACCAAATTTGGGCCGGATTTGAGCAGGCCCGGACGAAAAACGGACGCGGCCTCGAGGTCAGCAACGCCGTAGGAGCCTGTTTTTTGGTCTGACTTCTCAAATCGGGGCTGTCCGGGCCAAGTAGGCAGACCCGTAGGAGATGTCCTGAGGGCCTAAATAGGACTAGACGGCAGGGCTACGGGTGCTCTAGGGTGCAATTAGGGAAAGGGAAACCTTTCCTAAGCTCTCGAGAGGGAAATGAGAGGCCTTACATGCGCGTCATGTGTCACCACTAGAGAATTTTGGTGGGTTTTCCTTTCCCACCGACGGAGGGGTGGACGGGTAGACACACATTTATTTTGAATTCGTTTTTTAAAACAAAATAACTCATGAACCGTATTTCGGAATTACAAACCGTATTCATATTTGAGATCCTCGCGTCGAGATCTTCAAAACTAGATCCCATGTTGATAAGTTTCGAGAAACTTTTTTTTCGGACTTTGTACTCCTTGTTGTATATACTTTATACTTTCGATAGCACGCGCTTGTGTACACCATGTACATCCGCATGGGTGTATATCTGTCTTTGTGTACGTCGGTACTTCACTGGGTGTACATCCGCCTGGGTGTACATCTGCCTGGGCGTACATCCGCCTGGTGTACGTCGGTTCTTCACTGGGTGTATAACCGTCTGGGTGTATGTCGGCCCTTCAGTGGGTGTACAACCGCTTGGCTGTACATCCGCCTGGGTGTATTTTGGTCTTGCACCTGGGTGTACAACCGTCTGGGCGTAACCCCCGGTGTACGTGGGTGTACGTTAGCACTGAACTTAGGGACATAGTTCGTTCACTGCAACTGGGCGTACATCTGCGTATAACTGGACGTACATCCGTGTTGCATCTGTGTGTAAAATAATCTCGAAACCTATCTGGAATCTAGTTTATCTCACATATGAAAATGGTTCGTAATTTTGAAATACGGTTCACGAGATATTTAATTTGGAAAAAGGGAATCACGAACGTGCGTGCATAAAAATAGTAAAATCCCACCAAAGAGGGATTTGTTTGTTTGGGCTTCCATTTTAGGACAAAAAAGCAGAAGCAGAAGACCGAAACGAATAGAGCATTAGGTGGCTCGAACGAAAGGAAAGACACGCTTGTCGCAACTCGCAACTGGAACGCATGTGGCTGACCTTCCAAAAGTTTAGGGCTTGTTTGATTCATAGGGTAGGAAAAATAAAGGAATAGGAAAACATAGGATTGCATTGTCATGTCCACTCCAATCCTATAGGATTTGGTTTGCACTAAATCTTGTTTGATTCCATCGAAGGAATTTTAAAAAGAGGATCCTACAGGATTCAATCCTACAAATCAAATGGTCAAGATAGGAAAATTTCCCATTGTAAGCACCTCACCACGATTCACTCAGTTAATCAACTATGTGAGCTTACAAGGTTTGATTCAGAGGAACAATGGTGGAAGGGAGGGGATCTAAGGAGGAAGAATGAGTACACGGCAACACGACACACGCCTACGGCGCCTAGCCAAGCCTCGGCCGAAGCCGCCTTTCCGTCCGGTTCCAAGCCAGCCCTCGTTGTGGTCGCTTCGGTTGTATATATGCCTCTGCATCATGCTCCCAAGCGGCCACGGCGCAATGTGGAGGCCCATCGCCCAGCCCATGTAGCCAGGTCGCTGATAATCCCCCCTTCTTAAATTTTGGCTTGACCTCAAGCCGGCACCACATAGAACCGCCGGGGTCCCACGGCATGACAAGCCAGATAACAAACTTCATCTCAGATAACCGCAGCTCGACGCCACCTGGATCCCAATATTTCTTCAGGTTACGGAATCCACGCAACTCCACACGCACAAGGAAACTCCATTCGTTCCAGCAACAAAGACTCTGCAATTCGGTACTGTTCTGCCAATTCTGACCACATGTATCAACACCCAGATTTTGTGTAGCAGTCTGCCATGTAGCGTAGAATATAGCATTTGCACTTATGGGGACACCAGGACACTGAATAATCAGGATACAGCAGAGAACTTTTGTTGGCTGCAATCTCATAGTCTTGACAGTAAAATGCATGATGAGACCTCCATTTCCTCCAAAGCCCGGACAAGCAACAGATGGTTTCACGAGCAACCATGCAATGTACCATATAACATATGCAGACACATGATGTTCATAAGGGTTTCCTTTGTAGCTACAGTATTGCCATGTCAACCCATTGTACTTCACATTTTGACAAATTTGTTCGAAGCAAAAAGTTGTTGCACCTTCAGTCAGGATCTTGTCACAGCTGGAGTATGGTACCAGCAGCCAATAAGACTCTCCAGCATGCAAATTTGTTGATTTAGTGAACATCATGCAAACTTCATTCAATTTTTGTACCTCAAAGTAGTGACTGTACTTGGGATAGATACCCTTCAAGGTTTCAACTGAACTGGTCAGTATATGGAAAGCACCAGACAAACAGCTAATCACCACATGAATGCAGGGAATCAATTCCCAGGAAGACCAAGGTGTAAGTTCAATTATATTCAATAGTTGACAGCTGAATAACCATGCAATGGTCCATTGAAAATTCTCAGAACTCTCTGAAATGCACAGAGACTCACGTCTGGCACGGCAACACTGGAACCGAAATTGCAGTGATACAAGAATATTTTTCCAGTGATTTCTCCATTGCACCATCGCACAACAAAAGAAGAGAACATTTCTAGCAGCTTGAAACCCCTGTCCAGACTGCAATTCGAAACAATGAGTATTACCTCCAGAAATTGATAATGAATCCATCCCTTGCAAACAATGTCAGTTAGGACCCATGTACATGAAAAGTATCGCTGTACTTCAGGTTCTCCACTGAAGATGGCAAGGAATATACTGAAGCTGGTAACCTTCTCACTACTCTAGAGCTGGTATACACGTGTACTGCAATTTTCCACTGAATTTGCACCCTCGCAAGATGGTAGTTCAGGAGTACCCATTGAAATGCAACCCAATCTGTGATAGAGAATGTAGTTTTTCCAAAAGAACAATGCATATTATCTAGACAACACCAATTCCGCACAATATGTGCAGCTCGCCTCACCAGTACAAAGTCAAGGGTGCATGAACTGAGGAATTGTATGTCAAAACAAAGAAGACATGACCACTTGAACACTATTGGCAGCAGCTGTATATACTGAACTACAAGAGAGAAAATAATCACAGTATGGTTTGCATTCCATTCAAAGCCCACAGATCTCAAGAAGTGGCAGTCTCCTGATATCTGCATAATATCCATTACTCCGTGCAGGTTGGAAATTCTACAAGATGCAAAGCAGAATACTAGTAGCTCTGCACCATGTGAGCTGAAGCAGCATAACCATATCTCAATTGTACTCCTGATGAGATCAAGTGGTTCACTATTGTCGCACCCGGACTTCTAGAGGATACTCACAGCCCGCTAAACAGTAGATAAATGGCTTACGGGGCATACCGGCACCCGCATCTCAATATGAGCAGGCCAACACGTAAACGTGTGACAACCATTCTCTACTATCCATCGTCTGCGTAAACCATCCCATAGAAATCCGACTAGTTCCATTGACGTACTTCATAGCATACACACATCGTACGTCAACGGCATTTGAACAAGTGATATCACAACAAATCTCTAAGACACAAAGAAATAGAAATAAGTTGCAAATAGCTCTCACTAGAGCAGAGATAGCAAATACAATCATCCAAAGGACACATGTCCCAACAAGTCATCATTACATCACAGCGGAAGCATCCAAAGTGTCTGAGTACAGACAAGATCCAAATAGGCCTAAGAGGCCGTAAACGAAAGACGGAGCCCATCCACGATGTCTCGGATCCTGCCCGGGTCCGCTATCTACTCGTTAGCAGCCTCGTCATAATCCACGTAGTAGCCACCATGGGGATCCTCGGAAACGTAGTCTGCGGAAACCACAGCCCCAAAGGGGTCAGTACAGACAAGTACTGGCAAGCAAGACTCACAAGATACCAAAGTGTACCCGGCAACACCAAGTACAGATGCTTTGTGTTCAATGGAAGAATAGGTGATACAAAAGTGCGGCAGCAGGCTGCTCTAACCAACTACAGAAACACGCTACAACTTCCGGCTAAAAGAAGGGGATAAGATAGCGTATCGTAACCAACTACCACAATCCTCAAACAAACCCATCCTGGTTCTCGCCCCTTATCCAAAGAAGCAATCCGAGGATAACTCACGCAGTTGGTTTGATAATGGTTCAAGTTATTGTGTCAATAAGACTATTACTAGTCAAGTTATCATTAGTTAGGTGCAAGTTGTCTAATCCTTGTTAGCCAGCCCTATCACCAAGTCATCCATAACCGCGGACAACACGGCTTCTCGAGAAGATTTAACCCTGCAGGGGTGCACCAATTTGGCCGTACACGTAAGAATACCCCGCCAGACGGGGATCAAACCCACCAAGCGAGGCAATCAACACAACCCAACTCTTCTTCGCATCAAGCCCAAAGAACCACGTGCTGTGCGTGCGCGGCTAATCGAGCCCCCACGAAGAAAAGGGGGACCCTCATAGCACTGGAAGACCACGCCACCCTAAATGCCGACTACAAAAGTTCCACCCTGGCCTCGGGTTCGTACCTGCATATGCGTGCATCAAATGGAAAGCCCGAACTAAGTGTGGCGATTTGGACGAGATGCGAACCGAATCAGAGTTGCGGGGGGCGCCCATACACGCTTCCCACATGCGGTTTGCGCGCTCAACATGGATCCAGAGGACAAGAACTTTTCATGAGTTCGACACTAGCAGGCCTCAAAACCATACCCGGCCTCCTGCCGGTGCCTTATCATCAAATTAGCATTACCTCAAACATTAACAGGTTGTTGTTTAACATCGAGCCCCCAGTACATAATAAATAAGATAACAGAAATAACGGACAGCAGACTCGAGCATAAACAACCCTAAGCATGCTAGTAAGACACAGGCAACAAGCAACAGGGTATAGGTGTGGAGGAAAGGCTATATCAGGGTTACAGGATAACATGTGATAGGATCGGAACACAAGCAACGAATCTTAAGGCTAGCAGAATAGACAACGAAAGTACCGATATCCAGTGTGGAAAGGACACAATGGTTCATGTGAGTGAATACTTGCCTGCAAACTCAGTAGCCTAGTACGGGGCTAACTCCTCAGAAGTGGTGTCGTAAACCTCGTATGTCTCAACGTCGTCGTCTATTCGAGAAGAAGCAAACAAACAACGCAGAGAGACAAACAATCAATAACATGGCATAATGCACAATCATGGGATGGTGCATGGCAATTTAATTGATGCATCAAAGGTAAGCTAGTTGACATGGTAACATAGTTAAATGGACCCATATGCAATTTGGATTGCAAATGGAAAGCCCAAGAATTAAGGTTGAAATAAATGTTCTACAAATAACCATCATGTGAAAGTTGTTTAGAATGATGCATGGATGAAGAAAACAATGAGAAAACAACAATAGCTTCAATTTGATATATTGTTTACCAAGTTTGGAATTTTATTTATCAAGTTATGAAATTAGGCTTCTTAAAGTAGTTACACAAGCATTTGTTGTTTTCACCAATTTTAATTGCTCCAAATAGGTAACAACATTCATATTTGGAAATAACACAAAATTTTAGGTGGATTACATGTTTCATTTGTTGAAAAAGGAATTAAAATGAATTAATTATGAATTAAACAAGTTTAAACAAGATTTAAATGAATTTAATTCAAGTATGAATTTATTGAATTTTTATTTGTTCAAAACATTTAATAAAATTCATATTTGGAAAGTTTATACTTTTCTGGTTTGAAAATATATTTTATATGTTCAAAAAGAATTTAATTTGACCAAGTTATGAATTTAGCAATTTTAAATGATTTAAACAAGGTTTAAATTATTTAACCAATTTTAATTATTCAAAACAGGAAACAAAGTTTATATTTGGAAAGGTGGTTCAATTTAGCATGTAAAACATATTTTATATGTGCCATTTAAATTAAATTTGAATTAGTTATGAATTTAACCAAATTTGTAATGAGTTGTTTGAATTTGAATTTTGAAAACATTTGAAATGTTCAAAACAGTAAACAAATGTTTTAAACATGTAGAGAATCCAATTTGGTACAGAAAACATATTTTATTTATTTAATTTGGATTTGGAATACAAAAGTTATTTGAATTTTAAATGCAGGGGCTATTCTGCAATTTTAAAAACATTCAGATTTGGTCCAGGGGCTTAGGTGCGGAAAATGAATTACAGAGAGGCCCATGGGAACCTTTTCTACCCAGCAGATCAACCCCTGGGTCACTGGCCTGTGGGCCAGTGCCCAGCTGGCGCTGCGCTGGGAGCTGGCGTGGCACCCACTGCCTATGGCAGGTGGGCCCTGCCTGCCCGCGTGGCAAAGGAGCAAAAATGGGGTTTTATTCTGCGCGCGGGGGGATCGAACCCGCGACGCAGCGTTGCGCGCCGTTGGATCTTGCCAGTACGGTATGGATGCGTTTGGTGACAGTGAAAGCGCGCGCGGGTGGTTGAGGTTCAGATCTGCTATTAACTGAAACTGACTGAAAAGGTTCAGGCTTTCTGAACCTGACGGAGGAAGCGGTGGTCGCCGGCGGTGATCTACGCAATGCTGCTGCTCGTGGTGTGTGCAGGGAGGTGCAAGGGGTGCGTGCTGGTGTCGAGGATGCAGAGAGGGGAGGTCGAGGGGGACGTGCTCAGCGGAAGGGGTAGAAGGAGGTGGAGGTGCTCGGGAGGCGTCAGTCGACGACGGCGACGGTGAGGTGGATGACGGCGACGATCCAGGGGCTTCCAGCCATAGCGGCGGTGTCGAGGAGGAAGAGGGAGGTACGGGGAGCTTCTTCCCGTGCTTATCCCGCACGGAGGAGGTCCATGTCGACGGCGATCGCCGGCAGCTATCGCTCTGCGGTGCGGTGGAAGTGGGGTTCAGAGGTGGGAGAAACAGAGGAGGGAGGAGTGAGCTGGACGGCGGCGGCGTGAGAGAGAAAGGAGGAGGAAGGACTAGGGCAGAGGGAGGAGCCCGTGGGCATGGATATAAGGAGGAGGGGGAGGTGCTTCTGGCCGTCCCCTGCTCGGTCTGTCGATGTGGGCAGCGCCGATGCGCGGCCGTACAGAGGTAAGGGAAAGGGGGTAGGCAGGCCGTGGGCTGGTGGGCTGGGCTGGCCTGCCCCCTTCTCTCTCTCTTTTTTTTCTGTTTATCGATTCTGTTTTTTTTTGCAGAAAAAGAAAAGGAAGAAAAAGGAGAGAAAAGGAAGGTTTTAGGGGGTTTAAATTTTTGTGATAATTTTTTATAGGTTGTTATTTACAAAAGCACCAATGTGCCATTTTTGTTTTCCAAAATTTTTGAATTCAGTTGCTGTTTGGAAATTCAAATGAATTTGGGTGATTTTGGTGTTAAATGATTTATTGAAAAGAAACAATTTGATAGTTTGAACTTTCTATTTTAATGGAAACAAATAGATGTTTTTATTTGAATATTTTTATTTGAAAATTGTAACAGAACAAGTATGAAACAAGAATTTGAAATTTGGTTTGAAAATCAAAATGGAAAACAAGGGAAAACAAATGGAAAACAAATGAAAACAAATGCAAGCTTATGATGTCATGATGCAAAACATAATTTAACAAAAAAGCAAACATTCTAAAGGTGTTTTTCATACTTGGTATGTTACAAAACGCCCCCCCTTGAAGGAATCGCGCCCCGAGATTCCTACTGAGAAGAGAAAAGGTCCGGATACTTCTTGCGAAGATCCTCTTCGGTCTCCCACGTTGCCTCTTTATCGGAATGATGAGACCACTGCACTTTTAAGAACTTGGTGCTCTTGTTGCGAGTCTTACGCTCGGTCTCATCGAGAATGCGAACAGGGTGCTCCTCATAAGAGAGATCTTCTTGCAGTTCAATGGAATCATGATCAACTGCACGATCTGGATCTTTGAAGCACCTCTTGAGCTGTGACACGTGAAACACATCGTGCACCTTGGATAGCTTTTCTGGAAGTTCAAGACGATAGGCATTTTCTGCACGCCTTGAGAGAATGTTGAAGGGACCAATGTATCTTGGTGCAAGCTTCCCTTTGACACCAAAACGATGAGTGCCTCTGAGGGGAGTTACACGGAGATATGCTTTGTCACCAGGTGCATAGACCATATCCCTATGTTTTTGCTGTCATAGTAGCTTTTCTGACGAGACTGAGCAATCTTGAGATTGTCACGAATGATGCGAACTTTCTCTTCGGCTTCCTAAACAATGTCAGGGCCTAAGAGTGAACGTTCACCAGCTCCAGACCAATTGATCGGACTCCTGCATCTGCGGCCATAGAGAGCCTCAAATGGTGCCATGCCTAGGCTTGCCTGGAAGCTGTTGTTGTAGGAGAATTCAGCATATGGAAGGCATTCCTCCCATTTCATGCCAAAAGAGAGACCACATGCTCTGAGCATATCCTCGAGAATCTGATTGACTCTTTCGACTTGCCCTTGAGACTGAGGGTGATAAGCTGTGCTGAACAGAAGTTTGGTGCCCAAGGCTTCTTGAAAGCTTTTCCAGAAATGAGAAGTGAATATGCTTCCACGGTCTGAGCTTATTTCCAGTGGAACACCATGAAGAGGAACAATCTTTGCTGTGTAGAGCTCTGCTAACTGACTGGCTGAGATTGTTGTCGCACCCGGACTTCTATAGGATACTCACCGTACGAACTGAACAGTATTCTGATGGGATTACGGGGCTTTCCGGCACCCGCGTCCTCTTACGAGTAGGCCAACACTTATGTGTGACAACCCATCGCTACTGTTCACCGTCGATGTAAACTATCCTGTAGAAATCAGGACACTACCATTGACGTACTTCATACCATGCACACATGGTACGTCAACGGCTTTGAACAAAAGGATAACACAACATGCCTCTACGACACAAAAGATAGAAATAAGTTGCAAATGGACCTCACTAGGGCAGAGATAGCAAATACAATCATCCAGAGGACACATGTCCCAACATAGCATCATTACATCTCAGCGGAAGCATTCAAAGGGGTCTGAGTACAGACAAAATCCAAATAGGCTTAAGAAGCCGGAAACTGAAATAAAGACGGAGCCCATCCACGGTGTCTCGGATCCTGCCCGGGTCCGCTAACTACTCGTCAGCAGCCTCGTCAAACTCCACGTAGTAGCCGTCACCTGGATCCTCGTAATCGTAGTCTGCGGAAACCACAGCCCCAAAGGGTCAGTACATATACGTACTGGCAAGCAAGACTCACAGTTCACCAAAGTATAGCCCGTCAACACAAGCACAGATGACTTGGGTTCAACGGAAGGAAGGGGATATATAAGATGCTGCAACTGGCTGCGCTAACCAACTACAGAGATTCTATCACTTCCAACTGTCAGAAAGGGGATAAGATCGAGTATTGTAACCAACTGAAAGATAACTTCAAACAAACCCATCCTGGATCTCGCCCCTTATCCAAAGAAGCAACCCGAGGATAACTCACACAGTTGGATTAAGATGAAACAAGTTATTGTGACAATAATCCTGTTACTAGTCAATTTTGTAATCATGGGGTGTGAGATTGTGAATCATTAGGTTTAAGTTGTCCTGAGTACTTGTTAGCCAGTACTTTCACCAAGTTAACCATAACCGCGGAAAACACGGCTTCTCGAGAAGATTATCCCTGCAGGGTTGCACCAATTTGGCCGTACACGTATGAATAACCCGCCAGATGGGATGCCTCCCACCAAGCGGGGCACTCAACACAACTCAACTCTTCTTCGCATCAAGCCCAAAGCACCTTGGGCGCACGGCTAATCAAGCCCCGAAGAAAAGGGACCCTCATAGCACTCTAAGACCGTGTCCCCCTATATGCCGACTACGAAAGTTCCACCCTGCGCTGGGCTTGCAGAAACATGCATGCGGCAAATAGAAAGCACGAACTAAATGAGATGATTTGGACGAGATGCGAATCGAATCAAATTGAGGGGGGCGCCCATACTCGCTTCCCACATGCGGGTAGTGCGCTCATCATGGATCAGTAGACAAGACCCTTTTCCTATTAGGGTCGACACTAGCAGGCCTCAAAACCACACAGGGCCTCCTGCCGGTGCCTTATCATCAAATTATTATTAGGTAATAACATTAGCATGATTGATTGATTGATTAAACATCGAGCCCCCAGAACATAATGAAATAGTAACAGAAAGTAACGTGTAACAGACTCGAGCAAAACAACCTAAGCATGCTAGTATGACACTGGCTCAAACAATAGGGTTGTAGGAGGGGTGGTGAGGCAATATTAGGGTTAAAGGATTCATGTGATAGGTTCGTAACAGAAACAACTACCACTAAGGCTAGCAGAAATAGACAACGGAAGTATCGGTAACCAGGGTTGAAAGGAACACAATGGTTCATGTGAGTGATAACTTGCCTGCGAACTCAGCAGCCTGGTACTGAGCTAGATCCTCAGAAGGGGTGCTGTAAAGATCGTCTGTCTCAACGTCGTCGTCTATTCCAGAAGAAGCAAACAAACAAAACAGGAATGTAAACAATCATTATCATGGCATTGTGCACAATCAAGATGATGCATGACAAGTTAATGGTTGCATCAAAATAAACTAGCTAACATGATAACACAATTTAGATGGACCCCTATGCTATTTTGAGTGGCATATGGGAAAGGGTCCATAATTAAGTGGAACAAATGATTTACAATTAATTATTATGTGAAAGTTGTTAGCATGATGCATGCATGATGGTAACAACAAAATAACAACAAATAACAATGATAGATGCAAGTGGTAAAAGGATTTCACAAGTTTGGAAATCATTTATTAAGTTTAGGAAAATTTGGTTATTTAAACATGTCACACAAGCAATTATTGTTTTCACCAATTTAAAGTGTGCAAAACAATTAACAAAATTTATATTTGAAAAGACCATCAAATTTTAGTTGGATTACATGTTTCAAATATTGAAATTTTAATTAGGATGAATTTATTATGAATTAAACAATATTGAACAAGTCTTAATTGAATTTAAAACAAGTTTGAATTTTTATTTGAATTTTATTTATTCAAAACATAACCTCAAACTCACATTTGAAAAGTTCACACTTTGATGGTTTGAAAACATATTTTGCATGTTCAAAAATATTTTATATTAAGCAAGTTATGATTTTATCAAATTTAATTGAATTAAACAAGTATTAAATTATCTAGGCAATTTAAATTATTCAAACAATGAAACAAAATTTATATTTGAATAGGTTATTCAAAATGGTTTGAAAAACATATTTTATTTGCCTTATTTGGAAGTAGTATGAATTATTTATGAATTATTGCAAATTACATTTGAATTATTCAAATTTGAATTTTAAATGCATTTTGAAATTTCAAAACAGGAAACAAAAGTTACCAAAAGGTAGACAATTGAATTTAGACTAGCACACATATTTTATTTTCAGTTATTGGAGTTATAAAACTAATTTTATTGACAAAACACTTCCAGGGACTAATCTGTTATTTATTTGGACCTTAATTTAAAAAAGAAACGCTGGCAAACTTCTGTTACACACCGTGACCTAATGTCAGTCACTGCCCCGTGGGCCTGGCCAGCGTGGCGCGGTTGGAACGTGAGGTGGCGCAGCGGGTCGCTGACCCGTGGGCCTGGCCATCGTGGTAAAAACAGCGAAAAAGGACACGTGAGGGGGGATCGAACCCGCACCCTCCTACTGCGCGCGGAGAAGCGGTAACCAGTGGGGTGCTGCGAAGGGTTGTTGACGGATAGGGTGGCAGTGTAGTTTTAGGGTTCAGTTCGCGTAGGATTTCTGAAACTGAAATTCAGACACCGCAATTCCACTGTCAGAAACCTGCGGTCGCCGGCGAGGTGCAACAACGCTCGCCGCCGTGGTTGCGCTGCTGCTGCTGGGTTGGGGTGTAAGGGTGGTGCGCGGATGTGGTGCAAAGTGCGCAAGATGGAGAGGAGGGCACGGTGGGGCTCAGGTGAAGCTCACCGTCGATTCGCAGAAGGGCAGAGGCTCGCGGAGATCCTCGACGGCGTCAGATCCGTGGACGGCGGCACGGTTGCTGTCTCCCTCGTGCTCACCGCTGGTGTCCAAGAGGGAGAGTAGAAGGTGGCGAGTCGGTTTTTGGTGGCTAAGAGGGGTGGTGTTGAGACGAGGCGGCGCTGATCACCGAGGTTCAGAGAACGGCGGCGGTGCTGGCATGGTTGCAGAGAGCGAAATCCGGTGGAAGAGAGGGTACACGGCGGCGCGGGCTCGAGGGGAGAGGCTAGGGTTAGCTAGGGTTAGGTATCCGGGGGAGCTAGGGGTAGATATAGGCGCTATGGGTAGCTGGGAGCCGTCGGCGAGCTCCTGTGCTGCCGTGGCACCGCTAGGATTAGCGTCGTACTTCGAACAGACGAAGTGCACGATTTTTGAAGCGGTACGCGCGCGCTAGGCAGGCTGGGCTGCGGGTTAGCTAGCTTAGGTGGGCTGGGCCAGCTGCTAGCTGCCGCGCGCGCAGCAGGTTTTCTCTTTTTTATTTTTTTCTGTTTTATTTTTTTTTGCTGAGAATAGATTTGGAAGAAAAGGGTAGGTTTTAGATTAGTAAAAATTCCAGAAAAATTAGGTTAAGCCATTTACAACATTAGCAAACAAATGCCAAGATTGGTTTGCAAAAAGTTGATATTTAAAATGATGTTTGTATTTGAAACCAAATTGGATGAATTTTCAATATTAAATAAACATTATTGAAACAAATTTTTTAATAGGGTTACCCCTAAGAATTAATGTGATTAAGGAGTACATTTGTTTGGTGAATTCCATGGATTCAAAAGGGTACTGATTTGAAATACATTTGGTTTGAATTTGAAGTGATTTAGAATTAATTGATTGGATTAATGGTTTGATTAAAACCAACAATTTAATAGGGTGAACCCTGTTATTAGTTGGATTAGAATTATTGGAATGGTTTGATATTTTATAATGCCCAAATGAGGTGTTGTTGAATTTGAGTTTGAGTTTGAAAACAATTTGGGAATTATTTATTTGAAATAAAAGCACCATTTTATTAAGTGATCCATAATGAGAATTATGACAACAAATAGATGGTTTTTATTTGTGATTTTTATTTCAGATGTTGTAACAGAGCAAGTATGAAAATAACCATTTGAACTTTGTTTGATGTTTCATTATGAAAACAAGATAAAACAGATGCAAACAAATAGTAACAAATGCAAACAAATAATTAAACATGATGACATGATGCAATACTTGAAATAAAACAATAAATCAAACATTCTAAGGGATATTTCATACTTGGGATGTTACAAAACGTCCCCCCTTGAAGGATTCGCGCCCCGAGATTCCTTACTGAGAAGTGAAAAGGTCCGGATACTTCTTGCGAAGATCCTCTTCGGTCTCCCACGTTGCCTCTTTATCGGAATGATGCGACCATTGCACTTTCAAGAACTTGGTGCTCTTGTTGCGAGTCTTACGCTCGGTCTCATCGAGAATACGAACAGGGTGCTCCTCATAAGATAGATCATCTTGCAGTTCAATGGAATCATGATCAACTGCACGATCTGGATCTTTGAAACACTTCTTGAGCTGGGACACGTGGAACACATCGTGCACCTTGGATAGTTTTTCTGGAAGTTCAAGACGATAAGCATTTTCTGCCCGCCTTGAGAGAATGTTGAAAGGACCAATGTATCTTGGTGCAAGCTTTCCTTTCACACCAAAACGATGAGTGCCTCTGAGGGGAGTTACACGGAGATATGCCTTATCACCAGGTGCATAGCTCATATCCCTGTGCTTGCTATCATAATAGCTCTTCTGACGAGACTGAGCAATCCTGAGATTGTCACGAATGATACGAACTTTCTCCTCGGCTTCCTTAACAATCAGGGCCTAAGAGTGAACGTTCACCAGCTCCAGACCAATTGATTGGACTCCTGCATCTGCGACCATACAGTGCCTCAAATGGTGCCATGCCTAGGCTTGCCTGGTAGCTGTTGTTGTAGGAGAATTCAGCATATGGAAGGCAATCCTCCCATTTCATGCCAAAGGAGAGACCACATGCTCTGAGCATATCCTCGAGAATCTGATTGACTCTTTCGACTTGCCCCTGAGACTGAGGGTGATAAGCTGTGCTGAACAGAAGTTTGGTGCCCAAAGCTTCTTGAAAGCTCTTCCAGAAATGAGAAGTGAAGATACTTCCACGGTCTGAGCTTATTTCCAATGGAACACCATGAAGAGGAACAATCTTTGCTGTGTAGAGTTCTGCTAACTGGCTAGCTGAGATAGTTTCCTTGACAGCAAAGAAGTGAGCTACCTTAGTGAGACGATCAATAACAACGAAGATTGCATCGTTGCCCTTTTTGGACTTTGGAAACCCAGTAACAAAGTCCATTTCAATCATGTCCTACTTCCACTCAGGAATTTTCAGAGGTTGGAGTAGACCTGCTGTTTTCTGATGGACTGCCTTAACACGTTGACAAACGTCGCATTCAGAAACGCATTGAGCAATTTCACGTTTCATGCCAGGCCACCAATACAGAGTCTTGAGATCCTGGTACACTTTTGTACTTCCAGGGTGGATGGAGAGAGGAGTTTCATGAGCCTCCTTGAGAATGATATCCTTGAGACTTTGAATCTGAGGAACTGCAATGCGTCCTTCGAAGAACACAGTTCCCTTGTCATCAATTGAGAAGGACTTGAATTTATCATTGCCTTCCTTGATGTGCTCTACAATCTTCTTGATTTCAGTATCACGAAGTTGTTCAGAACGAATCTTGTCCTCGAGAGTTGGACTGGCTGTCAAGCTAGCAAGGTAACCTTCAGGGACAAGACCAAGGTTCAGCTTCTGGAATTCTTCATGAAGTGGAGGTTGGCTTTCCATGATCATGAGATTATTGCAATAGGATTTGCGACTGGGAGCATCGGCCATAACATTAGCCTTGCCTGGAGTGTAAGAAATGGTGAGATCAAAGTCTTTAATCTTCTCAATCCATCTCCTTTGCCTGAGGTTCAGATCTGGCTGAGTGAAGATGTATTTCAGACTCTTATGATCGGAAAGGATTTCAGTTTTGTTACCCAACAAGTATTGTCTCCATTTCTTGAGGGCAAACACAACTGCTGCAAGTTCTAGGTCATGAGTGGGATAGTTTTGCTCATGTGGGTTCAACTGACGTGATGCATAAGCCACAACTTGACGTTCTTGCATAAGAACTGCTCCCAGACCTTGGAGAGATGCATCGCAGAATATCTGGAAAGGTTTGGTAGTATCTGGGCCAACCAGAACTGGGGTGGAAGTGAGTTTAGTCTTCAGGAGATTGAAACTTTCATCACATTGTGGAGTCCAAACGAACTTCTTGTCCTTCTTTGTGAGATCAGTGAGAGGTTTGGCAATCTTGGAAAAGTTTTGGACGAAACGACGGCAATAGCAAGCCAAGCCAAGAAAACTTCTGACTTGCTTCACCGTCTTAGGGGGTTTCCAATCAACAATTGCCTTAACCTTTTCCGGGTCAATGGCTATGCCTTTGGCAGAGATGATATGACCAAGATATGCAACTTCTGGAATCCAGAACTCACATTTGGAGAATTTGGCATACAGACGATGCTCGCGAAGTTTCATGAGAGTGAGACGAAGGTGTTCTCCATGCTCTTCCTCGGATTTTGAGTAGACTAGAATGTCATCAAGATATACCACAACGAACTTGTCGAGGTATTCATGGAAGAAAGAATTCATGAGTCTTGAGAACGTTGTCGGTGCATTGGTGAGACCAAAAGACATGACGGTGTATTCATATAGACCGTAACGAGTGGTGAAAGCTGTTTTTGGAATATCTTCCTTTCTGATCTTTATCTGATGGTAAACCATCCTCAAGTCCAACTTTGAGAATATTGAGGCTCCAGCAAGTTGATCAAAAAGATCATCGATACGAGGAATTGGATACTTGTTCTTGATGGTTTTCTCGTTGAGAGGACGATAGTCAACCACGAGTCTTTTTTTTATCCTTCTTGGCAACAAACAGAGTTGGGCAACCCCAAGCGGAGGAACTAGGCTGAATGTAACCTTTCTCCATGTACATATCGATTTGCTCCTTCAACAATTTCAGTTCAGGAGGAGCTATCTTGTATGGATGCTTAGAGATTGGAGTAGTACCTGGCTCAAGCTCGATCACGAACTCAACTGCTCTGTCCGGAGGCATCCCTGGCAACTCTTCTGGAAAGACGTCAGGGAATTCACAAACCACCGGAACATTTTCAATTGCAGGAAGGGGTTTTGCATCAAGGTTGAACAGCTGAACAGAACTTGATCCATATGGAGAATAGACTATCTGGCCTGAAGTGTGGGAGAGAGTTATTGACTTTTGAGCACAGTCAATTTTAGCTTTGTGGGTCTTCAACCAATCCATACCCAGAATGACATCAATGTCAGAATTTCCCAGCAACATGAGTGAAGCAAGGAATATGCGACCTCCAATTAGGATTTGATTGTCCATGCTTATCTTGGAAGTAATCATTTTAGTTCCCGGAGAGTGAACATAGATTTGATTGCTTAGTGGAACCAGAGCTAAATTGTACGTTGTAGCAAAGATCTTTGACACAAACGAATGCGATGCTCCAGTATCAAACAACACTTTAGCTGGAAAAGAGTTTACGGGTAATATACCGAGAACGACGTCAGTAGCTTCCTCAGCTTTGTCGGCCTTGATATGGTTCACCCTCGCGGTCCTCCCGACAGGCCTGTTGTTGGAGTTGAAGGCTTTAGCCGAGGGAGCACGAACCATTGCCTGGTTTGTGTTGGGGCGAGGAGGTGGTGGAGGTAGCTGCCTCTGAGTGCACTTATCAGCGTAGTGTCCAGTCTCCTTGCACTTGAAGCAAGTGACGACACGAGGAGGACCTGGCCTTGGCTGCCCCATTGGAATCCTCTGACCCTGCATCTGAGATGGGTTGGGTGGGCGGGGACCAAAGCCTGGAGAAGCTTGGGCATTTGGAGCCCGAGTGACAGCACCATTTGGCACCCAGATGCGGCGCTTCTGCGGAGGGGTGGTCATGTTGGAGGAGGAACCACCCTCACGCGAGTGCTTACGGGACTCCTCGAACGCCTTGTGCCCATTCTCCTCATTGAGCGCGGTGTTCACGAGCTCCACGAAGTCCTTGCACTTGATGTTGGTGAGAGCGTACTTCAGTTCCGGGTTAAAACCTCGGCGGAA